>JALJVW010001685.1:1757500-2305000 GCA_024865655.1 Emberiza elegans | reverse complement strand
CCTGCCAGGCCAGGCTGTGTCCTGTGGGCCGGCTGTGAGCATCCAGCTGTGCTCACACATCCAGCTGTGCTCACACATCCAGCTGTGCTCACAGCATCCTCTGCCATGGGGGCAGTGCCCACGCCCTGGCACTGCTCCTGCTGGGACAGCCTGGAAAGTCTGACATCCCTCAGAGTGGAAGCTGTGGCTCAGCTTTCCTCACTCGCAGCCCTGCCCCACGCCATGTCCTGCCCAGCAGCACCCTCTGCACCCCTGGGACACCTCATGGGAAGCCAAAAAGTGCCCCATAGGGCTTGGCCCGTGTGCACCAGTTGTGCCCCAGGCCCTGGGTGTCACCCAGCCCTTGGAGCTGTCCCCCATGAGCCCCCCAGCACCATCACATGGAATGATGAAGTCATTCTGGTTGGGACAGACTGTTGAGATCACCGAGTCAAATATTCCACCAGATACCCCCGTGCCCACTAATCCACATCCTGAGGTGACGCATCTGTTCATGCCTCGAGCATTTCCAGGTCCACCCTCCCCCTGCAACCTCCTCTGCCCCTGTGCTCCTCTGGCTCTTGCCACACAGTGTTCCATAGGCCATCCCCTTCTGAACCACTAATTCCTGCCTCATCCTTCCTCTGTAAACTCTGGATTTTCCATCTGCCGGCTCTCTCTCTGTCCTGGCTGCCTCCCCTGTGCTTTCCCCACTGCCCTGTGCTGTCCCCATCCCTGCCAGAGCCGTAACTCTGGGGGCAGAGCTGGCCCCAGCCCCTCTCCATCCACGCTGGCTCCGCATCCCCATCCCGGTGCCCGGAGGAGAGGGCAGTGCTGGATCCCAGAAGGAATGAGGGGACAATGCTGGATGCCAGGGAGGAGTGGGCAGTGATGGATCCCAGGAAGGATGGGGAACTGCTGGATCCCCGGGAGGATCCCCGGGAAGAACGGACAGTGCTGGGATCCCACGGCAGATGCGGCAGTGCTGGATCCCAGCCCGGAGGATCCTCGGGAGGAGGAAGCAGTGCTGGATCCCACCAGGGAGGAAGGGGACAGTGCTAGATCCCAGGGAGGATCCCCGGAGGATGCAGCATTGCTGGATCCCACCAGGGATGATCCCAGGGAGGAGTGGGCAGTGATGGATCCCGGCCCGGGAGGAGAGGACAATGCTGCATCCCCCGGAGGATCCCTGGGAGGAGGGGACAATGCTGGATCCCAGACCAGAGGATCCCAGGGAGGAGCGGGGAGCGCTGGATTCCACCAGAGAGGGGGGGACAGTGCCAGATCCCAGCCCAGGAGGATCCCATGGAGGAGGGGACAGTGCTGGATCCCAGGGAGGATCCCCCAGAAGAACGGACAGTTCTGGATCCCAGCCTGGGGGGAGCAGGCAGTGCTGGATCCCCGGAGAATCCCTGGGAGGATGGAGCACTGCTGGATCCCACCAGGGAAGATCCCAGGGAGGATGGGGCAGTGATGGATCCCGGCCTGGAGGATGCCCGTGAGGAGGAAGCAGTGCTGAATCCCGGCCCGGGGGGAGTGGGCAGTGCTGGATCTCACCAGGGAGGATGGTCAGAGCTGGATCACAGCCCCGAGAATCCTCGGGAGGAGCAGGCAGTGCTGGATCCCAGGGAGGATCCCCAGGAGGATTGGGCAGTGCTGGATCCCATCAGGGATGATGCCAGGGAGGAGCGGGCAGTGCTGGGATCCCCGGGAGGAGCGGGCAGTGCCGGATCCCAGGGAAGATCCCAGGGAGGAGGAGGCAGTGATGGATCTCACCAGGAAGGAGGGGACAGTGCTGCATCCCTGGGAGGATTAGGCAGTGCTGGATCCCAGGGAAGAGCAGGCAGTGATGGATCCCAGTCCTGGAGGATCCCCAGGGAGGAGCAGGCAGTGCCGGATCCCAGGGAAGATCCCAGGGAGGAGGAGGAGGCAGTGATGGATCTCACCAGGAAGGAGGGACAGTGCTGCATCCCTGGAGGATCCCCGGGAGGATCGGGCAGTGCCGGCTCCCAGCCCTGGCGCGGGGGAGGCAGGAGGAACGCGTGGCACGGCGAGAGGATGTGCCGCCTCCTCCGCACTCGCAGCTGGGGAACTGTTGATTTTATTTATTTATTCTATTCTGAGATTTATCAGACGTGGGACTGGAGCCTTCCCGAGCCTGGTGTGCATGGAAAGAATCCAGGCCCCACACACCACCTGCCGAAATGTAATTACCAGATGCGTTAAATGAATAAATCTTCCGGGCACCATTTTCTGTCAGTGCTGGAAAACCCACGGGGAGCCTCTGAATGCTCCGAGCTGCCGGTGCCACCCCTGAGGCCCCCGTGAGACACAGGCTCGGGGGCTGGACAGCTCCTCCAGGGTTTTACCTCAGGTCATTGGGAGCAGCTTTTTCTTCCACTCTCAGCACAGGGTTGGACCTGCCATGGAGATGCTGCCCATGGTGGGGATGCTGCAGCTCCAGGGGTGGCACCATGGAATTGTGGAACCATGGAATGGCTTAGGAGGGACCTTAAAACTCATCTTGTTGTAAGGTGCCATGGGCAGAGACACCTTCCAGTGGACCAGGTCACCCCAAGCCCCATCCAGCCTGGCCTGGGACACTTTCCAGCCACAGCTTCTCTGGGTATTGGTATTTTACAAATATAGCTGGACAGGACGTGCCTGAGCTTGTCTGGCCCTTGCTGCTGAACCAAACAGCGGCACTGTGGTGTTTTATTTATTTATTCTACTTTTGGCTGTGGGTGTGTGGGACTTCACCCCACAGACACTTTTGTGCCTGGGGTGTGTGGTGTTTCACCCCACAGACACTTTGGGCTGGCTGGGTGCTGGAGCTGGGCCCATGCAGACAAATCCAGGCCTGCAGGAGCTCTGGTGGTGCTGGGATGGAGCTTCCCCCCATAACAGGGGCTGCTCCTCAGGTTTCCCTCTGGCAGAGAAGCAAGGCTCGGGGGAAAGGAGTCCTGATGGAGGGTTTGGATCCAGAGCTTTATTCTGGGGCCTCTGAATGCAGCAGCAGCTCTCCCTGAGCCCAGGGTGGCTGCTGCTCCTTTAACCCCGGGAGAGGGGCAGGGAAGGGGCAGGGTGGGGATGCACCAACCAGGGACAGGAGGGGGGGGACAAGGGACAAAGGACATCTGGATGGCCCAATGCCCCCCAGGGGTAGAGGGCATCCTTTGGATCTGCCAATCACTCGATGCCTTCTGGAATGCCAGGAGTGACAGACAGTGCTGGGAGGGGAAAGGAGAGGTGACTGACACACCTGGCAGGGATCTTCAGGGGAGGGACCGGGGTTCTGAGGTAAACCCTGGAATCACACATAATGCAACATCTGGGCAAGCCTCCCCTGTGGGATTTTGGGCAAGGGGTGACCAGGGTGGAGCAGGTGCAGCTGTGGTGAGTGAGGAGCTGTGCTGGGCCCTGGCCGTGGGAGAGAGTCCTCACCTCAGCCTTGGAGACCAGACACACTCAGCACAGACCCGGCATCAGGAACGGGTCCTGGGTGCTGCAGGATCCCTGGAGATGAGTTCTGTCTCTTTCTGCAGGAAAAAGAAACCTGGAACCTCCTAAGACTGCTCTGCCCAGAGATATTGGGAATTGCCCATCCCTGTAAGTGTTCCCGGGCAGAGTGGAGGGGCCTTGGAACCCCCGAGGTGTCCCCATGGCAGGGGTGGAAGGAGATGTTCTTTAAAAGTTCCAACCCAAACCAATCTGTGATTCTCTGATTTTCTCTGCCCTTTTCCCAAGCATCAGCTGCTCTCCTTCTATAGATTTATCTGGAAACAAAGCATGAAAAGTTCAACTCATCACGTGCTGCTTGATATTTTTCTAATTCCAGTTCAAAAAAAAGAAGCCAGTGATAGAAATGGAGGCATGAAGAGCCTGGGTGTTGAGGACAGCTCGTAAAAATTGTTTTGCACCCATTTTCTGACCATTTCTACTAATCACATACCATGAAATGAACAGTTTGCAAACACCCTATGGGCTGAAATTTGTTTGCATAAACTATTCAGTGAACACTTGCAGATAACAAATTCATTTGCAGAAATCAGGATCAGCTTCTCAGCAACTTGCAAATGGGAAATAAAAAAAAAAAAAAAAAAAAAAAAAAAAACCTTCAATGAATCGTGCACAAGGAGCTTCTTCCAGCAGGACCAAAGCTCAGCCATGCAGATGGTTTTGGTCCTGCAGAAGAGCTGCAGGAAAGAAACAGGGGAATGGCCTTTGCTTGTTTGAGTTTAAAAAATAAAAACTCTTGGGTCATGTCAGAGTATTCCCAAGGAAATGGGTGGGATTTAAGGTCCAAGTTACAGGAGAGCTCCTGCGGGTCAGTATGCAGTACCAAGGGATGGGCTGTAAGTCAGACTGTGTTGGTTTGGAAAGCCAGGAGTCTGCTAAGGAAGGCAGGAGCCCCCCCTGAAATGCAAACCCTCCCCACCCCTCTGAATTGCTATAAATTTTAAATTAAGGGGCTCTCAGGCAAAAAAATATGGGAGCAGGAAATAACAGTTCTTTCATAGGGAAAAAAAAAAAAAAGATAAAATAAACAATGCAGTGAACTAAACCACCACTGCCAGAGTAAGAACCCAACCTGACACCCTGTGGGTCAGGGTGCTGGCAACAGTCCCATTGGAATTGTGGCTCAGCCCTCCTGCAGTGTCAGGGGTGGTTCTGCTGGAGCAGGGATCCTGGAGAAAGGTGCAGTCTCTTCCTCTGAAGGTCCAGGGGCAGAGGCAGCTGCTGTTCCTCTGGGCAATCCAGTGCAGAAGCCGTGCTGGTGTTCCAGGATCTCCAGATTCTATCCGGGTAGGAATGCTTGGCTCCTCCCTCTGGGCTCCCATCTCCCAATGGGATGCTGTAGTTCTTATCAGCCATGCAGGGACATTCCATAGCTGTTATCAGCAGGTGTCCCCTCCTGAGGGAGGTGTGATTGTGGTCACTCAGAGAGAGAGATAAGGCAAACTGCCCACTTGACAAAGGTAATCTGCCACACAGATGGTAATTGAAAACACCTTGCATTGCAATCTGGAACATAGACCTTGGAACACAATCCTCTTTTGGTTTCTAACCAGAGCAGAAATGTTGGAAATGTGGCTTTTTGGGGCGTTGGCAGCTGCTGACCCCAGCCATGGCTCGTGCTCTGTGGTTTGCTGCCTCCCTGGGCAGCTGTGCCAGAACCAGAGGAGATCCCTGCCTGGTGTGGATCTCAGGGGACATCAGGGCCTCCAAGGCCCCTCTGCCCCCAGGGAGAGCTGTGCTGGGTGCTGCCAGAGCCTGTCCCTGTGTTCTTCTTGTGCTTCCCTCAGCCATCCCTGCTCCTGGAGCTGCTCTGTGTTTCTGTTATTTACAGAAGACAAATGCAATTGGACTGGCAGGGAGTGCAGCTCTCCCAGAGCAGACAAATGGAGTACAAAGTCAACTTTCCAATCATCATTTTTCCTTAAAAAAAAGAAAAAAAGATGTTTTTCCCCCTGCAAACAACTAAATTTGATTTCAGACATTTCTTCACATTGTAAATTCTGCTTGATTCTTCTTGCTTACCCTCCTCTACCAAGCAGGACATGTTGATGTGCTAAAGCTCTAAAGGGGTGCAGGAAATGACCCACCTCAGCTATGGGCCACAGAAGGACCCCTCAGAGGGTGGGCAGGCCCTGGCACAGGGTGCCCAGAGCAGCTGTGGCTGGCCCTGGAGCCCTGGCAGTGCCCAAGGCCAGGCTGGAGCACGTGGGACAGTGGCGGGTGTCCCTGCCATGGCAGGGGTGGCACTGGGTGGGATTTGAGATTGCCCCCAACCCAAACCATTCTGGAATTCTGTGAATCTCTGACTGGCTCAGGTTGGAAGGTCCGACTGGAGACCCTCTAGTCCAACCTCCCTGCTCAAGCAGGGTCCCCAGAACACATCCCCTAGGGTCCTGTCCTGTCCCCACACTGGTGGGGACGTGCCCTGCTTCCCTTTGTCTTTTTGCCATCAGGATGGGTTCTGCCCTCTGCCCTTTGGATGTTCCTCTGCTGGCCCTGGAGCTGTCTGTGCTTGGCTCAGTGTCCATCCCTGGGGCACCCCCAGCCCTGGGCTCAGCTCTGGGCCCCTCAGTCAGGAAGGACCTGGAGGGGTTGGAGCAAGTCCAGAAAAAGGAATGAAGCTGGGAAGGGCCTGGAGCCCCAGGAGAGGCTGAGGGAGCTGGGAAGGGTCTGGAGCCCCAGGAGAGGCTGAGGGAGCTGGGAAGGGCCTGGAGCCCCAGGAGAGGCTGAGGGAGCTGGGAAGGGTCTGGAGCCCCAGGAGAGGCTGAGGGAGCTGGGAAGGGCCTGGAGCCCCAGGAGAGGCTGAGGGAGCTGGGAAGGGCCTGGAGCCCCAGGAGAGGCTGAGGGAGCTGGGAAGGGCCTGGAGCCCCAGGAGGGGCTGAGGGAGCTGGGAAGGGCCTGGAGCCCCAGGAGGGGCTGAGGGAGCTGGGAAGGGCCTGGAGCCCCAGGAGGGGGCTGAGGGAGCTGGGAAGGGCCTGGAGCCCCAGGAGGGGCTGAGGGAGCTGGGAAGGGCCTGGAGCCCCAGGAGGGGCTGAGGGAGCTGGGAAGGGCCTGGAGCCCCAGGAGGGGCTGAGGGAGCTGGGAAGGGCCTGGAGCCCCAGGAGGGGCTGAGGGAGCTGGGAAGGGGCTCAGCCTGGAGCAAAGGAGGCTCAGGGGGCCCTTGTGGCTCTGCACAGCTCCTGCCAGGAAGGCACAGCCGGGGGGGTCGGGCTGTGCTCCAGGGAACAGGGACAGGAGCAGAGGGAATGGCCCCAGGCTGGGCCAGGGCAGGGTCAGGGTGGATTTTTGGGACATTTCTTCACCCATAAAGGGTGGCCAAGCCCTGGCACAGCTGCCCAGGGCAGTGGTGGAGTCACCATCCCTGGAAGTGTTCAAAAAACAAGGAGCCATGGCACTTTGCCGTGTGGTTTAGCGACGTGGTGGGATTTGGTTTCCAGTTGGATTTGATGAACTCAGAGGTCTTTTCCAGCCCTCAACCCTTCCTGCTGTGCCTCTGTGACTGCGCAGGTGATGGGCTGAGGGCAGAGCTGGCTCCCAGCGCCTGCAGCAGCCCCGGGTGGGCACCAGGGCAACGAGGGGCCGACAGATGGTGATGGGACAGAAAAGAGCCAAAGCCCCCAAGCACCGGGACCTCCTCCCTCCTTGCGTGCCTGCCCTGCGCCAGCCACCAGGACCGCAGCGAGCCCACCCCCCTCTGGCTCCGACTTTCCAGGAAGGAACTGAGCTCCAGGAATTAAAAGCTTTGCAGTGAGATGTGACAAAAAGGAAGAAAATGCCTTCAAACGCGCCTCCTTCATCTCTCCCAGCACTTCACCTTTCCGTCGGCTTCAGTTATTTCACAGCCTCTGGAAAAGAAGAAGGGGAAGGGAAAAAAAAAAAGAATTAAATAAAAAACCCGGTTAGGAACTTACTGAATAAATCATATCCATTCCCTCCCCCACCTCCCTCCTTTCTTTTGTGCAAATCAAAGGCTGGGAGCTGCCAGGAGCTGACAGCGGTGCCCCCAGCCCCCACCTCGGTGCTCGGGAACTTTGGGGGGACTCAGAGGCAAATCAAGCTCTGACAGCGCAGCCGGAGGGACGCGGGGGAAGCGCTGCCGCTCCTGCCGGCGCTCGCTGCCTGCTCCCCGCGGGTCTTGTAGTTTGGAAACAAGGTACCGAACATGTGGGGAAGGCTGATAATCTCCGAAGTGTCTGTGATTAAGTGAAACCAGCAAATTGAGATGCTTAGACAATTAGTAATCTTGGCGTGGAGGGAAAAAAAAAATAAGGAAAAAAAAATAAGAAGAAGGAGGGAGAATCACAGAAGAACGGAGGGTTTGGGGGGTTATTTTTATTTGGTTTTATTTATCTTATTTTAGCTCTCCCTCCCCCTCCCGTCCTTCTAATTTCCCGAGTTTGTTCCAGCTGGATTTGAGGCCAGGGCGAAGCGGAGCCCACCCTGCCCCAACAGCGAGTGCAGAGCGGGGATTGGGCACGGCCAAACATGGAGGGGACCCCGGGGCTCTGGCAGGGCGTGCCTGGGCTGCCAGCCCCGCTGCCATCGCTCCCAGCCCTGTCCCGGGCTGCCAGCCCCGCTGCCATCGCTCCCTGCCCGGCCCCGTGCCCGGGCTGCCAGCCCCGCTGCCATCGCTCCCTGTCCTGTCTTGATGCCCTGCCCCGCTGCCATCGCTGCCCTGCCCTGTCCCGAGCTGCCAGCCCCGCTGCCATGGCTCCCTGCCCAGCCCCGTGCCCGAGCTGCCAGCCCCGCTGCCATCGCTGCCCTGCCCGGCCCCGTGCCCACGGCAGCCTCGGGCTGGCAGCAGGGGAGCGGACTCGGCCCGGGGGATGCGGGGGCACAGTCGGGATCCCGCAGCCTCCTCCTGGCACGGGGAATTCAGGAGGAGGGATCCCGACTGTGGGTCTGGCTTGGCAGCTGCCGAGCTGCCATGTGCCTGGTGCCCCGAGGTGCTCCGTGTGCCCCCATGAGCTCCGTGTGCCCGGTGCCCCCATCCAAGGGGATGGAAAGGGAGAATTGTGTGCCCAGTGTCCCGAGGTGCTCCGTGTGCCCGGTGCCATGGGGCTGTGCCACCACCCTGACCCACAGCGTGCCAGGGCCTGCTCTCACTCTGGCACGGCTTTGTTTGTACTATTGCATTTGTATTTTTAATTTCCTAATAAAGAACTGTTATTCCTATTCATATCTTTGCCTGAGAGCCCCTTAATTTCAAAATGATAATAATCCAGAGGGAGGGGGTTTGCATTTTCTGTTTCAGGGGAGGCTCCTGCCTTCCTCAGCAGACACCTGGCTGTTCAAACAAAGACAGACAGGAAGGATCTTTGTATGATCTATTCCAGCAAAGGTTTATTGCATCCACCATGCCAAAGGGATCAGGGACAAAGGCAGAACCATGTGGTGAGCACAGGCTTAACTATGGGGTCAGTGACCACTGACCTGAGGGCACAGGGGTGGGCAAAGGGCAGCACCCTGTAGGGGGGACGAGGGATGAATAATTTGGAATCCTGTTGAAAGAAGACAAAATGGACATGGCTTGGAGTCACCTGGGCTAGTGGAAGGTGTCCCTGCCCATGGCAGGGTGTGGAACTGGAGATTTTTAAGGTCTCTTTCAAGCCAAACCAAGAGGGGAGTGATCTCCACCATGCAGGGGTGGCAGGGTCAGCTGGGGGCAGGCAGTCTGGGGTAGATCGGCAGTGGTGCTGCAGAGCACCATGGGATAAGTCCCCTCTGCCAGCCTAGGTAAGGAAAACCCTAAGGTTGATTTTTCCAGGGCAAAGCCTGGCAGTTTTCCTGAGGGGTTTATTGCATTCCCACACTGGAGCTGCCCCTGACCTGCCAGGAGCTCAGCTGGGAGGACAACACCCCATCACTCCAGGCAGGGGGAGATGCTCTGCTGGAGCTGCTCCTCCCAGTCCAAGGTGTCCAATGGGGACCTCAGGGGTCAACCCAACCCTGTGCCAGAGCCACCCAGAGGTCTCAAGGACGCAGAGAGATGCCCAACCACACCCACAGCTGTCACAGACATCTTTCATGAAAAATCCTTTCTTTAGGATTTTTCCTCCTGAGAAGCTGAGAGGCCTCAGGAACAAAATGCAAACAATGGTTATCTGCTGCTGTGGAATGCAACAGGTGCATCTGGGATTGGCCCATGTTGGATGTTTGTAATTCATGGCCAATCACAGCCCAGCTGGCTCGGACAGAGAGCCCGAGATATAAGCCTTTATTATTCATTCCTTCTTTTTCTATTCTTAGCTAGCCTTCTGATGAAATCCTTTCTTCTATTCTTTTAGTATAGTTTTAATGTAATATATATCATAAAATAATAAATCAGCCTTCTGAAACATGGAGTCAGATCCTCATCTCTTCCCTCAACCTGAGACCCCTGTGAACACGGTCACCCACAGCCAGTTCCTGCTTGCTCAGGGAAGCTGGGAGGTGTCCTGGAGACCTTGATACCCTCTCCATCCTCCCACTCCCCTCTTGGCTCACACTGGTTTTGCCCTTTGTGGTGCTCGGCTGCCACTTTTCAAAGGCAGCTCAAGCAGCCCTCTGTACATCACTTTTTGACCAAGTTTCATTTCTTTTCCCCTTCATCTCCTGTCTCTTTATTTGTTTAGAGTTTTATCTCTGGGATTCCAATTCCTCCTCAGGAGGTTGTTGCATAAGTAGCCTCCACACTGATTGCAAGGATTTTAATTTGGTAGCTTTCATCTTAAGCTGTTTCTAAGGCACTTCCTCATTTGTTTAAAATCACCCTGCCTAAAGCCTGCAAACTGTTTTTCTGGCTTGATACTTCCCAAAGGGCTGAGGGACTTAATTTGAGTCCCTGCTCCTTTGTGGCTCAGTGACAGTTGCCTGGATTAAGTCAAGAGCTGCCACTTCACTCGTGTGCCCCAGACCTGGATTTGCAAGGCTCTGACATTGGACACCTCCAGGGCACTTTGGAGCTCTGAGCTCACAGGTGGCAACGCTCAGCTCTGCTCTGCAGCCTCCCTGAGACCTCCTGCTCCCTGGGCTGCCTGTGGGTGACAGCCAGGGGGACACTGAACCCCACAGGGGACACAAAACCCCATGGGGGACAGGACAAGACTCTTCCAGCCAAGGGGAGCATGAGCACCTGCCCCTTTTTAGGGGATTTTAGCACCTCCCTGTGCTCTAGGTCAAAGGGAGAGCAAAGCAAGGAGAGCAGGGAGGGCTGGAGTGGGGAATTCTCACTTTCCATCCCCTTGAATGGAAGCTGAAGCCCAGGGGAATTCTGACCTTTCCATCCCCTTGGATGGCTACTGGAGTTCTGGGAGGGCTGGAAAGAGGAATTGTCACTTTCCATCCCCTTGGATGGCTGCTGGAACAAGGCTGGAAAGAAGAATTCTTCTTCTCCATCCCTTTGGATGGATGCTGCAGCTCTGTGAGGGTTGGGAAGGGGAATTTTCACATCCCCATCCCCTTGGATGGCTGCTGCAGCCCTGGGAGGGCTGGAAAGGGGAATTCTTCCTTCTCCATCCCCTTGGATGGCTGCTGCAGCTCTGTGAGGGTTGGAAAGGGGAATTTTCACATCCCCATCCCTTTGGATAGCTAATGCAGTCCTGGGAGGGCTGGAAAGAGGAATTCTCCCTTCTCCATCCACTTGGACGGATGCTTCAGCCCTGGGAGGGTTGGAAAGGGGAATTCTCATTTTCCATTACCTTGGATGGCTGCTGGAACCAGGCTGGAAAAGGGAATTCTCTCTTCTCCATCTCCTTGGATAGTGCTGCAGCCCTGGGAGGGCTGGAAAGGGGAATTCTTCTTCTCCATCCCCTTGGATGGATGCTGCAGCTCTGTGAGGGTTGGAAAGGGCAATTCTCATATCTCCATCACCTTGAATGGCCGCTGCAGCCCTGGGAGAGCTGGAAAGAGGAATTCTCCCTTCTCCATCCCCTTGAATAGTGCTGCAGCTCTGGGAGCGCTGGAAAGGGGAATTTTCACCTTTCCATCCCTTTGGATGTTTGCTGCAGCTTTGAGAGAGCTGGAAAAGGGAATTCTCCCTTGGATAGTGCTGCAGCCCTGGTGTCCCAGCCCTGGCAGGGGTGAGAGCAGAAGGCACAGCCAGAGGTGCAGCCTGCCAGGCTGAGCCCCCCAGAGCAGCAGGATGCCTGTGGGGCTGGGCCCAGGAACAGGGCCAGCTCAGGGGCACAGGGTGTGTCACCTCCAGGGCTCAGGGTGACCCTCTGCAAGGGCTCCAGTGAGGAAGGTGCCTGTCCCAGCTGCTCTGGTGTCCCCTCTGTCCCCCATTTCTGGTGCAGGTCCCCAGCCATCCCCTTCTCCTCTCTGGTGGTACCTCCAGGGTCTGGCTCTCTCCAAACTGAAGGGAGTCACCCTCAGGCCCCACCTCTGGTTTACAGGATGTGATTGATGCTGATTTAATTGGTGTTGGTTTAATTGGCTCATGCAGCTCCCATATGTGTTGGGAGGGGGCCAGGGAGAGCATTAAAGGCTCATTACACATTACGAGCACCTTCCCCCATCTCCTCTATGATCCTTCTCCTCCCTCGCATTTCAGAGCACCAGGACACTCCAGCCTGAGGTGGGGAACTCTCCTGGGAGTGCTGCCCATGGGAATCCTGTTGAAGGAAGGCAAAATGGATGTGTGGAGCTGTAGGATCATCAGGGGTAGGACAGTGGGGATGGACAGAGAGCAGAGATCTCTGCAGCCAGGGCTGGGAACTTGTGGTTTATTGCAAAGGGCCTGGGTGCAGGGCCCTGCTGGGAGCTGCCAGCCACAGCTCAGAGCAGGGCCCAGAGAGGAGAGGGGGAGAGAGGGGGAGAGGGTGAGAGAGTAAAAGGGTAAGAGCGTAAAAGGGATAAGAGAGAGAAGATCCCGTTACAATACCATAAATCTTCTTCTGTGCTGAATATTCTGATTCTCACTAACCAATCTAGTACAAGATACAAATCCTATAGCATTTACATACTATAAGATATGTATATAACATTTACATACAGTAAGGTATGTATATAACTATTACATACTATAAGAACTAGAGTTACTATACATATATATATATATACACACACACACACTATAATTACTATAAGAATCATTACATCACCACACTGGGTTCCATTTTAAACCCTACAAACTCCTCTTTGGGCCCCTTCTGCCAAGCTGGCAGGGGCTGCTCTGAGCCTTGGGCCTGTCTGCAAGCAGAGGGTATTGTTTGATCAAAAGGGGATCACCTTCAGCTGGCCATGCCATTGTTTTCCAGTTTTTCAGGAGCTGAGGGATCTCAAAGCTTGCTTTCATTTCAATCTCGCTTAGAGTTTCCATATTCTCAAAATCTTTTGCCAGGCAATCATATTTGTAAGCCTTTCCTGTTTCATCTTCCCCAGCATGGAGCCACCTGGGCTGGTGGAAGGTGTCCCTGCCCATGGCAGGGAGTGGAACTGGATGGTTTTTAAGGTCTTTTCCAAACCAAACCAGGAGGGGGGTGATCTACACCATGCATGTGGGGAGGGGTGTCACACAGCTGGGCAGCAGGAAGGGAGAGCCAAGGAGGGGTGTCAGGCTCCCCTGTTCCCTCTGTCCTCCAGATACCCGAGTTCCAGGCTCAGCTGTCACCCCTCAGCCCCTGTGGGCATCACCCTGGTGCCAGCTGCTCCTGCTGGATCAAACCTGTCCCATCCCTGAGCAGGGCTGGCACACATCCCCTTCCTCCTGGAACCCTCCAGAAATGGGGGATAAACTAAACCACCCCTTCTTTTCCCCTGCTGGAGTGGAGGTAGAGCCCAAAGCTTCTCCCTCCTGGAGCTGGGCATCCCTGGGAAGGGACAGGTTTGGGGGGGGATTTGGGGGTGATTGATTAGGGGAGGTTTGGGGTGACTTGCGGGGGATTTGGGGAGGATTTGAGGATGATTTGGGGGATTTGGGGATGATTTGGGGCGACTTGCAGGGGATATGGGGGTGATTTGGGGGGGGATTTGGGGGGATTTGGAGATTATTTGGGGGTGATTTTGGGGGGAATTGGGGGTGATTGATTTGGGAGGGATTTGGGGATGATTTGGGGGTGATTTTTGGTTGATTTAGGGGGGGACTTGGGGGGATTTGGGGGTGATTTGAGAATGATTTGGGGATATTTTGGGGGGAATTGGGGGTGATTGATTTGGGAGGGATTTGGGGATGATTTGGGGGTTATTTTTGGTTGATTTAGGGGGGGACTTGGGGGGATTTGGGGGTGATTTGAGGATGATTTGGGGATATTTTAGGGATGATTTAGGGGTGATTTGGGGGATTTCTCCCCTCTGAGCAGACCCTGCTTTCCTGCCCTGGAAGGAAAGCCCAGCGAGCCCCAGAGGCAGCGAGTGCTGAGCTCGGCGTGGGCTCGGGGAGGAGCTGGCTGGGAGCACGGCCACGCTGCCAACTTGGCGCAGCTCAGGCAGCAGCCCAGCGCCGAGCCACCCAAGCTGTTGGGAGTGGGAATAAAACAGACCCTGCTGGCCAGGCCCCAAGGGGAAGAGCTGCCTTGGGCAGGAAACATCAGCGCTGACATTTAAGAGTGGGGGAAGAGCGCCCAGTTGGCAGAACCGGGTACCCAGCACCCTCCTCCCCCTCAGGCCCCTTCCTCTGGCCTCTACACAGCTCCATCTCCCCGGGCTGTGTCCCTGCAGTGTCCCCAGAACAGCCAGGCTGCCCTGCTCTGGCCATGCCCGCTCACCGTGGCTGGCAGGGAACCACTCGGTGCCAACCCTGCTGATCCCCCGTGGGTCAGAGCCACACCAGTGAGTGCCACCCACATCATCCACGGTGCCTCTGTGCCCCAGCAGCCCGGGACACGCAGGGAAAAGCACGGGAGCTGCGCCTGCAGTTCACACCTGGTGCTGGGGGAACACAGGGGACAAGGATGCTGGGTACCAGGCTGGTCTGGGGGTGAGCCCAAAGGGAATGGGGGACCCCAAAGTGAGTGGGGGACTGTAGGAGTGATGGGGGTAGGACAGTGGGAATGGACAGAGAGCAGAGATCTCTGCAGCCAGGGCTGGGAACTTGTGGTTTATTGCAAAGGGCCTGGGTGCAGGGCCCTGCTGGGAGCTGCCAGCCACAGTTCAGAGCAGGGCCCAGAGAGGAGAGGGGGAGAGTAAGAGGGGTAAGAGCGTAAAAGGGATAAGAGAGAGAAGATCCTGTTACAATACCATAAATCTTCTTCTGTGCTGAATATTCCCATTCTCACTAACCAATCTAGTACAACACACAAATCCTACAGCATTTCCATACAGCCTATAAGAATCATTACATTACCACACTGGGTTCCATTTTAAACCCTACAAACTCCTCTTTGGGCCCCTTCTGCCAAGCTGGCAGGGGCTGCTCTGAGCCTTGGGCCTGTCTGCAAGCAGAGGGTATTGTTTGATCAAAAGGGGATCACCTTCAGCTGGCCATGCCATTGTTTTCCAGTTGTTCAGGAACTGAGGGATCTCAAAGCTTGCTTTCATTTCAATCTCGCTTAGAGTTTACATATTCTCAAAATCTTTTTCCTTATTTATAAGGCTTTCCTGTTTCACCTTCCCAACAGGGGACCCCAAAGTGAGTGGGGGACCCCAAACCGAGTCAGTGAGCCCATGTGAGCCGCCTGCCCCCATCCCGGGCCGGCAGCCAGGGCAGCTCCGGGGCTGGTGGGCGGCTGGAGCCGAGTCCGGGCAGCCGCAGCCCCGCACAGATGGCCCCGGCTCCCCGCGGGCTGAGTCACCCTCCCACTGCCGGAGGCGCTGCCGGAGCCATCGGGGCCCCCCGGGCACGGCAGGGCTGCCTGGAGGGTCGGGCACGGCAGCTCAGAGCGGGTGAAGCCACCCAGGCTCTGCCCCAAAGCCGGGTGTCCTGCAGAGCCACCCAGCCCTGGACCAGGCTGATGGGGTCTCGGGAGGTTGCAGTTTATTGCAGCCCTGAGACACGTGAAAAGTCTGTTTTGGCCCGCACGTTTGGAGAATGAGTCGGAGCTCTTCAGTTCTCGGTCTCAAGGTTGTTTATTTTATTTTATCTATAAAAATTTTTCTGTTGCCCTGCCGAGGTCTGTCCAGCAGGACAGTTCCATGCACTCTGCCTGCCCCCGGGGCAGTGTTATCTCTTTATACTAAAAACTACATATAACATGTTTACAATTAGTTTCCAATACCTATCCCCTATGTTAGACAGTGAGCTTCTACTCTAAACCAATCCAAAAGTGCCAACATCACTGCAGAAAATGGAGGTAGAGAAGAAGAAGGAGAAGGAGAAAGGCTGGACACACCCAAGTCCCTCCATCTTGTCCCCAAAACCCCCATTCTAAAAAAACCCAAAATCTACTTTTTCACCTAGTGATAATTTTATTGTTACACTACTTAAACATCTGTGGCTTTCAGGTCCTCAGACAAAGCTGGTCATTTGCCCCACGGGTCATAATCAGGCCCACAGGTGTTCTGGGCTCTGTGCCAGGGTCTCTGAGCCCCTGGCAGGGGTCCTGGCAATCCAGGACACCCAGAGGGATGTGCTCAGTTCCGACAATGGGGAAGCTCCTGGAGGATGGGCAGGGGGCTGGAGCAGGGATGCTGAGCTGGGGAACCCCTGGAAGCAGGGCTGGGTGGGCACTGGGGGGAGCCCACAATGGATGGGGATGGAGGGAGCTCGTTGGGGAGCTGCTGGAGCTGTCAGAGCAAAGCCCCCCAAGGCAGAGCCCAGCTCAGCCTGGGCAGCCCAAACTCCTCCTGGGAACATCCTCCTGCTCTGCAGGTCAGCAAAGGGCAGGAGGGACTTCAGGGCTCTGCTCACTCCAAAGGAACAGGTAACACCAGACCCCTCATCCCCCCATCATGCCAGGGATCAGGTGGAATTTGATCTTTCTCCTCCTCGAGTGCTGGGAGCCTCAGGAGCTGCCACTGACAACCACAGTGCTCTGCTCTCCCACATTTTACAAAGTAACTGAACTGGGGAATCCAGGGAGCACCAAGAGCCAAACCCCAGAGGGACCCTGGAGGTGACATGGGGACATCTCAGTGTCACTGTGCTCCTGCCATGGGCTGCTGGCTGCCAGCATGGGCCACAGCCAGGGGTGCTCCCTGTTGGAAAATAGACAGTCACTTTTCATAGTTTAGGAAGGTTTATTAAACCTTATCAAAAACACAACAGAAGACTGAATAAAGAAAAAAGGTTACGGCGCTGCGAGCAAAAGATTTTCCCCACCATGTGCTCAACCCCTCTCCATGGAGGTTTTTTACTTTTTAACCCTTTAGCCCCTTCCAAAGTTCTGTCCATCAGCCCCTTCTTGGCTGTCCAGTGGTGGAGATCTCTTCCTCAAATCCTGACTGGAGCTCAGGTGTTCCACAGTGACAAGCCAGCCCTCCCAGATGTCCCAACCCAGCTGCCCCTGGATAACCACATGAGGGGGTACAACAGAACAATAAATCTATAAAACTTAACTTATATACATTATATTTGTCCATTAATTGTGAGAGTCAATCATCACATTACTCATCTATCACAAAGGGGATCCTTGAGCCAAGTTCTCCTTGAACCTGACCTGGCGCAGCCCAGCCAATTCCACAGGAAGGTGGTGGATCTCCAGGGCTGGTGTCCCCAAACTAACAAAGGTGTGAGGAATAGCTACTCACTTTTCATAGTTTAGGAAGGTTTATTAAACCTTATCAACAATACAGCAGAAGACTGGATAAAGAAAAAAGGTTACGGTGCTGGGAGCAAAAGATTTTCCCCACCATGTGCTCAGCCTCCTCACCATGGAGGTTTTTTCTTTCCTTTTAAACCCTTTATCCCCTCCCAAAGTTCTGTCCATCAACCCCTTCTTGGCTGTCCAGTGGTGGAGATCTCTTCCCCAAATCCTGACTGGAGCTCAGGTGTTCCACAGTGACAAGCCAGCCCTCCCAGGTGTCCCAACCCAGCTGTCCCTGGATAACCACATGAGGTTATCATAACTATAAATCATAACTATAAATATAAATAAATCTATAAAACTTTTCTTAACCTACATACATGATATTGTCCATTAATTGTGAGAGTCAATCATCCCATTACTCATCTATCACACCCCTGAGCCCCCAAACCTGGGAGATGTGGCCCAGCCCCATGGTGGTTCCCACTGTGCCAGGATGGAGCAGGAACCTGTGAGCACAGATGGTGAACTCCAGCAGCACCAGGAAGGCAGAGATCGTAATTATCTGAACATAATGAAGGGTTTCATTAAATACACTTGGAAAACAACTCAGCAGCAGCACAAAGTTAAACTGCTGGTCTCAACTCTCCAAACTATTTAAAATTTATTAGCTTCCCCTGCGGGTCTCAAGCTTTTAAGTACCAGAGAAATCTTGAAAATAAGATTTTTTTTTTATTTTTTTTTTTTTTGCTTTCTTTCCCCCCTCTCTTCCCAATGCTTTTTGGCCTCTCAGAAGTGTCCGTGGGGGGGAACCATCAGCCCCACTTTGCTGCTCTCTGAGCCCCTGCAGGCACAGCCTCTCCTCTCTCTCCCCCTGCCCCTCCCCGGCTGCTCCTCTCTCTGCCGTTTCCGAAGGGATGATGAAATCAGAGACACCTGCACGCCAATCCCTGCGGAATCCCGGGCTCCGGGCTGCAGGTGGCTCTTGTTGCAGAGGGATTAGTGGGAGGCTGAATAAACCTGGGTTTGATCTAGTGCTAGCTGGTGAGGGGTGATGCCCTTGGCTAAGATGAGATTTACCGAGCTGTATCTCTTCATAATGGGAGTGAGGCGGTGCTGGCAATGCTCATTCCTACCCAGAAAGCGAAATTCCTGCCTTTGGATAACGGCAGGAGAGGGGCTGGTGTGCAGGGCTGGCTCTGTGCTCAGTGGGGCAGAGTGGGGTGGCTGCACACAGCCAGGGGATGGGCAGGGGGTCTCTCCTCTCCCCCCTGGGGGGGCTGGAGATTCCCTCGTGGGCTGGACAGGGCTGGGGGGAGACACCCTGGCTGCTGTTGCAGGGCTGGGGCTGGCGGAGCCTCCTTGTCCTTCTGAGAAAGATTCAGCTTGGGGTATGGAGGGATTTTGTGCCCGCACCCCTGATTTGGTGAAGGGATTTCCTGAGGAAAAGCAGGGTGGGATTGTTTCCTCCGGGGAGACCACAGCTGCTGCAGCAAACCATTCTGATTTACAGCCCTTGGGCTCAGGCTGGACGGGAGCTGCAGACCCAGGGATGATGCTGGAGATTTCTCCTGGCCGTGTGCTGGGAGCCCCAGGAGCTGTCACTGACAGCCACACTGCTCTGCCCTCCCACATTTTGTAAAATAACTGAATGTGGACACTCAGGGCCTGGCCAAGGCTCTGATGAGCTGTAACAGCATCGTTCTGGTGCTGGGGATGGGATCAGCAAACACTGCTGGGCAGGGTCCCAGGGGCATTGCATGGATGGGAGTTCAGAGATCACTGAGTGACCGAGCTGGAGCCAGCCTGGAGAGCTGGGGGTGCTGCCCTGGAGAGGAGAAGGCTCCAGGGAGAGCTCAGAGCCCTTGCAGGGCCTGAAGGGGCTCCAGGAGAGCTGCAGAGGGACTGGGGACAAGGATGGAGGGACAGGAGCCAGGGAATGGCTCCCAGTGCCAGAGGGCAGGGCTGGATGGGATCTTGGGCATTGGGAATTGTTCCCTGGCAGGGTGGGCAGGGGCTGGGCTGGGATTGCCAGAGCAGCTGTGGCTGCCCCTGGAGCCCTGGCAGTGCCCAAGGCCAGGCTGGACACTGGGGCTGGCAGCACCTGGCACAGGGGGAGGTGTCCCTGGGCTGCAATGAGCTGGCATTGAAGATCCCTTCCCACCCAAACCACTCTGGCATTCACATTCCTGAATCAAGGATGGAAAGCAGCACCAAACCCCATTGCAGCAAATGGAGAAAGGAAAGGAAAGAATGATTTCCTGGCTGGTTGCAGGTGCCCCCAGTGCCATTTGCCACAGGGGGTTTGTAGCCTGGCAAGGCCTGGTTAGAGAGGTTTGGGCTCTGCCAGGGTGCCCAGAGCAGCTGTGGCTGCCCCTGGAGCCCTGGCAGTGCCCAAGGCCAGGCTGGCAGCAACTGGCACAGTGGGAGGGGGGCACTGGAAGGGATTAAAGGTCCCTCCCAACCCAACCCAGTGTGGGAGCAGAAAATCCAACCCCCTTGTGCCATGGCAGGCTCAGCCTGGCTGTGCAGCTGCACCTTCCTGCCCCTTCACCTGGGGCTCAGGGCTGGGTTTATTTGGGGCTCAGGGCTGGTTTATTGGGCTCTCCTGTGCTGGGCCAGCTCAGAGCATCTGTCCCAGAGCAGGATTTGTGGGTAGAGCAGGAGCTGTGCCAGGGGCTGGGAAATGGAGCAGCATTTGCACAGAGCCAACACCAGGGCTGTTGGGTTAAGGGAGAGCAGGACAGGCCTTGGGCACTGAGCAGGGCTTTGGGGCAGTGATTGCGCTGGCTCTGCAGATTTGGGAGAGAATGCAGTCACAGGTGAATGGAAATAAGCCCAACTCCCCAGGGATGACCAGCAGGGTTAAAGCTCCAAAACCCCATGGCAGGAGGAGGAGCTGTCCCCTGTTCATTGCAGAAGGGCAGGCTGCAGAACTTCCCAGCCCTGGGAAGTCCCAGACATCCTGCAGGAGGGGATGAGGAGTCCCAGAACCAGGAGTTTTGTCATTCAAAGTCATTTTGAGCCCTGAAAAGGGATATTTGGCATTGCTGTGACCACAGGGAGGGTGGCACAGAGAGTTTGCTTCCAGCTGTGGGGCTGCCAGGCTGGTCTCGGGTAGGGCTACTGAGAGTGAGGAGAGGTGGGCACCAACTGCTGCCTTGGCAGGTGTGGGAATCCAGGACATCCCTCTGGCTGTCCAGGATGGCCATGATCCTGCCAGGGGGCTCATAAGCCTTGGCACAGAGCCCAAAACACCTGTGGGTTTGATTATGACCTCTGGAGCAAATTACCAACCTTAGATGAAGATCTGCAAGCCACAATAGTTTAGGTAGAATGATAGTGAAGTTATCATGGGGTGCAAAAATAGATTTTTGAGGTTTTTAGAATGGGGGTTCAGGAGGCAAGATGGAGGGAACTGGGCCTGTCCAGCCTTTCTCCTTTTTCTTCTTGGCCTCCATCTTCAGCTGTGATGGTGGCACTTTGGGATTGGTTTAGAGTAGAAGCTCACTGTCTAACATAGGTGATAGGTATTGGGAAGTAACTGTAAATAATGTACACGTAGATTTTAGTATAAAGATATAATACCACCCCAGGGGGCTCTGTCTGTCCTGCTGAATGGACCTGGGCAGGGCAGGAGAAAATTTTTTATAGATAAGGAACAATAAACAACCTTGAGACTGAGAACTGAAGAGCCCTGACTGCTTCTTCAGTTACCCAGGCTGGGAAAAGAGACTTTTGAACTTTTCTCAGGGTCACTCTGATCAGCTAAAGATCCTGACAGGCAGGGCTCTGGGCTTATCTCCCAGTGCCCAGGTGGGGATATTGAGAGTGGGAAGGAGTTGGGCACCCACTGCTGCCTTGGCAGGGCTCTGGGTTTGTTTCCCAGTGTCCAGGATACAGATATTGAAAGTGAGGAGAGATGGGGCACCCACTGCTGCCTTGGCAGGGCTCTGGGTTTGTTTCCCAGTGCCTGGGGAGGTGGAGCAGGAGTGGGGAGCTGGGAGGAGGCAGCACACACGGAGCACGCAGCTGCTCCCCAGCCGGGCTGCCCCGGGCACTGTGGCAAGGCGTGAGCATCAGCTGCAGCTCTCTGGCATCAGAGAGGGCTTCTCCTCCAGGAGTCAGTGCAGCAGCAAGGCCAGGGCTCCCAGAGCTCCGTGGGGATGTGACCTGCAGGGGCTCAGGCTGCTCCAGCCCAGGAAATTGGGTCACACTCACAGAAACACATCCAGCCCCAACAGGGATGCCCAGGGGGAAGAGACCTTACAAATGGAGTTTGGTCACACTCGCAGAGACACAGGGCCCCAGGGTGAGGGTCTGCTCAGCACAGTGAAGGTTTTCTCAGGGTTTTTTGTCCATTAAATGAGAGTGGGTGGGTCTGCTCCCGTTTTTGTGGGAGGCCTGCAGACAGCAATTTCCCTTCCCTCTTTTAAAACGCCAGATGAGAGGAACTCTTTCTTTCATTAAATTGGCAGCTCTGTGCAGTGGCCTTGACACTGTCCCCAGCCAGAAGAGACAGGCTGGAGGGTGGCAGGGCAGGGACAGTGCCAGGGAAGTGTCCGTCTGTCAGGGGGTAGGATGGTGGGGATGGACAGAGAGCAGAGATCTCTGCAGCCAGGGCTGGGAACTTGTGGTTTATTGCAAAGGGCCTGGGTGCAGGGCCCTGCTGGGAGCTGCCAGCCACAGCTCAGAGCAGGGCCCAGAGAGGAGAGGGGGAGAGAGGGGGAGAGGGTGAGAGAGTAAAAGGGGTAAGAGAGTAAAAGGCAAGAGGTAAGAGAGCAAAGTTCCTGTTAAAATACCATAAATCTTCTTCTGTGCTGAATATTCTCATTCTCACTAACCAATCTAGTACAAGATACAAATCCTACAGCATTTCCATACAGCCTATAAGAATCATTCCATTACCACACTGGGTTCCATTTTAAACCCTACAAACTCCTCTTTGGGCCCCTTCTGCCAAGCTGGCAGGGGCTGCTCTGAGCCTTGGGCCTGTCTGCAAGCAGAGGGTATTGTTTGATCCAAAGGGGATCACCTTCAGCTGGCCATGCCATTGTTTTCCAGTTGTTCAGGAACTGAGGGATCTCAAAGCTTGCTTTCATTTCAGTCTCAGTTATAGTTTCCATATTCTCACAATCTTTTGCCAGGCAATCACATTTATAAGGCTTTCCTGTTTCATCTTCCCCAACGCCTGTGTCCCTCTCAGAGCTGGGCAGTGGCAGCAGCAGGAGCCCTGCCTGGAGCTCAGCTGGGCTGTCACAGCTGCTCTGCTGAGCAGGAAGGGCAGCTCAGGGTGTGAGTGCCTCAGTGCCCCGGGCCGGGCACACAGCTGCAGCCTGGCACTGCTCCACGGGCATGGCCCTGGCCCCACCAGCCTCAGCCACGTGTCCCTGCCCGCCTGGGACCCAGCTGGGCCCCCAGAGAGAGCTCCAGAGCTGGGCTGAGCACTGCAGGGCTTATTCCTTTGTAGTGGTGATTGCAGGGGTCCCAGTATGAGGGAAGAGATGAGAATCTGACTCCATGGTTCAGAAGGTTGATTTATTATTTTATGATATATATTATATTAAAACCGTACTGAAAGAATAAAAGAAAGGATTTCATCAGAAGACTGGCTAAGAATAAAAAAAAGAATGTTAAAAAGGCTTGTGACTGACCAAGACAGTCCAGACAGCTGACTGTGATTGGCCATTAACCAGAAACAACCACATGAGACCAATCCCAGATGCACCTGTTGCATTCCACAGCAGCAGATAACCATTGTTTACATTTTGTACCTGAGGCATCTCAGCTTCTCAGGAGGAAAAATCCTAAGGAAAGGATTTTTCAGAAAATATCATGGCTACATTCTTTGTCCCAAGGTCTCCAAAACTTTTCGAGATCTGGAAAAAGCAGATCAGTGCTGGTGATGAACGTGGGGGAGATGCAGCAGGGAGCAGGGTCACAGCTGGGCAGGGCTATTCCAACACACAGGGATGGTCCTCCCTGCCCAAAGGCCTCATCTCATCTGTCCCCATCCCAGCACCTTCCCTGGAGCCTCTGGGGGTGCTGGGGGCACTGATGGTTAGCCAGGTTTCACTGTGATTTCATTGTACCTACACATCTTCAGAGCACCTCTGGCTCTAGAGAAAAATATTTTTTTTCTTAAACAGGAGGGTTCCTTGTGGGTCCCTTCCAGCTCTGGACATTGTCTGATCCCATGATCCACCTCTCCAGGCCATTCCCTGGGCAGAGCCAGCACAGCCCAGGCAGGGCAGGCCGTGTCAGTGCTTGGACAGCACCAGCATTGTGCCATGCATGCCCTGCCTTTGGGGGCATGCAGGAGCAATTCTGTGCTGTGGGCCATGTTCACAGGAGGCACAAAGCAGCCTCATCTCATCTGTCCCCATCCCAGCACCTTCCCTGGAGGCCCTGGGGGTGCTGGGGGCACTGAGGGCTGGCAGGGCAGGGTTGGCAGTGCAGACCTTGCCAGGCAGGGCCCGGTCTGTGGCTGGTCAGGGATGAGCCCTTCCAGGGCTGGAGTTGCCAGTGCCACACTGTCTCTGCTTGGACATCACCAGCGTTAGGCAATGCACCAGCTCCTGCCCTGGCCTGCCTTTGGTGGCAGGCAGGAGCAATTCTGTGCTGTGGACCATCTTCACAGCAGGCACAAAGCAGCTGCACCATCCTCAGCATGGGGCTGGAACCTCCAGCCCTGGAAGGGCTCATCCCTGACCAGCCACAGACCGGGCCCTGCCTGGCAAGGTCTGCATTGCCAACCCTGGCCTGCCAGCCCCCAGTGCCCCCAGCACCCCCAGGGCCTCCAGGGAAGGTGCTGGGATGGGGACAGATGGGATGAGGCTGCTTTGTGCCTCCTGTGAACATGGCCCACAGCACAGAATTGCTCCTGCATGCCCCCAAAGGCAGGGCATGCATGGCACAATGCTGGTGCTGTCCAAGCACTGACACGGCCTGCCCTGCCTGGGCTGTGCTGGCTCTGCCCAGGGAATGGCCTGGAAAGGTGGATCATGGGATCAGACAATGTCCAGAGCTGGAAGGGACCCACAAGGAACCCTCTTTTTTAAGAAAAAAAAAATTTCTCTAGAGCCAGAGGTGCTCTGAAGACGTGTAGGAACAATGGAATCCTCATCCTCAAGTGTTTGGATGTATTTTCAGGCTGAATGAATCTTTCTGATGGTCTCCCACCCATTATATTTCTGTCACATTTAATGCAAAATTCTAACTCTTACATTTTTACCATGAAACATCTTTTATGCTACTGTTTAGATCACATGATGAATTTGTGATAAAGTCTCATATGAACGTTGCAGGAATATGGAGGTTTTGTTGTCTGCATTGCTTTCTTGTTCATCCAGCCCCTGGCCCTACCCAGACCCCCAACAACCCCACCCTGGCCATCCCTGGAGCTCTGCCCCAGTTTAGGAGCCTGACTTCTCTATTCCTTTTTATCCTGGAGATAAAATAAAGAACCATTTGCTCTGGCTGCTGCTGCTGTCTCCTGCCTCTCCTCACCCACGCTGTTCCCATCCCCTGGGAGGAGCAGGGAGAGCCCTGGATGCTGCTGCACCCCGGCCCTTTGCATCCCCCTGATGCTGGCACGGGAGGAGCACAGAGCAGCTCCTGTGGGCACGGTGAGCCCAGAATGACAATTTCCTCAGCTGGAAAAACCCCCAAGGATCATCCAGCCCAGCCCCTGGCCCTGCCCAGAGCCCCCACCAACCCCAGCCTGGCCATCCCTGCAGCGCTGCCCAAATTTCTCCCCCATCCTTCATCTCCCCCATCCCTCACTCTCACACAATCATGGAATGTGCTGAGCTGGAAGGGACCCACAGGGATGATCAATGCCAAAGCCAAACCCTGCCCAGAGCCCCCAGCAAGCCCAGCCTGGGCATCCCTGGAGCTCTGGCAGCCTCGGGGCCGTGCCCATTCCCTGGGGGAGCCTGTTCCAGGGCTCAGGAGGAAGACCCAGGTGTATTCCACAGGGAGAGGATGAATGAAGCTCCGAGGTTGCTCTGGCTTCAGCTCCCAGCTGGATTTGAGGGGTCATGGCCATAAATCATGTCAGTGCACTCAGGCTGTGCTGCCCACGAACCTGCTCAGGGGATGAGCAGAGGATTTTGTTTTCCATCTCAGTCAGCCTGGGCTCTTTATCGAGCTCTAACAAAGGCACTCTGGCTTTTCATGCCGCTCTTGATCTCGGGGCCAGCAGCAAAATCCCGGCGGCGGCTCCCTGGGCACCGCGGGCTCCTCTCTCATCCTGCGGCGGTGCCGGCACCGCTGCGGGCGGCACGAACGGAGGGCGGCATTAGCCACGCAAACAGAGGAGCCGGCAGGGGAACGAGCTCCCCGAGCTCAGCCCTGCCTCCCTCCCGGCCCGGGATGGGGCTGGGTGTGGGGTGGGAGCGCAGCAGGCACCGGGAGCTGTGCTCTCCACTCAGTGTCCTGGAGCTGTGCTCTCCTCTCAGGGTCCTGGACCTGTGCTCTGCTCTCAGTGTCCTGGGTCCGTGCTCTCCTCTCAATGTCCTGGGTCTGTGCTCTCCTCTCAGGGTCCTGGGTCTGTGCTCTCATCTCAGTGTCCTGGAGCTGTGCTCTCCTCTCAGTGTCATGGGTCTGTGCTCTGCTCTCAGTGTCCTGGGTCCGTGCTCTCCTCTCAATGTCCTGGGTCTGTGCTCTCCTCTCAGGGTCCTGGGTCTGTGCTCTCATCTCAGTGTCCTGGATCTGTGTTTTTCCTCTCAGTTTCCTGGGTCTGTGCTTTGCTCTCAATGTCCTGGGTCAGTGCTTCCTCTCAATGTCCTAGATCTGTGTTCCTCTCTCATTTTCCTGGATCAGTGTTTTCATCTCAGTGTCCTGGAGCATTGTTCTCTCAATTTCCCAGATCAGTGTTTCCCTCTCATTTTCCTGGATCAGTGTTCTCCCCTCATTTTCCTGGATCAGTGTTTTCCTCTCAGTTTCCTGGATCAGTGTTCTCCCCTCATTTTCCTGGATCAGTGTTTTCCTCTCAGTTTCTTGGATCTGTGTTCTCTCATTTTCCTGGTCTGTTGTTCCTCTCAGTGTCCTGGGTCTGTGCTCTCCTCTCAGTGTCCTGGATCAGTGTTCTCCCCTCAGTTTCCTGGATCAGTGTTTTCCTCTCAGTTTCTTGGATCTGTGTTCTCCTCTCATTTTCCTGCTGCATTGTTCTCTCAGTTTCCTGTATCAGTGTTTTCCTCTCAATGTCCTGGGTCTGTGTTCTCGGCTCAGTGTTCTGGGTCTGTGCTCTCCTCTCAGTGTCCTGGAGCATTGTTCTCTCAATTTCCCAGATCAGTGTTTCCCTCTCATTTTCCTGGATCAGTGTTTTCTCCGCTTCCTGGATCAGTGTTTTCCTCTCAATGTCCTACATCAGTGTTCTCTCATTTTCCTAGGTCATTGTTCCCCCACCCCATTTTCCTAGAGCATTGTTCTCCTTTCAATGTCCTTCATCAGTGTTTTCCTCTCAGTTTCCTGGATCAGTGTTCTCTCATTTTCCTGCAGCAGTGTTCTCTCATTTTCCTGCAGCAGTGTTCTCCTCTCAATGTCCTAGATCAGTATTCTCCTCTCAGTTTCCTAGATCAGTGTTCTCCTCCCATTTTCCTGGGTCAGTGTTTTCCTATCAATCTTCTGGATCAGTGTTTTCCTCTCAATTTCCTGGATCTGTGTTTCCTCTCAATGTCCTGGATCACTGTTCTCCTCTCAGTTTCCTGGATCAGTGTTCTCCTCTCAGTGTCCTGAAGCAGTGTTCTCCTCCCACCTGGACAATCCCCTCCTGGATCATTGTTGCCCTCTCAATGTCCTGAAGCAGTGTTCTCCTCTCATTTTCCTAGATCAGTGTTCTCCTCTCAATTTCCTAGATCAGTGTTTTCCTCTCAATTTCCAGGATCTGTGTCTCCTCTCAATGTCCTGGATCACTGCTCTCCTCTCGCCTGGACAATCCCCATGGTTGGAGGGGGTGCCCCATGCCAGCAGCACCACAGCAGAGGTGTCAGAGGGGAAAAGCAAAATGGCGAGCAGGGGACACTGGCTCTGTCCCCAGAGTCCTCGGTGCCCTTGGCAGAGGCTCCTCCCGAGCACGGCTCTGCTGTACCCGCTCCCATCGGTCCTGCCCAGGTGAGGCTGTGTCCAGCTGCCCCAAGGAGCAGCTCTGCCTCCCCATCCCAAGCAGCTCCCACCTCCTCATCCCCTGGGAGGCTCCAGGATTTCCGAGAGGAGCCATTTCCCCTTCATGCCGCAGAGTAAAAAGGGATTTTACTTTTTTGTTGTTGTTTTTCCTTTCTCCCCCCCACCCATCTATTAAGTCTGTGACTAGAACATTGCGGCTTTTAAGTTTATTCCAACTGTTTGATATTTTACATAATCGTATTATTTATGTGACAAGATTAGAAGTACTCTGCATGCTGACAGGCAAGCAGCACACACACAATTTCTTGCCAATCCTTCACGAATTTGCATTGTATTCCTGACTTCTTGGAGGCTGTGCAGATTGTGGCTCTGGGCAGGGAGAGAGGTGCTGGTTCAGACAGAGGGGGAAAAGAGAGGAAAGCTGCTCATTTCCTCATCCTCTGGGATCTTCCAGAGCTTGGCACTGCCACGCTGGGGCTGATGGCAATGCCTGGCCAGGCTTCAAACCCTTGGCCTCTCCCAGCGAGGGCTGAGCACACAAAGGTGTTTGGTTTAATATCCCGCTGCTCGCCCGTGGGATACTTGATTTATTCTGTGCCTGTAAACATTCATTTCACACCTAAACAGGGGCAGGTTCATCACTTCTGCAATCATCATTTATTCATGTCGTGAGGGTTGCAGGAAGGAGAGATAAATGGATTTCCGTGAAATTGGTGCTCCAGGCTGCTCAGGAGCCTCCATCCTTCTCACCAGCCTCTGAGCAGGGTGGAAAAGCTTCCCCCCTTCAGCTGCTCTGCCCTGGTGCTGGCGCAGCCTCCTCTGCAGGGCTGTGCTGTGCCTGGAGCCAGGACAGAGGGTTCTGGCCCCACAGGCAGCCAGGGGACACTGGGGTCCCTCATTCCATGTGCCTCAAGGTCCCAGCTGTGCTCGAGGGGTGCCTCATGCTGAGATTATCTTGCTCTGGGCCCTTGCTTTGCTGCCTTTCCCTGCTTGGAGGGAGATTCCTGATCTCTGCATTAAGGCAAGCGTTTGTTAAATATCCTGGTTTGGGAGTGTGAGTGGGGATAAATCCCACCCTTCCCACGAGGAAAAAACCCTGCCATGAAAAGATGAGAGGGGTTGTTCACGAGCCCTCTGAGCCATCCTGGAGGCCACCGAGCCTGGGACCTCCCTGTGCCTGCTGGGGCTGGAATGAACCTCCCCAGTGCCCACAGGGCATCACACACCCATCACACCCTGATGGGGACACCCACACCCATCACACCCTGATGGGGACACCCACACCCATCACACCCTGATGGGGACACCCCACACCTACACACCGTGATGGGTACACCCCACACCCATCCCACCCTGATGGAGACACCCCACACCCGTCACACCGTGATGGGTACACCCACACCCATCACACCCTGATGGGGACACCCCACACCCATCACACCCTGATGGGGACACCCCACACCCATCACACTGTGATGGGGACACCCCACACCTACACACCGTGATGGGGACACCCACACCCATCACACCCTGATGGGGACACCCCACACCCATCACACCCCGATGGGGACACCCACACCCATCACACCCCGATGGGGACACCCCAAACCCGTCACACCCCAATGGGGACACCCCACACCCGTCACACTGTGATGGGGACACCCCACACCTACACACCGTGATGGGGACACCCCACACCCATCACACCCTGATGGGGACACCCCACACCCATCACACCCTGATGGGGACACCACACCCGTCACACCCCGATGGGGACACCCCACACCCATCACACCCTGATGGGGACACCCCACACCCATCAAACCCTCATGGGGACACCCACACCCATCACACCATGATGGGGACACCCCACACCCATCACACCCCGATGGGGACACCCACACCCATCACACCCTCATGGGGACACCCCACACCCATCACACCCCGATGGAGGCACCCACACCCATCACACTGTGATGGGGACACCCCACACCTACACACCGTGATGGGGACACCCCACACCCATCACACCCTGATGGGGACACCCCACACCTGTCACACCCCGATGGGGACACCCCACACCCATCACACCCCGATGGGGACACCCACACCCATCACACCCCGATGGGGACACCCCACACCCATCACACCGTGATGGGGACACCCCACACCTACACACCCCGATGGGGACACCCCACACCCATCACACCGTGATGGGGACACCCCACACCCATCAAATCCTCATGGGGACACCCACACCAATCACACCCTGATGGGGACACCCCACACCCATCACACCGTGATGGGGACACCCCACACCCGTCACACCCCTGATGGGGACACCCCACACCCATCACACCCCGATGGGGACACCCCACACCCGTCACACCGTGATGGGGACACCCCACACCCATCACACCGTGATGGGGACACCCCACACCCATCACACCATGATGGGGACACCCCACATCCAGCCAGCCTCAGCCAGGGGCTGCTCACCCCGCACACCACAGCATGGCAGAGCAAACCCCAAACCACCAGAGATGGATGTGCCCTCCCTAAATAATTCATGACTCGAGCTCGTGCTTGGCTTCCTTTGTTATCTCGTTACGAATGAAAAAATGAACCAAGATTAAAGAGCTCTGGCTCTGTTTCCAAATTTATGGGCATTTAAATGTGATGTCTGAGTCTGTTACTGCTCTGCTGTCAGGCTGACTCAGGCAGAGCCGTGTGGGCACCGGGGCAGTGCCGTGTCACAGCCTGGCAGCATCCTGCACCCCCGGGGATGAGGGCACAGCCACGGGGACTTCAGTGTCCCCAAGGTCCCCAGCTGCACCACTGCTTCTTCCTCCTTCTCACCATCACTGCTCTGCCCCACTCCCTTGTGCCCTTTGCCCTCCTGGCTGCCATTCCCCACCTCGGAGCTCGTGAGCCTTGCAGAACTAATTTGATTTCACCCTCTGGAAGGGACCATTCCCCCCTGGCCAGCCTGGAACTGGGAAGGGCTAACTCAGATTTACACCTTCAATTTATAAACTGAAATGAGGTGAGAAGAGTCCAGGGTGCTCCCCTGGCACCCTGTGATGGGAGCAGGGCTGGGCTCTCCCTGCCTCCTCATCAGCACCAATTTTATGGCAGTGAAACTGCTGCTGTGCCCTGGCTGGCTCTGTGGGGTCACACCTGTACTGAGAACACCTGCACAGCTCCAGGCAGGCAGGACAGGCAGGGACAGCCAGGAGCTTCCCCCTGCTCCCCACAGGTGAGCCCAGGTGCCACAGGCTGGGATGGGCTGGGACAGGAGCGTCGCCTCCATCAGCTCAGTGCCAAGGGATGCTCTGCTCACACCCTTGGGGATGGCTGGGATGGGACAGGAGTGTCACCTCCATCACCTTGGTGCCAAGGGATGCTCTGCTCACACCCTTGGGAGGGCTGGGGCTGGGGCAGAAGTGTCACCTCCATCACCTTGGTGCCAAGGGATGCTCTGCTCACACCCTTGGGAGGGCTGGGATGGGACAGGAGTGTCACCTCCATCAGCTCAGTGCCAAGGGACACTGATCAAACCCTTGGGGAGGGCTGGATTGGGACAGGAGTGTCACCTCCACCAGCTCAGTGCCAAGGGACACTGCTCACACACCATTGGGGAGGGCTGGGCTGGGACAGGAGTGTCACCTCCATCACCTTGGTGCCAAGGGACACTGCTCTCACACCATTGGGGAGGGCTGGGACTGGGACAGGAGTGTCACCTCCACCAGCTCAGTGCCAAGGGATGCTCTGCTCACACCCTTGGGAGGGCTGGGGCTGGGACAGGAGTGTCACCTCCACCACCTCAGTGCCAAGGGACACTGCTCTTACACCCCTGGGGAGGGCTGGGCTGCCCAGCCCCACTGACCCCCAGCACTGGGAATGATGGGGGAGAGAGCCATAGCTAAGGAGGGGAACGTGAGGGAATTCCTACAGGACATGGGAAATGCAGGACAGAGAAATGACTCAGGGATTTTTTTGCCAGACAGATTTGTTTCTGCAGTCCTCAACATCTGAATGCCCTGCAGAGCCCTCCCATCTCTCACCTTTCCAGTGAATCCAGTCTGCCCACCGGAGCCCATTCTCACACAAGGACACTGCAGCTTTTAAAGCACAAAACCAGCTCACGATGAGGAGACTGCAGCCACCCTGTGCCCATCGCAGCTGGCACTGATGTCATATGTCCTCAAGCACAGCTTGTGATGTCCCACGTGCCCACCTGCGGGGGCACAGGTACCCTGTGCTCTGACAACCTTCCCCCAGGCCCAGGGGTCCCTTCCTCCCCAGGAGGGAGAGCGAATTTTTATACTTAAAGGACTGGGGGGGAGGTGGTTTTAAAGGGACAGGCAGGTTTAAATTAGATGTTAGGAGAAAATTCTTCCCTGTGAGGGTGGGAGGCCCTGGCACAGGGTGCCCGGAGGAGCTGTGACTGTCCCTGGATCCCTGGCAGTGCCCAAGGCCGGGGTGGATGGGGCTTGGAACTCCCTGGGATAGTGGGAATGTCCCTGCCATGGCAGGGGGTGGAATGAGATGACCTTTAAGGTCCTTTCCAATGCAATCCTTGTGGTTCTGTGATTTCTAAACCCCTGGCATTTGATTTGGAGGTTCTGCCCTGTGTTCCACACTCCCCTTTGCTGAGTGCAGCGTGGGCAAGGGCAGGCAGTGCCCCCCGCCAAGGACGGCTCTGCCAAAGGGATGCTGAGCCATCCCCCATCGGTTATTATCCCAAAATTAGCTTTCACTGGGGAGGTTTGTGCATCCTGCATTGGTGTCCATCTGACAGGGGCTGAACTGACTCAGAAATAAAGAGCACAAAGCAGACAGGGTGAGAGGAAAATAGCTCTAATGCAAAAATAAACGATGTCCAGCCACCCACTGCGCCCAGCTGAGCTCCCAGTGGGGTCTCACACGCCTGACACAGAGCAGCAGCTGCCCTTTCATTAGCAGTTTGCTCGTTTTCTCTCCCTACAGCTGAATTCCACCTAAAAAAAAAGAGACACAAAGTGACAGGAAGGAGACAGAGCAGCGCTGGCAGCCCTGAGCCTGGCGTGCTCTTGGCTGTGAGGATGACGTGCCTGGCCCTGGCTGAGAGTGTGGGGAGGTGAGAGGAGCCCTCTGGCCCTGCCCTGGCTGTGGGAAAGGGATGCAGGGATCGCTGCCCTGCTCTGTGCCCCATCCACTGCTTCCCCAGGAGCCCTCGGTGCTTCCAGGGCTCTGCTCTGTTTGTCCTTCTCTTTAGAGCCTTTACTGGTTAGCACAGTTTCTTAAGGCACTTAAGATGTATTTCTACTTAAAAAGATGTATTTCTACTTAAAACTATAACCTACACTTACACTGACTTAAAACTTAAACCTACACTTCTACTTTGTATCTATGTGGCTTAATATATCTTAATTTTTGTAAAGGCTTTAATTCAACAGACAGAGATACCCTGTGCTTCTGCTGGGCTTGAAATGCTGGGTTCATCCAGCTGCTGGGCTCATTCCTTGCTCGGTGGATGCCTCATGAGTCCAGGACACACCACAGATTCCACCCCTTCAGATCCAGATTTGGTGGGGACGCCCAAATTCTCCTCCAGAGGTGCTGGGAATGATCCCCTCCCTCCTGTGCCCGTGCTGGGAGCTGGCAGCAGAAGCAGTGGGACCAGCAAGGGGGTGCTGGGGAGGAAGGCTCCAGCTCTCCAGGAGTCTCTGGCCTGGCTTTGGGGTGGGGTGTGCGTTCCCACCCTGCTGAGCTGGGCGCATCAGGGGTGCTCCAACAGCAGTGTACTGACCCAGTGCCTTTGGAAATCCGCTTTGTGGTGTCTGCTCCACCTGTGGGCACAAATACCTTTTTCTTTTCTGTGTGCTGAAACTCCTGCTTGGTGACCCTCAGCATGGAGGAGCCCAGGGGGACTCTGCTGGAGGAGCTGTGGGTGCTGGAGCCCCTGCTCGGTCACCCTCAGCACTGAGGATCTCTGGGTTCTGGAGTCCCTGCTCGGTCGCCCTCAACATGGAGGAGGCCAGGAGGACATTGCTGAAGTATCTCCGGGTGCTGGAGCCCCTGCTCGGTCGCCCTCAGCATGGAGGAGCTCTGGGTGCTGGAGCCCCTGTTTGATCGCCCTCAGCATGGAGGAGCCCAGGGGGACTCTGCTGGAGGAGCTGTGTGTGCTGGAGGAGCTCCAGGTACTGGAGCCCCTGCTCGGTCGTCCTCAGCATGGAGGAGGCCAGGAGGACATTGCTGAAGTAGTTCTGGGTGCTGGAACCCCTGCTTGGTTGCCCTCAGCACTGAGGATCTCCAGGTGCTGGAGCCCCTGCTCGGTCGCCCTCAGCATGGAGGAGCTCTGGGTGCTGGAGCCCCTGCTTGGTTGCCCTCAGCACTGAGGAGGCCAGGGGGACTCTGCTGGAGGAGCTCTGGGTGCTGGAGCAACTCTGGGTGCTGGAGCCCCTGCTCGGTCGCCCTCAGCATGGAGGAGGCCAGGGGGACTCTGCTGGAGGAGCTCTGGGTGCTGGAGGAGCTCTGGGTGCTGGAACCCCTGCTTGGTTGCCCTCAGCACTGAGGATCTCCGGGTGCTGGAGCCCCTGCTCGGTCGCCCTCACACGGAGAAGCTCTGGGTGCTGGAATGTGTCACCTTAGACTGAGGGAACATCTCCAGGCTCTGCCCAGCTCTGAGCTAGACCCTGAGCACTGCCCACAGCCAGCCTGCGTGTTGAAGAGTGTCCCCCCACCCCTGCAGACCCCAGGCTGGGCTCCTGTCCTTGTCCCCCCGTTCTGTTTCTGACCTGCAACAAGGGCAGGGCGTGCAAACCCTCCCTGCGCTGATTTGCTCCATGAACCACCCCCAGAAGGGCAGGGATCCTGAGCCAGGAGAGCTCCCAGAGCCGAGCCAAGGCTGAGCCTCAGAGCCCTGCAAAGCAGCCAGCAGACGGAAGAAAACCTTTAAGCCTTTCCGAGCTACTTTGCGGAGATGTTAAGAGCTCAAATTTCCTGGTTTTTCTCTCTCTTCCTGAAAAAACCCCAGCAAACCCCGCACTGCCGAGGAGGTGAGGCACTATCATCTCGCTTCAGCTCCCCCAAACTAGCCAAGCAGAGGAGAAAAATGATTTAGATGATTTACAGCACTTCGGAAGAGTTGAAAAAAGTGAAGTAAATAATAAATCAAAACCAGCAAAAAGAACAAGAATACATCCATCTTTTATGAGCTCTATTCACTGCTGTATGTACAGTTCAGACATAAAACAACTGTGCCTTGCAAAGTTGCTGCTGCCTCAGAAGTGTCTGTGCCCAGCAGTTTCAGAGCACTTCCAAACTACATAAAAGCAGAGGAGCAGGCGTTGGCTGCTGCGTGCGGGGATCCAGCTCCTCTTCCCTGCCTCCTTATCAGCTCCTGCACACCCAGAGAGGGGAGGATTTCAGCTGGGAGGTGGGGAGCACGAGGAATCTGTGATAACAAGGATTTTTAATTTTTTTTCCCCACCCCAAACCTCACCTTCTTCCTTCAGGGTTCAACGTGCACCTGATGTGTTCTGTGAAGGATCCTCTTTGTCATACCACAAAGTCTCACAGGTGTTGTTGGCTGAGGGGTGCCCAGGATCCCCCCAAAAAAGTCCCTTTGTCCACCTACAAGACCCTCTTGCAGTGCTTCCCTACTGACCTCTTGGAATGAGTCCAAAGGGGAGGCAGAGAATTGGAGCCCCTCTGCTCTGGAGCCAGAGCTGGGGGTGCTGCCCTGGGGAGGAGAAGGCTCCAGGGAGAGCTCAGAGCCCTTGCAGGGCCTGAAGGGGCTCCAGGAGAGCTGCAGAGGGACTGGGGACAAGGATGGAGGGACAGGAGCCAGGGAATGGCTCCCAGTGCCAGAGGGCAGGGCTGGATGGGATCTTGGGCATTGGGAATTGTTCCCTGGCAGGGTGGGCAGGGGCTGGGCTGGAATTGCCAGAGCAGCTGTGGCTGCCCCTGGAGCCCTGGCAGTGCCCCAGGCCAGGCTGGACATTGGGGCTGGCAGCACCTGGCACAGGGGGAGGTGTCCCTGGACTGCAATGAGCTGGCATTGAAGATCCCTTCCCACCCAAAGCACTCTGGCATTCACATTCCTGAACCAAGGATGGAAAGCAGCACCAAACCCTATGGCAGCAAATGGAGAAAGGAAAGGAAAGAATGATTTCCTGGCTGGTTGCAGGTGCCCCCAGTGCCATTTCCCACAGGGGGTTTGTAGCCTGGCAAGGCCTGGTTAGAGAGGTTTGGGCTCTGCCAGGGTGCCCAGAGCAGCTGTGGCTGCCCCTGGAGCCCTGGCAGTGCCCAAGGCCAGGCTGGACATTGGGGCTGGCAGCACCTGGCACAGTGGGAGGTGTCCCTGCCATGGCAGGGGATGGGATTGGATGGGATTTAAGGTCTCATTCCATGATTCTGTGATTTCCTGGAAAGGGGCTCCTGTCGGGCTGTTTCTGGGATGCTCCATGTGACAGGCACAGTTACCGCTGGGGAGGGGCTGAGCCAAACCCTGATCCCAACATGGGACTCTCCACAGCAGAGCAACAGAAGCAAAAATCTTGGTTAGCTCAGAAAAAAATCCTTCCTGTTTGGAAAGACAGAAACTCTTCTCCAAAACGTGGGGCCCCACACGAGCTGCAGGTGATGCAGTCACCAGATCCTCGTGTTTGAGGAGCAACCCCACAGCAAATCTTCTCCACTGTCTCTCCTTGCAGATTGAGTCCAAACACGTCAGGGATTTGTTTTGGGGTCCTGAACAGAGGCAAAATCCTCCCAAGGCCCTGACCCGAGGGACTCCTCCTCTCTGGGGCTGAAGTCTTGCTGGGACGTGGCTTTGGTGCCCCTCTTGCACCAACAGAAATCCCACAGCAACCCCAAGGAACAAGCACAGCAGCCTGAGGGGGCCAGACTGAGCCTGTCTGGGGTGTGGGGACACAAGGAGCAGCCTCAGTGTGCAGGATGGCCCTGTTCACCCCCAGGCACCCCTGGGCATCTTTTGGAGAGCCTGGAATTCTGTGCCATGACACACTGAGGGCTGTGGTGATTGGACACCATTGGATCAGGAACTCCTCCCATCCCTCCCATCTTCCAATGTTCCCTCATCTCTGAAGGGCAGTAACGGGGAGTTTTGGGGCAAATCAGCTCAGGGGGATGTGGCTGAGCCCAGGGGCTGGACTGAGCCTGTCTGGGGTGTGGGGGCACAAGGAGCAGCCTCAGTGTGCAGGATGGCCCTGTTCACCCCCAGGCACCCCTGGGCATCTTCTGGAGAGCCTGGAATTCTGTGCCATGACACACTGAGGGCTGTGGGGATTGGACACCATTGGATGAGGATCTCCTCCCATCCTCCAGTTTTCCCTCTTCTTTGCAGGGCATAATGGGGAGTTTTGGGGCACATCAGCTCGGGGGTTCTCCCCTGCTGACACCCAGCCCCTGCTGTGTTCCCATCCCAACAGATCAGGACATTCCTGGTGTGCGTGGGAGTGACAGGGACCACGTGGAAGGGCTTTGATGGGGTTTGGACAGCTTTGATAAACCAGAGCAGGCGTGCCAGGAAGGGGCTGCTTGCATCTGGGCTCGGGAGCTGCTCGCCCACATCAGGGCTGGATGACACAGCCTGGTTTATCTTGTTCTAATCAGGAAATGCAGTGAGCAGAGAGGAAGGAGCCAGAGGTTTTGCCTCATCCCGGACATCCTGGGCCCCAGAGCTGTTTGTGGTGAGCTTTGGTTGGACTGGCTGAGTCATGGGGGCAGTTCCTGGCTCGCCCCAACACAGAGTTCCTGCTCCTCACATCTCACAGGCAGCTGTGGCCTCTCTGGGGCTGGCAGCTCCGAGCAGGGTCACATCCTCACGTCCCCCTGGCTCTGTCAGTCTGGCTCCTGGCTGCTGGTGGCTTTTCCTGCCGGAGCAGCAGCCCAGCCCTCCAGTCCCAGATGGCTTTGGATCACTGGGCAGGTCCCTGTGCTGCCCTTTTCTGTCAGCCAGCACTCCCAGGCTCTGATCCAGGGCACAGGTCCTTGGGTAGCAGCTTCCAGCATCGCCTTTCTGCCTCTGCAGGTTCCCCGTGGAAGAGGCTCTGGAGATGACTCTCAGCGTTGATCTCCTGGCCTCTAACCCCAGCTCCAGCTCTCCAGGCTCCAGCTGGGCAGGGGGGATTGCTGGGGAGTCCTGGTGCTTTGCGCTTTCCTCGCCTCTCACCTTCTGCTGGGATTTTCTGTTCTCCAGAGCAGCAGCTCATGGCAGGAGTAATTTGGCTCCCAGCCCTGGGAAATCAGCGAGCACTCCCTGCTCCCTGTAACCTGGCTCAGCTCCCCAAATCCTCAACAGGGAATGTCTCGGGGGATCTCCTCCACTGCAGGAGCAGAGCTGGGAGCAGGGCTGCACTGGGAGAGGCAGGCAGGGCTGCATCAGGGTGCCCAGCCCAGGGCAGGGGCTGCCAACCCCTCACCACAACATCATCTCTGGTCATCCTGCATCCTGGCACCCACCAGGAAGGGCTCATTCCCTGATCCCTGTGCCCTCTGTGGGGGGCTGAGCTGCGCCCACAGCTGGGGCAGCCAGGGGAAATTATTTCAGACGCTCAGATTTGTCCAAGGAGCCAGGAAATCTCAGCAGGTGAGGAAGATCTGCTCAACGTTTTCTGTTTGTGTCCCCCTCTGAATCCAGCTCCTTTTGGGGCTCTGTTTGAAACAACAACTCCCACACACCCCTACCCTGGGACTGCTCTCAGGACCCTGGAGCAGCTGCCAGGGGTGTGGCACAGGGGATGGGCACAGGGGTGTGGCACAGGGGCGTGGCACAGGGGCGTGGCACAGGGGATGGGCACAGGGGTGTGGCACAGGGGCGTGGCACAGGGGCGTGGCACCGGGGCTGGCACAGGGGTGTGGCACAGGGGTGTGGCACAGGGGACTGGCACAGGGGCTGGCACAGGGACTGGCACCGGGACTGCGCACAGGGGTGTGGCACAGGGGCTCTGGGAGGGCACAGGGGTCAGGCACAGGGGACTGGCACAGGGGACTGGCATAGGGGTGTGGCACAGGGGTGTAGCACAGTGGTGTGGCACAGGGGACTGGCAGAAGGGACAGGCACAGGGGTGTGGCACAGGGGTGTGGCACAGGGGTGTGGCACAGGGGTCAGGCACAGGGGTGTGGCACAGGGGTGTGGCACAGGGGGCTGGCACAGGGGTGTGGCACCGGGGCTGGCACAGGGGACAGGCACAGGGGTGTGGCACAGGGGTGTGGCATAGGGGCAGGGACACAGGGGTCTGGCACAGGGGTGTGGCACAGGGACCGGCACAGGGGCGTGGCACAGGGGTGTGGCACAGGGGTGTGGCACAGGGGACAGGCACAGGGGTGTGGCACAGGGGCTGGCACAGGGGTCTGGCACAGGGGACTGGCACAGGGGTGTGGCACAGGGGTGTGGCACAGGGGGCTGGCACAGGGGCCTGGCACAGGGTGTGGCACAGGGGTGTGGCACAGGGGACTGGCACAGGGGTCAGGCACAGGGGACTGGCACAGGGATGTGGCACAGGGGTGTGGCACAGGGGTGTGGCACAGGGGGCTGGCACAGGGGCCTGGCACAGGGGTGTGGCACAGGGGTGTGGCACAGGGGGCTGGCACAGGGGCCTGGCACAGGGGTGTGGCACAGGGGTGTGGCACAGGGGACTGGCACAGGGGTCAGGCACAGGGGACTGGCACAGGGATGTGGCACAGGGGTGTGGCACAGGGGTGTGGCACAGGGGCTGGCACAGGGGCCTGGCACAGGGGTGTGGCACAGGGGTGTGGCACAGGGGACTGGCACAGGGGACAGGCACAGGGGTGTGGCACAGGGGTGTGGCACAGGGGACTGGCACAGGGGCTGGCACAGGGGTGTGGCACAGGGGTCTGGCACAGGGGTCCTGCAGGGTGCAGGGGCTGGGGCAGCTGAGGCAGCTCCGTGCAGGAGGGCAGGCACAGAGGGCACCTCCCCGGCAGCGCCTCTCAGGGCATGCGTGGGACACATCCATGAATGTCACCTCCACCACCAGGAATGTCTGCCAGAGCCCCCCAGTCACTCCTGGCCAGCAACGCACCCCTCCCTGCCTTCCTAGAGCACTCTGGTTCTGCAGCCCTGCTCAGAAAGGCTTTTCTCCTATTTCAGATGTGGGGAAACTGAGGCACAGGGCAGCACAGGCTCTGCAAAGGCTCAGAGAGCCTCGGCAGCAGAGCTGCAGACACCCTGCCCATCACCCTGGGACCTGCCCTGCCCCAGCTCCTCAGGCAGACCCCACAGGGCACCTTCACACTGGGCTCTGGCACACTGAGGGCCCCTGAGGGTACCTGGGGGCACCAGACAGCTCATGGAATCCCAGCCCTTCCCAGGGAATGGGCACAGCCCTGAGGCTGCTCCAGGAGCCCTTGGACAGCTCTGCCAGGGGTGCCCAGGGTGGGGCTGTTGGGGCCCAGGAGCTGGATCAATGATCCCTGTGGATATTCCAGCTCAGGATGCCCAGGCTGGGCTTGCTGGGGGCTCTGGGCAGGGTTTGGCTTTGGCATTGATCATCCCTGTGGGTCCCTTCCAGCTCAGCACATTCCATGATTGTGTGAGAGTGAGGGATGGGGGAGATGAAGGATGGGGGAGAAATTTGGGCAGCGCTGCAGGGATGGCCAGGCTGGGGTTGGTGGGGGGTCTGGGCAGGGCCTGAAATGGATGAACAACAAAGCGATGCAGACAACAAAACCTCCATATTCCTGCAACGTTTATATGAGACTTTATCACAAATTCATCATGTGATCTAAACAGTAGCATAAAAGATGTTTCACTGTAAAAATGAACGTGTTAGAATTTTGCATTAAATTCGACAAAAATATAATGGGTGGGAGACCATCAGAAAGATTCATTCAGCCTGAAAATACATCCAAACACTTGAAGATGAGGATTCCATTGTTCCTAAATGTCTTCAGAGCACCTCTGGCTCTGGAAAAAGAAAAAGAATTCTTTTTCTTAAACAAGAGGGTCCCAGGGGAATCCATGATCTGGATCAATGATCTCTGTGGATATTCCAGCTCAGGATGCCCAGGGTGGGGTTGTTGGAGGGTCTGGGCAGGGTTTGGGGTTGGACTGGATGATCCTGGTGGATCCAGATCAGGATGTTCTGTGATTCCCTGACACTGTGTGCCCCAGTTCTGCCCTTTGCTCGTGCCACAGAGATCTGGGGTGGGCCCAGGGTGACCCTGCTGGGCAGGGGACCATCCAGCTCTGGCTGGGCCAGTGTGGGCAGCTCACGAGCCACAGCAGAGAGAAAAGAGAGGAGGAACTGTGTTGGGGAAGGTGAAACAGGAAAGCCTTATAAATATGATTGCCTGGCAAAAGATTGTGAGAATATGGAAACTCTAAGCGAGGTTGAAATGAAAGCAAGCTTTGAGATCCCTCAGTTCCTGAACAACTGGAAAACAATGGCATGGCCAGCTGAAGGTGATCCCCTTTGGATCAAACAATACCCTCTGCTTGCAGACAGGCCCAAGGCTCAGAGCAGCCCCTGCCAGCTTGGCAGGAGGGGCCCAAAGAGGAGTTTGTAGGGTTTAGAATGGAACCCAGTGTGGTAATGTAATGATTCTTATAGGCTGTATGTAAATGCTGTAGGATTTGTATCTTGTACTAGATTGGCTAGTGAGAATGAGAATATTCAGCACAGAAGAAGATTTATGGTATTGTAACGGGAACCTCGCTCTCACATCCTCTTTACCATGCTCTTGCCTTCTCTTGGGCCTGCTCTGAGCTGTGGCTGGCAGCTCCCAGCAGGGCCCTGCACCCAGGCCCTTTGCAATAAACCACAAGTTCCCAGCCCTGGCTGCAGAGATCTCTGCTCTCTGTCCATCCTGACCGTCCTATCCCCATCTATCCAACAGAACTGGAGCTCCCCAGTGCCCTTGGGGTGCCTGGTGCCTCCCTGGCGAGCTCAGTGCCAGCAGCAGTGCCCTTGTGGGGCCAGGCTGGCTGGAGCAATCTGCAGTGCTGCTTTTAATTAGAACGGGCTGCACGCCCACCTGCGAGCGCTGTAAATCTGGTGTGCTCTGTAAAGAATGTCCTGGGTTTAAGTTGTAATTAGAACTTCTATTGACGCCACAAACCCTCATTTTTCATGTGAAGCTGCTCGTTGCTCCCAGTCAAGAAATCAATCTGGGCCTGGTGAGGAGATGGGGCCGTCAGATGTGCAGGATGGATGGATGGATGGATGGGGAGAGCTCAGCCTGCCTTTAACCCCTCTGCTGCCACGGTGGAGAGGGGCCAAAGGGACAGTTCACCTCCCTTCCTGTGGGCACTGCCAGGGCACAAAGGCAGCAGGAGCTCTGCTGTAAGGGACAGTGACCCCTCCTGGGGTGTTGTCAGAATTCAGGACATCCCTCTGGCTGTCCTGGATGGCCCAACCCCTGCCATGGGGCTCAGTGACCCTGGCACAGAGCCCAAGACCCCTGTGCCCCTGATTATGAACCATGGAAAAAGTTACCAACCTTATATGAGGATCTGCAACCACAATAGTCTAAGTACCATAATAATTAGTTTGTCATGGGGTGAAAAATAGATTTTTGGTGGTTTTTAGAATGGGGGTTCAGGAGGCAAGATGGAGGAATCTGGGCTGTGTCCAGCCTTTTTCCTTCTTCTTCTTGGCCTCCATCTTCTGCTGTGATGGTGGCACTTTGGGATTGGTTTAGAGTAGAAGCTCACTGTCTAACACAGGTGATAGGTATTGGGAAGTTATTGTAAATATTGTACATGTAGTTTTTAGTATAAAAAGATGACACCAGAGTGCCTCTGTCTGTCCTGCTGAATGGACCTTGGCTGGACAAGAAAGAATTTTATAGATAAGGAACAATAAACAACCTTGAGAACGAGAACTGAAGAGTTTTGATTCCTTTGACCACCAGGCTGGGGAAAGAGACTTTCTAACACATCTCGGGGTCACTGTGAGCAGCAGAAGCCCCGAAGCCCCTGTTTGAGCATCCAGGAGCCAAGCAGAGGCTTTGGGGTGACCCAGCTGTGGCCTTCCAGTACCTGAAGGAGCCAAAAAGGAAGATGGAGAGGGACAACATACAAGGGATGGAATGCCAGGACAAGGGGGATGCCTTCAAACTGGGAGAGTGGAGGGTTAGGTGGGATATTGGGAAGAAATTCTTTACTCAGCGGGTGGGCAGGCCCTGGCACAGGGTGCCCAGAGCAGCTGTGGCTGCCCCTGGATCCCTGGCAGTGCCCTAGGCCAGGATCGATGGGGCTTGGAGCAGCCTGGGATAGTGGAAGATGTCCCTGCCCATGGGAGATGGGCTTTGAGGTCCCTTCCAACCCAAACCACTCTGTGATTGATTGTGTGATTGTCTGATTGTGTGACTGTGATTCTGTGTTCCGTGATTCTGTGATTCTGTGATTCTCTCATTCTGTGATTGTCTGATTGTGTGATTGTGATTCTGGGGTTCTGTGATTCTGTAGTTCTGTCATTCTGTCATTTTGTGATTGTGATTCTATGGTTCTGTGATTCTGTGATTTTCTGATTCTCTCATTCTGTGATTGTCTGATTGTGTGATTGTGATTCTGTGATTCTGTGATTCTGTGATTCTGTGGTTCTGTGGTTCTATGGTTCTGTCATTCTGTGATTGTGGTTCTGTCATTCTGTGGTTGTCTGAGTGTCTGATTGTGATTCTGTGATTGTGTGATTCTGTGGTTCTGTCATTCTGTGGTTCTATGACTCTGTGATTGTCTGATTGTGTGATTGTGGTTCTGTGGTTCTATGGTTCTGTAATTGATTGTGTGATTGTGATTCTGTGGTTCTATGGTTCTGTCATTCTGTGATTGTGATTCTGTCGTTCTGTGGTTCTGTGGTTCTGTCATTCTGTCATTCCGTGGTTCTGTGACCTCTCTGGAAGAACAAGAGCTCTCAGGAGCCCTTTCAGCTGTTATCCCCAGCACAGCCAGTGCTTGCAGCATCCCTCCTGCTGAGCTCAGAGCAGGAGTTCCCCAGCCAGAGTGCCCCTGCCCAGAGCAGTGCTGGCACTCCTGGGGCTGTGTGCTCCCTTCCAGGGCATTCTGTTGCCCTGCTCTCCCCAGGATGTTCCCTGGCTCGGATCCCTGGGCCCAGGCCAGAGCCGGAGGCTGTGCCCGCTCCCCCTCTGCAGCTCAGGGGCTGCTGAGGCAGGGCTGGAGCAGCTCAGCCTGCACAGAACAATTCACCAGGCTACAACCTGTGCCTGGCTGTGCTCTGCTCTGCTTTGTCACATCCCTGCTGCTGCAGGGGGAGAGCGGGGATTAGCAGAGCCTTTGTCCAAGGCTCTCTGCAGACTGATTAGACTCGTGCCCACTTAATTACAGCACATTACGAGCCTGTGCTGCAGCAGGGATGGCCCAGCACAGGCAGCTGGGGACAGCAGTGAAGAGAGCAGAAATAATTTAGGGCAGCAATGTAGATTTTCTCAGCCAACATCCAGGGATTTGCACTTTCTATCCCAGCAGCTGACACAGTTTCTGCTTTTTGGCTTCATCCTGGCCCTGCTGGCATCTGGTGCAGACCTTCAGACCTTCCTCAGTGGTCTGAAGTGGAAAGGGCTTCTGGCAGTCCACGGCAGCCTGAACTGTCAGTGCCCTGTTGTGACAGTACCCTTATGACATCCCTCCTCATCCCCTCTCCTCTCCTCTCCTCTCTCTCCTCCTCCTCTCCTCTCCTCTCCTCCTCTCCTCTCCTCTCCTCCTCTCCTCTCCTCTCCCTCTCCTCTCTCTCCTCTCCCTCTCCCTCTCCTCTCCTCCTCTCTCCTCTCCTCTCCCTCTCCTCTCCTCTCTCCTCTCCTCTCCCTCTCTCCTCCCTCTCCTCCTCTCCTCTCCTCTCTCCCTCTCCTCCCTCTCCTCTCCTCTCCTCTCTCTCTCTCCTCTCCTCCTCCTCCTCTCCTCTCCTCTCCTCTCCCTCAGCCCAGCCCAGGAGCTCCTGGCACTGATGCCTCAGGTTTAGATTTTCTATTTTTCAGATGCTGGTTTAGTGTGTGGGTCTGGGCTTCATATAATGGGAAGGTGAGCTCTGTGCACAGAGCAGGGAGACAAAACAATTCCTGCTCCAGCTGGGCACCAAGGACAAATGATCCAAATCTCAGCCCAGGAGCACAAACACCGTGGGCTGGAGAGAGAAAAACCAGCAGGGTGGGACTGGATGGGCTGGGGCTGGAATGGGACAATGAACTGCAAGGTGCAAATGGAGCAGAACTGATCAAAGGGAGATACCCCGTGCCCAGTCGTGCATTTTGGGACCATTTTGGTTCATCTTGGGTTCATTTTGGGACCATTTTGGTTCATCTTGGGTTCATTTTGGGACCATTTTGGTTCATCTTTGGCGCAGCCCTGGCTGGGCTCTTGTGCTGCCCAAGGTGGATCCATGGAGGAGATCCTTTCCATAAATTCCTGCTTTATTCTTTAGCTCAGTCTGGTCTCTGTTCTAGGGCAGCCTTCCCAAGGCATCACAGGCTTGGAATGACCTCCAGCCTTATCAGGATGGATGCTCCTCCTGCTTGGGGCTGGTTCTCCTGCAGGATCTCCAGATCTCCAGTGGGTGGGTCATAACCACACCCTCATTTCCTCTGCTGTCCTGGTTGGGGACAATGTCCCCAAACACCTTCCCATTGTCCCACCCGTGTTCCTGGTGCTGCCAATCCCACCCGAGGGGTTGAGCTGTGGGATCCCAAGGCAGGGATCACACCCCTCACACAACAGCCCGTTACTTCGCCCTAAGTAATAAAGACAACTAAATTACAAAAGGCTGTCACACCACACCATGTGCAAGAAAAGGACCAGCTAGTGTGGCAGAGGTCAGAAAATGCAGAAGGCTTAAGTCCTTTAACCCAGAGGTTCAAATCCTCTCCCTAGCTTAACTTAAACCAACCTCCCCCGTGACTAACTACCCTCTCTTAATTAACCTCGTCATAGACCTCTCCTATGCCCTCCCAATCTTAATTGCACTGGCCTCCCTCACGCTAGCTGAGCACAAAATCCTAAGCTACATATGAGGCTGAAAGGGCCCTGTCACAGATATCTTTTATGAAAAATCCTTTCCTTAGGATTTTTCCTCCTGAGAAGCTGAGAGGCCTCAAGAACAAAATGCAAGCAATGATTATCTGCTGCTGTGGAATGCAACAGGTGCATCTGGGATTGGCCCATGTTGGATGTTTGTAATTAATGGCCAATCACAGCTGGCTTGGACTCTCTGTCCAAGCCACAAACCTTTGTTATCATTCTTTATTATTCTATTCTTAGCCAGCCTTCTGATGAAATCCTTTCTTCTATTCTTTTAGTATAGTTTTAATGTAATATATATCATAAAATAATAAATCAGTCTTCTGAAACATGGAGTCAGATCCTCATCTCTTCCCTCATCCTTGAACCCCTGTGAACATGGTCACAGGGCCCAAACATTGCTGGCCCATTTGGACTTCTACAACCCTTAGCAGATGGGGTAAAACTATTTACTAAGGAACCCATTTGACTATCAACATCCTCCCCACTTTAATTATTTATCACAGGGATAATTATTATCTTATTTATCACAACTCCAGTGTCCACAGACATCTTTTATGAAAAATCCTTTCTTTAGGATTTTTCCTCCTGAGAAGCTGAGAAGCCTCAGGAACAAAATGTAAACAATGGTTATCTGCTGCTGTGGAATGCAACAGGTGCATCTGTGATTGGTCTCATGTGGTTGTTTCTAATTAGTGGCCAATCACAGCCCAGCTGGCTCGGACAGAGAAGTCCGAGCCACAAACCTTTGTTATTGTTTTTTCTGATTCTATTCTTAGCTTAGCTAGCCTTCTGATAAAACCTTTTCTTCTATTCTTTTAGTATTGTTTTAATGTAATATATATCATAAAATAATAAATCAAGCCATCTGAAACATGGAGTCAGATGCTCATCTCTTCCCTCATCCAAGAACCCCTGTGAACACGGTCACACCAATGCTTGCCTTACTCCTAGAAATTTGAATCTGAACCCCACTACCCCTCCCATTCTCTTTAGACCTCAACCTAGGCTTCTCTTTGTCCTGCCTGGCTCAGATTTAGGCCTGGTTTAGGGCTGCAGGGTGATGTCCCACCCTCTGTGACGTGCTGGCTGTCCCAGGGTGCTGGACAGCATCTCCCAGGGATGTTGGTCACAGGGAGGCAGGAGCCAGGGACATTTTTTTGGAAGCTGCCCTGAGGACTGTGACACTGTTGTGTAAATATAAAATATTGACAATCTGGAGCCAGCCTCCCCAGCAGAGGGCCAGGCAGCTGTAAAGAAGGTGATGTGAACTAATCAGAGCCGACATAAAGCTGCCAAGACCCAAGCTAAGCCTGCTGTGGATTTAGATTCACACTGCAGATAAAGAGGCGGCTCTGGCAGAACTGGCCTCTGGAGCTGGTTCAGATTAACCCGGATTTTCAGCATCATTTCATGCTATTCCAGTCCACAAATCCCTGCAGCTCTGCCAGCGCATGCCAGGCTGGACCACAGAGCCCTGGAGACTCCCAGAACTGCGCCAGCCTGGCCTTCCCAGCTCCCAGTGCTCCCAGTGCTCCCAGTGCAGGTAACCCCTGGCACGCACGGGGGGTAGGACAGGTGTGACACCTTATCCCCCGAGCTCTGTGAGCTGGGAGTGCAGGGGACACAGACCCCACCTTGGGGGTGTCACAGAGCCAACCTTGGGGGTGTCACAGACCCAACCTTGGGGGTGTCAGAGACACCACATTGGGGGTGTCACAGACCCAGCCTTGGGGGTGTCACAGACCCCACCTTGGAGGTGTCACAGACCCAGCCTTGGGGGTGTCACAGACCCCACCTTGGGGGTGTCACAGACCCCACCTTGGAGATGTCACAGACGCCACCATGGAGGTGTCACAGACCCAACCTTGGGGGTGTCACAGACCCAACCTTGGAGATGTCACAGACCCAACCTTGGGGGTGTCACAGACCCCACCTTGGGGGGTGTCAGAGACACCACCTTGGGGGGTGTCACAGACCCAACCTTGGGGGTGTCACAGACCCAACCTTGGGGTGTCATAGACCCCATCTTGGAGGTGTCACAGACGCCACATGGAGGTGTCACAGACCCCACCTTGGGGGTGTCACAGACCCATCCTTGGAGCTGTCACAGACCCAACCTTGGAGATGTCACAGACCCAACCTTGGGGGTGTCACAGACCCCACCTTGGAGATATCACAGACCCCACCTTGGGGTGTCACAGATGCCACCTTGGGGGTGTCACAGACCCCACCTTGGGGGTGTCACAGATGCCACCTTTCTCCAGCTGAGTGGTGACAGCAGACATGACATGAGCCTGAAAAGCCTGTGCCTTTACACAACAGTGTCACAGTCCTCAGGGCAGCTTCCAAAAATGTCCCCTGGCTCCTGCCTCCCTGTGAGCCACATCCCTGGGAGATGCTGTCCAGCACCCTGTGACAGCCAGCTCGTCACAGAGGGTGGGACACCACCCTGAAGCCCTAAACCAGGGGCAGAAAAGTGAGGTGGGGGCACAGGGGGGTTGTGGGAAGGGAGACAGGAGCAGAGAAAAGCTGGAGAGAGTTTCAAAGAGACCCCTAAACCTTGAGGAAGGGGCAGCTCCTCATGCCCAGAGGCTTCCATGGGTGTCTGCAAAGGGCCCCAACAGCCTTTAGAGGTTCCTCAGGTCCCTCCCCACCTGGGACAGCCTCTGCAGTCCCTCCTGGCAGCACCAGAGAGGTCCCTGTGGAAGGAGCCCAGGCTGGGGCTCAGCCCTCGGCTGCTCCCTCCTGGCCAGGAATGTGGAGCCCCTCCTGGACAGGGACCCCTGACAGGTGACCCCTGGCAGGCAAGGACACGGGGCAGACACCTCATGGGACAGACTGAATACCTCTGTGGACAGACACCTCATGGGGCAGACACCTCGCTGGACAGACAGAACACCTCGCTGGACAGACAGAACACATCACTGGACAGACAGAACACATCACTGGACAGACAGAACACCTCACTGGACAGACAGCTTGCTGGACAGACACCTCACTGGACAGACAGCTCAGTCCAGCTGTGCTCCAGGCCTACAATGCCCTTCCCACCTCCCCTCCCTCCTGACCCCTTAAAGCTGTTGGGGAGGGGAACACAGGAGCCTGGGGGTGGCACATGGGCACGGGAAGGAGCTTCTGTGGCAGGGGACAGAGGGTGAGAGTGCCCCTGAGGTGTGACAGGATGGCTCCTGCTGTGACAGGCGACAAAGCCACAAAACCACCTTAAAATAGACTCCAGGAGGGCTTCATCTCAAAGCCTATTATCGGCACTGAATGCCAGATTAGCGAGCAAAGCCCTCCTTGGGCTTTGGAAATGCTCTGCTAAGGAGGGATAATCATGTCACTGAGGCCCTCCGGGAGCCACCCCGGAGGAGCTGGGGACAGCAGTGACCTCAGCAGATGATTTATGTAAGGGGGATCAGGGGACAGGGGCACGGCTCCTCAGTTCAAAGGTTGCTTTCCACGGCCCCTGCCTCCAAGGATTTCTCCACACCCCGAGCAGGCAGCGCTGATCAGAGCTGTGTCCAGGCTGGCAGCACCCCCTGGCTGGTGCCACCCTCCCCAGAGCTCCACAGGGCACTGCTGGTGGCATAAGTAGCAAAAGCTGCCAATTTTTTAAAAAAAGTTGCAGAGTGAACAGGTTGGACCAGTTGCTGCCAGGGTGGAGTTCTGCCTGTTATTGTAATCACCTGTCCTTTTCGTTAACTACTCCTTTTGTCAGTACCACCCTGCCTGCTGCCAGGTGGATGACCTTGCTGGGACAGTGAAAGGAGGAGACATCAGAGGGCATGCAAAATTACTGTCACAGACATCTTTTATGGAAAATCCTTTCCTTAAGATTTTTCCTCCTGAGAAGCTGAGAGGCCTCAGGAACAAAATGTAAGCAATGGTTATCTGCTGCTGTGGAATGCAACAGGTGCATCTGGGATTGGTCTCATGTTGGTTGTTTCTAATTAATGGGCAATCATAGCCCAGCTGGCTCAGACAGAGTCTGAGCCACAAGCCTTTGTTATCATTCTTTGCTATTCTATTCTTAGCCAGCCTTCTGATGAAATCTTTTCTCCTATTCTTTTAGTATAGTTTTAATGTAATATATATCATAAAATATTAAATCAGCCTTCTGAAACATGGAGTCAGATCCTTGTCTCTTCCCTCATCCAAGAACCCTGTGAACACGGTCACAAATAACCTCGGAGCCAGCTTGCCACGGGAAAGCCGCCCCACCAAACTTTACCAAAAGGCCCCAAAAACAATGAGCCAAGACAGAATTAAGAGATCAAACTGATGTCTGGACGTGAGGAACAAAGCCCAGAGCCTGCAGAGACACTGAGACCCTTTTTGCCCCTTGCCCTAGCCAAGAAAGGACCTTAGCTAGAGGCAGAACCCTGGGAGTCAAACCTGACATAAACAGGGCAGGAGACTTTTTCTCCCTTTTAATGTCTTTATTAAAAGTGATCAGCTCAAGGTTGGGAAGCTGGATGGGTCCGCAGACGACGGGTCTGCAGTTTGCTGTTGCCGCTCCCAGGGTGACTCAGAGAAGGAGAAATGTGCAGCTTTGTCTGCTAAAGGGCAGAGCTGGGAATCCCATCCTCACAGGAGCAGCAGGCATCACCTTGGGTTTCCCAGCTTTCAAGCGGCTCCAGCCAGGGTCTTGGCCTCAGCTGAAGTCTTCTGTGCCTAGGGCGAGGGGCAACAAAGGTTTTCAGCATCTCTGCAGGCTCGGTACTCTCTTCCTCACGTCCAGACATCACTCTAATCTCTTAATTCTGTGTTGGCTCGTTGTTTTTGGGGTCTTTTCGGTAGGTTTTGTGGGATGGCCTCCCATGGCATGCTGGTCTCGAGGTTATTTTGCATCTTCTCTGATGCCCCCCCCATGTCCCCTCCCCTCACTGTCTGGGGAGAACCACCAACTTAGCCCCAGTCAGGGTCTTACTGATACAAAAGGAGCAATTAACAAAACGACTGGTGATTACATTAACAAACAGGTAGAACTTCACCTTGGCAGCAACTGGTCCAACTGGTTCTGCAACCCTTTTTCCCCCAAAAAATTGGCAGATTTTTAATTTATAACAAAACCGAACTAGCGAACAAGAGATTTTCCCGATGCTCTCGTGAGGACAGAATCCCCAGCTCTGCTTGCAAACCAGTGGACACAGCTGCACTCTTCCTCCTCCTCTGAGTCGCTCCTGGGAGCAGTGGCAGCATGAGCATGGACCCATGTGTTCTCCCCTGAGGTGATCACTTTTAATACAGGCATTAAAAAGGAGAAAAGTCTCCTGGCCGTGTTTATTTCAGCTGGGGTGGCCCTGGCCAGGTGAGGCAGGCTCAGCCAGGCAGGGGTGTCAGCAAAGCCCATCCTTGCCCTGGGCAGGAGAGGCAGAGGGGGAAGTGCCCCTTCAGCACTGGCACTGCACTGCTCAGGGTGCCCCCTGCTCCATCCCTGCCTCTCGGGGCTGTTTCCTTCCCCCAGGTCCTGGCAGGGAATCAGATGTTCCACGCACTGCCTGGCCAGAGCACTTTCACTCCTGCTGCCTGTCGATTATTGAGTCCATTAGGGAAGGAGAAAGCAGGAAAGCAGCATGGCTCCAGTGCACTTTCCTTCCCCATCTCCCACTCTCCTTCCCCTTTCCCCCATTCCCTGTGCCAGGCTCAGGCTGACACACCCAGGCTGACAGGGTTAGGAAAATGAATCCACGAACACCAGAGGTTTATGTCCAAAAATGAGGCAGAGGAGTCCTCTTACTTTATTCCAATAAAGGGAGAGGCCATGGGACATTCCCCTGGGGTCTCTCCAATTTTTGGAGGACACGGTCTCCTTTTTATCCCAATTTCCCAGCTGCATTTCCCTTCTCTCTTTCCCCATTGGCTGTGGTACTTGAGAGGTTCAGACTTCCCAGAACACCTGATCCCAAAGATTCCCCTCTAATGTATAACCCTCCCTTTTGATTGTTGATTCTTACAGAATTTAGGGTTTTTCCTCATTGTTTCTTTCATCTCTCAGTGTCTAATTTCATTTATCAGCAAGACTAAAGTTTATTTGTAAAAGCAAATATCTTTTTCCATTCATCAATCAGTGGAATCCATCTCATTGTTTCTTTTATCTCCCAGATCATCAGTCTCATGCCATGGTTATGACAATGGTAGGATGCCACCAATGCACATCCCAGGCAGCAGAACAAGAAGTTAATGTTACAACTCACTTTATAATTTTTTGACCAATCACACAAAGCAAAAGTACATTGACAGTAGTTCCGTCCAACCACTATAAGCACATGTACATTTGGTTAAAACAATGCTTGCTTATTTCGAATACAATACCTGCTTGTGAGCCTTAAAACACAATGCACAGAGCTCCATTATTAAGCTTAGAACTTCCTAATATCTCACTAGATAAACTTTTCTGCAGCTTAGGGAGTTAATCTAGCCAAGTGTTAATACACAAGCCATTGCTCTATTTGTCCTTACCTTTCTAATTCTTACATAATTTTTCTCCTGACCAATCTCATGGCTCCTGCTTAGCTCTTATCACAGTTCTGCTGTCTCTGAGGCCTGCCTTTTGCAGCTTTCCCAAAACCCTGTGATTTTATGGATTCCCACAGTGTTTGCCAGGAGGATGTGGAGAGCTGGACTGGCTCCTCCTGGGCACAGCTGGGCACCTTCTCAGCATCCAGCCTGGGACGGAGGGCTCTGGCACAGGCAGGGCTGTCACTGCCTGGGATTTGCCTCTACTGTTCTGGAGCCTGCTCTGGGAGTGACAGGGTGTTGAAAATTGCAATGCAAGATGTTTTCCATTACCATCTGTATGGCAGATTACCTTTGTCAAGGGGCAGTTTGCCTTATCTCTCTCTCTGAGTGACCACAATCACTCCTGCCTCAGGAGGGGACACCTGCTGATAACAGCTATGGAATGTCCCTGCATGGCTGATAAGAACTACAGCATCCCATTGGGAGATGGGAGCCCAGGGGAGGAGCCAAGCATTCCTACCCGGATAGAATCTGGAGATTCTGGAACACCAGCACGGCTTCTGCACTGGATTGCCCAGAGGAACAGCAGCTGCCTCTGCCCCTGGACCTTCAGAGGAAGAGACTGCACCTTTCTCCAGGATCCCTGCTCCAGCAGAGCCACCCCTGACACTGCAGGAGGGCTGAGCCACAATTCCAATGGGACTGCTGCCAGCACCCTGACCCACAGGGTGTCAGGCTGGGTTCTGACTCTGGCAGTGCTGGTTTAGTTCACTGCATTGTTTATTTTATCCTTTTATTTTTCCTTTTCCTAGGAAAGAACTGTTATTTCCTGCTCCCATATCTTTAAGGGCCTGAGAGCCCCTTAATTTAAAATTTATAGCAATTCAGAGGGGTGGGGAGGGTTTGCATTCTCCATTTCAGGGGAGGCTCCTGCCTTCCTTAGCAGACACCTGGCTTTCCAAACCAAGACACAGGAGTAACCCCAAGTCCAGCTGTTGGCATGCAGGGATGTGCCCAGAGGAGTGCTTTGGGTGGGAAATGGATGCCCAGCAGTCTGGAGGGGAGGAGCAGTGCTCCTCATCAGCAGTCATTAGTGATTAATTGCATGGATTGCAGGGGAGTTTGGCCACAGCAGAGGGAGGGCTCCTCCCCAAGGAGGTCTGGGGTCAGTCCCCACCCCCAGGGAGCAGCCCCAGATAAAATCCTTATTGAATTTCCCTGTAAATTGTTGAATTTCCCTGAGCAGTGAATTCCCTGTGAATTGTTGAATTTCCCTGAGCAGTGAATTCCTTGTGAATTGTTGAATTTCCCTGTGAATTGTTGAATTTTCCTGTGAATTTCCCTGAGCAGTGAATTCCCTGTGAATTGTTGAATTTCCCTGTGAATTGTTGAATTCCCTGAGCAGTGAATTTCCCTGTAAATTGCTGAATTTCCCTTAGCAGTGAATTGCCTGTAAATTGTTGAATTTCCTTGTGAATTGTTGAATTTCCCTGAGCAGTGAATTCCCTGTGCCTCTCTCCAACCTCACCTTGGGCAGCAGCTGGCTGCCTGCACATCATCACATGTTGCATCTCCCATCAGATAATTTGCTCCACGGCCCCAATGCACATATCTTACAATATTTTGTCACCCTTTATCACTGCAATTTCGCTGCTATCATGGCCTAGTGAATCATTATTGATAGACCCTTAATATCAGTGCCATTCCTCCAGAGGGATGGCTTCTAATGAATTTCCTCCTCGCCCTGCAGTGCAGCTGCACTCAGACACGGTTCAGGGGGTAGGGCTGGAGCCGCAGGGCTGAGCACATCCCACATGGTGCAGGGGTGACCGTGTGGAGCCGCCCTGGGCTTTTTGCCTCCAGCACAGAGTGAGATTCCCACGGTGGCTGTGATGTGGGGACACAGCCCCTCGCACGCCTGGGGATGCCCGAGCTCCCATTGCAGCTCCACCCCAGCTCCTCTCTGCCTGCTGGAGGGGGCTCTTTGAAGTGTTTTCATGTTCTGTTTTCCTTTGCAGAGGATGAACAACTCCAGGAGGTTCAAAGCAGGAGGTTTGCTCTCCTTTCACACCCTTATTTTCTGGTGCTGCCTTTGAAATGTCTCTGCAGGTGCAAAGCACAGCTTTGCCCAACCAGCTGAGCCACCTTGACCTGTCCCAGGTCACCTCAGGGCCACAGGGACAGGCAGAGCAGCTGCAGCCACGTTTCCCACCTGCAGCTGGGGAAGGGACGGATGCTTGGCTAAGGAAGGGGAGTTTCTGGTGTTCTTGGGCCAGGTTGAGGAGATTTCCTCCTGCAGAGCCCTGGAGCCTCCCTGGCAGTGGGGGCCGGGGTGATTAGTAAGTGCATTTGAAAATAGAAGTTTTTTGTACTTCTCATAGATACATGGCATTCTCTAGAATGACGTTGCCCCAAAGTTTTGGTGTTGCTTATTTTTTTTCCCCTCAGTTCTAAATGTTACGCATTCTTTTTGGCCATTTTAGTAAATAGATTTTCTGGTAAGTGTGAAAGTGCTGCGAGCATAGGGCAGCTGGGCTGGGTGCGCAATCCCTGGCCTGGTTTAAGCTCCAGCTAAGCTGAGCTCATCCTCCCAGGCTCAGGGGTCAGGGTGCTGAGCCCTGTGAGGTGTGTGTCACTGCAGGATGGTGACAGCCCCACGGGCGGGGTGCACAGAGCCCCTGGCTGCCCTGGAGGGGCTGCCCTGCTCTGCAAACACCTGTTACAAATTAAAAATCTGCCAATTCTTTTGGGGAAAAAAGGGTTGCAGAACCAGTTGGACCAGTTGTTGCCAAGGTGAAGTTCTACCTGTTTGTTAATGTAATCACCGGTCGTTTTGTTAATTGCTCCTTTTGTATCGGTATAGCCCTGCCTGGGGCTAAGTTGATGGCTCTTTTCTCCAAACAGTGAGAGGAGGGGACATGGGGGGGGGGGGCATCAGAGAAGATGCAAAATTAACCTCAGGACCAGCATGCCATGGGAGGCCATCCCACCAAACCTACCGAAAGGACCCCAAAAACAATGAGGCAACACAGAATTAAGAGATTAGACTGATGTCTGGACGTGAGGAAGAGAGTACCGAGCCTGCAGAGATGCTGAAAAAACCTTTGCTGCCTCTCGCCCTGAGCAGAGACCTCATCTGGAACCAAGACCTGAACCTGGAACAGTCCAAAGTTGAGAAAAGTGGGCTTACACCCACTGCTCCCATGGGGATGGGATCCCCAGTTCTGGCCTCAGTGGACAAAGCTACACATTCCTCCTTCTCCGAGTCACCCTGGGAGCGGCAACACCTAGACTGCGGATCCATGGAGCTTCCCAACCTTGAGCTGATCATTTCTAATAAAGGCATTAAAAGGAGAAAAAGTCTCCTGCCCTGTTTATTTCAGCACCCAGCCTCGGCACTCAGACAGCCCCAAGGGCCAGCACTGCAGCTTTCCCTGCTGTGGCACCTCCCAAACCCACCTCAGGGTCTCTTCTCCTGCAATGCAAACTCAGTTCAGGGCAGAGCAAAGCAGCCACTTCCTTTAGTGGCATTTGCACATAAAAAAAGTCCCTGGAGTGCTTTGCTCCTTTCATCTCCTGTGTGGAAATTCCTGAGGGACACAGGAAGGGATGAAGAGCTCAACCTTGCACCCGTGGGGCAGTGGAGTGAGAGCAGTGCTGCTTTAAAGGGTCATGCTGTGGGGCACAAATCAGCCTGAGCAGAAATGTGAGTTGTGGAGCCAGTGAGCCAAGAAAGGAGTGGGAGAGTGTCTTGGTTTGAACAGCCAGGTGTCTGCTGAGGAAGGCAGGAGCCTCCTTGAAATGGAAAATTCAAACCCCCTCCCTCTGAATTGTTATAAGAGGCTCTCAGGCAAAGATGTGGGACCAGGAACAACAGTTCTTTAACAGGGAAAAAAAAAAGTAAAATAAGAAGGCAGTAATACAAAACAAGGCCCTGTCAGAGTGAGAGCAGGCCCTGGCACGCTGTGGGTCAGGGCGGGGGCACAGCCCCATCCCATGGGGGCTCAGCCCTCCTGCAGTGCCAGCTGTGGCTCTGCTGCAGCAGGGGTCCTGCACAAGGGGGGAGTTTTCCTCTGCAGCTCCAGGGCTGCTGCAGATGGGCCTGGGCTCCCTCTGGCAATGCAGGGCAGCAGAAAGCTGCTCCTCTGGCACTGCAGGGGGCAAAGGCTGCTGTGCTGGGCCAGGCTCAGATTGGATCCAGGCAGGAATGCTTGGCTCCTCCCCTGGGCGGAGCATCTCCCCATGGGATGCTGGAATTGGCTCAGCCCTGCAGGGACACTCAGTGGCCATGGACAGCAGAGATCTCCTGGAGGGAGGGTTGGCTGTGGGAGAGAGAAAGGAAACTGCCCCAAGAGCAGCAGAGAACTGCCCCAGCTCTCACAGACTGCAAACAGAACACACAGCCCAGATAAATCTTCCAGCCTAAGACAGAGACAAGGCAGCAGCCCCCGGGAGCTCCCTGGCAGGGTCAGGCAGGGCTGTGCTGCCCTCCAGCCCAGGGGAGGCTCTCAGGGCTGGCCCTGTTTGTGCCAAGAGCTGGGTGGGACCCTGGCTGTGTGCTCAGGCTGTGAAGGGCAGCAGCAGCTCCTGTGCAGGGCAGCTCTTCCCATGGGAATGGGCATTTCCATGGGGATGGGCCATGGGATGTGTGTGCCACACAACAGCAGCAGGAGCGAAATGCAGAGAGGGGAATGTGCCTAACCTGGCCTGAATTCTGTGATTTTGGGGGTGCTGGAAGCATCCTTGGAGGGATTCCAGGCTGGGATGGGGAGCCAGGACACAGCACTGGCACGGATCCCTCCGGATCCAGAAGGAGCTCCTGGGAAATGGGATTGACTCCATCAAGGAGGGCAGAGCAGGCAGCACTGCCAGAGCTCCTGAGGTGCCCAGCTGGGGAGGCCATGGCCAGCACCCACCTGAGCTCCAGGTCTGCTGGGATGGGATGGGATCCATGGGATGGGATACTGGGGTGGGACGGGGTGCGATGGGGTGGGATGGGGTCCGTGGGATGGGATTCATGAGATGGGATGGGATGGGATGGGATAGGGTGGGGTGGGATGGGATCCATGAGATGAGATGGGATGGGATGGGATGGGATGGGATGGGATGGGATGGGATGGGATGGGATGGGATGGGATGGGATGGGATGGGATGGGGTGGGGTGGGATGGGGTAGGGTGGGATGGGGTGGCATGGGATGGGATAGGGTGGGTTGAGATGGGATGGGATGGGATGGGATGGGATGGGCTGGGATGGGATGGGATGGGATGGGATGGGATGGGATGGGATGGGATGGGATGGGATGGGATGGGATGGGGTGGGGTGGGTTGAGATGGGATGGGATGATGGGATGGGATGGGATGATGGGATGGGATGGATGGGGTGGGATGGGATGGGATGATGGGATGGGATGGGATGGGATGGGATGGGATGGGATGGGATGGGATGATGGGATGGGATGGGGTGGGATGGGAGACACAGAATCATCACAGCACCATGGAGTGGTCTGGGATGGAAGGACTGTAAAGCTCATCCCATTCCACCTTCCAGTGCCCCAGGGGGCTCTGAGCCCTGTCCAGCCTGGCCTTGGGCACTGCCAGAGCTTTCCCCAGATTGCCCCAGCCCATGGCAGAGCCACTCAGCCTGACGGAGAGAAGAGACTCTCTGAACACCGTGGGGAAAGGAACCAGAGACTCAATTACTGCCGTGCACAGAGACACAAATTAATTAACTGAGCGTGGCGCAGGGGGACGTTTCCCATGACCTGCAGAGAAGAGTTTCGGGGAGAAACAGCTGATGATTAATGCTCTGCCTTTCCTGCTGCATCAACAGCATCCTGGGAAGGGCTGCTTGGCAAAGAGAGCTCTGGATACACCTTCACACACCGTGGTTTTAGTTTGCCACTGCTTTTCACCAGAATTTCACAATTTCTGATGTCATCAAGGGTGTCACAGCCCATGTTTCCATCTGTGGTGATGGAGCAGAAAGAGCGGCCAGAGCACAAAGTTTTTAAAAGAGTCAGAGCCAGCCCAGCGCCTTGCTTTGAGCTCAGCAAGGTGAAATGGCAGCTCTGCAAAAAGAACCTGTTTGGAAATGAATTCACACCCCAGAGGATGCGGGGAGGTGAGGGCTGGGTTAAGCCCCTCACTGCTGTGGTTGCAGGGTGGTTGAAAGAACGGAAAAATCAACACAGCTAATTGATACTTCACAAACCCGCTGTGTAATGATAAATGTGAAAAAAAAAAAAAAAAAAAAAAGGATGTCTCTGGTTGTTTCTAAAGGGGATTTCAGGGCAGTTCACTCATCACCAGGCAGGACTCCAGCAGCTCATGTGCTGCAGAAGGAACAAAAGGAGAGATGTGAATGCTCCACAATAAAAATGAAGTTCATGGTCATGGTAACTTGATATTTAAAATTTCATATTTAATCGTGATGAGCAGTGTCAGCTGAAAGCAAGGATGGCGTGAACACTCCCCACACACAAAATGAACAGGTTTGTTGTTTTTTTTTTTTAATTTCAGCTATAAAATGTAAGATTTCAATAGTGAATCCTTACCTGGAGACCACCATTGGCTGGGGGGCTCTTGCTGAGCATTAGGCAGAGCTCGGGGGAGCAAAGGTCAGGGATGGGTTTTGTACCTGTCACTCTGATGGCAGGAAATGTGTCTCCTGTCCCCAGAACACGGGCTGTGATTGACAGTGCTGCTGCTGTGGATGAGACCCTGCAAACAGCTCTGCAGCTGTGAGAGGGGCTCGTGCTGCTCCTTCCCCCTCCTGTGCCAGCACAGGCAGCCTCCTTAGCCAGTGGTTCAGGTTCTGCGTGGTTCTGTGAGCATCATTTCAAAATTAAAGCATCCAAGAGGAAGGCCCAGGTTGTGCTGCAGTGGTTTCAGGTGAACAGGGCTACCTAAAAACAGAGGACAGACAAAATTAAGGGAATAAAAAGCAGTTTTATTTATTGAAGGGCTTTCAGGGACATATAGGGCAGACAAAGCCCCTCAGGGCTGCACCCCAAAAATGAACAATGGGTCACTGGGTTTTCACACTTTTATAATTTTGCTCCATTTGCATATTGGGGGTCAATCTTCCAATTACAGCTTCAGCTAATGAAGTCTTTGGTCCCAGATTTGCTCCCCCAACTCACTTTTGTTTCCATCTCTCAGGGCCTGAGGCAGTGAGGTGTCCTTGATTGCCAGGCCTGGAGAGGAATTGTTGTGTCTGCCCAAACTGGGGAAGCAGCAGCTCACACTGTGTGTGGAGTTCGGAGTTATACACTAAAGAATGGCAGGGTTATAGATATGAAAATAATAATACATGAAAAAATGTATGAAAATATATGATAATATATGAAAAATGTATTTTTCATAATATATGAAAAATAGAAAAGCTAAAATCCTAAGGAATCAATGAGAAGTGTGTGATGGCCTCTGCCAGAACTGGGGTGTTTAAAAAGGGACAAACGAGCCTTTGGTCAGAGTAAAAACCATGGTGGTGGTGGTAAAAACCTTCAACACTTCTTCATGCCTGCTTTTGCAGGCTCAGCTGTAGGGGCGGCAGCACTGCTGGAGAGGAGGCAGCGCCCACCCACCGCACCTGTGCCAGGCTGGAGGTACCTGAGAGCTGCTGTCCCCCTGCAGGGGAGGGTGGATGAGACACAGGTTACAGCAGGGCTGGAGCAAGCCTGGGCATGGACTGCTGGGGAAGATGAAACAGGAAAGCCTTACAAATGTGATTGCCTGGCAAAAGATTTTGAGAATATGGAAACTCTAAGCGAGATTGAAATGAAAGCAAGCTTTGAGATCCCTCAGTTCCTGAACAACTGGAAAACAATGGCATGGCCAGCTGAAGGTGATCCCCTTTTGATCAAACAATACCCTCTGCTTGCAGACAGGCCCAAGGCTCAGAGCAGCCCCTGCCAGCTTGGCAGAAGGGGCCCAAAGAGGAGTTTGTAGGGTTTAAAATGGAACCCAGTGTGGTAATGTAATGATTCTTAGAGGCTGTATGGAAATGCTATAGGATTTGTATCTTGTACTAGATTGGTTAGTGAGAATCAGATTATTCAGCACAGAAGAAGATTTATGGCATTGTAACAGGAACCTCACGCTCTTACCCCTTTTACTCTCTTTCCCCTTTTACTCTCTCACCCTCTCTCCCCCTCTCCTCTCTGGGCCCTGCTCTGAGCTGTGGCTGGCAGCTCCCAGCAGGGCCCTGCACCCAGGCCCTTTGCAATAAACCACAAGTTCCCAGCCCTGGCTGCAGAGATCTCTGCTCTCTGTCCATCCCCACTGTCCTACCCCTGGCACTCCTGCAATGGACAGGCTGTCTCTGCCCTCTGGGGTTTGCACCAAATAGAGCCCAGAGCAGGTTCTAAATCCAAACCTGGTGCCAGGCTCTGATCCCTTCCTGACTCAGCTGGATTCCAGCAGCACCAAGGAAGGCTGTGTTGTCACCTGCTGACATTTTATTTAACAGATATATGAGAACTGGGATGCCTTCTGCGCCGGAAGCTGCTTCGGAGTCACTGGGGACTTGGGGATGCATAAAGAGACAGACAAGGCAAAACAAACAGCTCAATCTGCCTCAGCCCCAGAGCCAGCAGAGCTCTGGGGAGAGCACAGAGGAGGAGATGGGAGCCTGCAGGGGTAGGAGATGGGATCTCCCCAGGACAGGAGGAGATGGGAGCCTCCAGGACAGGAGATGGGATCCTACAGGGGCAAGAGAGGAGCTGGGATCCTGCAGGGGCAGGAGGAGATGGGATCTCCTCAGGACAGGAGAAGATGTGATCCTCCAGGTGGATGAGATGGGATCCTCCAGGAGCAGGAGATGGGATGCTCCAGGTACAGGAAGAGCTTGGATCCTCCAGGTGCAGCAACAGGAGATGGGATCCTCCAGGTGCAGGAGCCAGGATCTTCCAGAGGTGAGAGGAGCTGGGATCTCCCCAGGACAGGAGGAGTTTGGAAGCTCAGGCGGGTCCAAGTGCTCTTGTGTTCTGTGTTAATCAGCTGAGGCCTCCAGAGCACCTCTTTGTGCCTCCTGCAGGGCCCCAGAGCTGTTTGGAGGTTCTGGTGTCCCTGCAGTGTCTGTGGAGAGGAGATTCAGCTTTGACACCTGACAGAGACATCCGCACTGAGGGACAGGAACCCTCACCATGGAGGATGTGCAGCAGCACAAGGGACTAATTAATTACACAGTTAATTACACAGAACACCCTGAGCTGGAGAGACCCCAAGGTCACTCCAGTCCCACCCCAAACCCTGCCCAGACCCCCCAACAGCCCCACCCTGGGCATCCTGAGCTGGAACATCCACAGAGATCATTGATCCAGATCATGGACCCCCCACCAACCCCAGCCTGGCCATCCCTGCAGCGCTGCCCAAATTTCTCCCCATCCTTCATCTCCCCCATCCCTCACTCTCACACAATCATGGAATGTGCTGAGCTGGAAGGGACCCACAGGGATGATCAATGCCAAAGCCAAACCCTGCCCAGAGCCCCCAGCAAGCCCAGCCTGGGCATCCCTGGAGCTCTGGCAGCCTCGGGGCCGTGCCCATTCCCTGGGCAGCCTGGGCAGTGCCAGCACCCTCTGGGGGAAGAGCCTTGCCCTGAGCTCCAGCCTGAGCTGCCCTGGCCCAGCTCCAGCCGTGCCCTGGCTGCTGTCCCTGTCCCAGAGCAGAGATGGGAGCTGTCCCTCGGGAGGAGCTGCAGATCCCTGAGCTCTGCCCTCAGTGTGCCCTGCTCCAGCTGCACACACCAAGAGCCCTCAGCTGCCCCTCATGGTTTTGCAGGAAGAAGAGGTGCAGGGATGGAGCAGGAACCAAGGAGGGGTGTCCACACCTCCCAGAGATGACCTGGAACAATTTGTGTCTCTGTGAACCTGCCCCTCCCTGAGCTCCCCTGCCTGGAGTGCCCCCTCTGGGGTTCTCTCCATGTTCTCCATGGGAGGAATATCCACAGTGTGAGAGCCCCTTCCTCCCCCAGCAACCCCTCAGGTTCTTCAGTCCCATCCAACAAGATCTCTGGATAATGCAGTGCCCTCCTCCTCCTCAGTGTTTCTGGGCACTTTCCCCCCCTGTTTAACCTCAGCCCCCGGTGCCAGACCCTCCCCCAGCTCAGGGCTGGGTGGGGGTGTCCTCCAGACCTGATCCTGCTGTTCCTCACCAGTACACTGGAGCATGGAACAAAACCAAAGGAAAGGATTTTCAAAGGTCCTCAGTGATTTAGGAGCCTCTGCCAACACCAGCTGTGGACAGTTGTGAGGCTTCTTTTGCTTGGATAGTTTATTTACCAGAAAAATAAAATAATATTTAAAAAATTATATTTTGCTCTGATTTAATCTGTCTTCAAAATTCTACAAAGTAACAAAAAAGCTGAATCAATTTAGCAACAGGAAATTCTGAGAAGTAATGAGACCTGGATTCCCCACTTAAAATCCTAATGTTTCCTTCTCAAAATCATTCCCATCTGATAAAAACAAAAAGTAAATAAGCTTACCTGTTCAGAGCACAGCAAGGCTTTGGCCAACCCCTTTGCTGTACCCTCGATAGTTCTTAATTCCTTTTTCAGTTTAACTAATGAAGTGGAGAATCAATTACTCTCACAGCTTCCAATCTGCAAAGTTATTAAGGTAATCTGAGGCCAGATCCACAGCGGCATCTCCGTGCCTGGCACTGCACAGGCACCTGGCAGAAGCCACAAAATGCATTTTGCAGGTGGATTACTCAGAACTATTCCAAAGACTCTCATCAAAATCTGAGACTCAAGCACAGGCCCCTCTAGAACTCTGGAAAACTTCTCATGGCATGTGGTGTTAATTGTCCCTTGTCATCTGCAGGAAAACCCCTCTGGAGGTTTGCTGGGGGCTGAAGGTGCCCAGATTGGATCCAGGCCAGGGCAGGGACTGGGGTTCTCCTCTCCTGGGTGCTGAGATCGCTGCTGGGAGCTGGGAGAGAAGAAGGGGAGAGATTGAGGGGCTGGAGAGTGTCCAGGGCAGGGAATGGAGCAGGGAAGGGGCTGGAGAATTCCTGAGTGTTGAAGATTGCAATACAAGATGTTTTCCATTACCATCTGTATGGCAGATTACCTTTGTCAGGTGGGCAGTTTGCCTTATCTCTCTCTGAGTGACCCACAATCACACCTCCCCTCTGGGGGAGACACCTGCTGATAACAGCTATGGAATGTCCCTATTTGGCTGATAAGAACTACAGCATCCCATTGGAGATGTGGAGCCCCTCTGCCCCTGGACCTTCAGAGGAAGAGACTGCACCTTTCTCCAGGGATCCCTGCTCCAGCAGAGCCACCCCTGACACTGCAGGAGGGCTGAGCCACAATTCCAATGGGACTGCTGCCAGCACCCTGACCCACAGGGTGTCAGGCTGGGTTCTGACTCTGGCAGTGCTGGTCTAGTTCACTGCACTGTTTATTTTATACTTTTATTTTTCCTTTTCTCTATTAAAGAACTGTTATTTCCTGCTCCCATATTTTTTGCCTGAGAGCCCCTTAATTTAAAATTTATAGCAATTCAGAGGGGTGGGGAGGGTTTGCATTCTCCATTTCAGGGGAGGCTCCTGCCTTCCTCAGCAGACACCTGGCTTTCCAAACCAAGACACAGGAGTAACCCCAAGTCCAGCTGTTGGAATGCAGGATGTGCCCAGAAGAGAGTGCTTTGGTGGGAAATGGATGAGGGAGTCTGGAAGGGAGGAGCAGTGCCCTCATCAGCAGGCATGTGATTAATTGCATGGATTGCAGGGGAGTTTGGCCACAGCAGAAGGAGGGCTCCTCCCCAAGGAGGGCTGGGGTCCATCCCCACCCCCAGGGAGCAGCCCCAGATAAAATCCTTATTGAATTTCCCTGTAAATTGTTGAATTTCCCTGAGCAGTGAATTCCCTCTGAATTGTTGAATTTCCCTGAGCAGTGAATTCCTTGTGAATTGTTGAATTTCCCTGTGAATTGTTGAATTTTCCTGTGAATTTCCCTGAGCAGTGAATTCCTTGTGAATTGTTGAATTTCCCTGTGAATTGTTGAATTTTCCTGTGAATTTCCCTGAGCAGTGATTCCTGTAAATTGTTGAATTTCCATGGGCTTGTTGAATTCCCTGAGCAGTGAATTCCTGACAGGAGCAGCAGTGAATTTCCTCAGGTTGTTGAATTTCCCTGAGCAGTGAATTTCCCTGAGGTGTTGAACTTTTGGAAATTTCCACTGGGAGCCCTGTAAATTGTTGAATTTCCATTGTTGAATTTCCCTGGCTGCTCAGGCAGTGGTGGGCAGCAGCATCCCTGCATCTGTCATCACATGGGTCATGTCCCATCAGATAATTTGCTCCACGGCCCCAATGCACATATCTTACAATATTTTGTCACCCTTTATCACTGCAATTTCCTTGCTATCATGGCCTAGTGAATCATTATTGATAGACCCTTTATCAGTGCCATTCCTCCAGAGGGATGGCTTCTAATAATTTCCTCCTCGCCCTGCAGTGCAGCTGCACTCAGAACCTGTTCAGGGGTAGGGCTGGAGCCGCCTGAGCACATCCCACATGGTGCAGGGGTGACCGTGTGGAGCCATAACCTGGGCTTTTTGCCTCCAGCACAGAGTGAGATTCCACGGTGGCTGTGATGGGACACAGCCCCTGTCACGCCTGGGGATGCCCGCCTCCTCTGCAGCTCCACCCCAGCTCCTCTCTGCCTGCTGGAGGGGCTTTGAAGTGTTTTCATGTTCTGTTTTCCTTTGCAGAGGATGAACAACTCCAGGAGGTTCAAAGCAGGAGGTTTGCTCCAAAGGTCACACCCTTATTTTCTGGTGCTGCCTTTGAAATGTCTCTGCAGGTGCAAAGCACAGCTTTGCCCAACCAGCTGAGCCACCTTGACCTGTCCCAGGTCACCTCAGGGCCACAGGGACAGGCAGAGCAGCTGCAGTTACGTTTCCCACCTGCAGCTGGGGAAGGGACGGATGCTTGGCTAAGGAAGGGGAGTTTCTGGTGTTCTTGGGCCAGGTTGAGGAGAATTTCCTCCTGCAGAGCCCTGGAGCCTCCCTGGCAGTGGGGGGCGGGGTGATTAGGAGCATTTGAAAATAGAAGTTTTTGTACTTCTCATAGATACATGGCATTCTCTAGAATGACGTTGCCCCAAAGTTTTGGTGTTGCTTATTTTTTTTTCCTCTCAGTTCTAAATGTTACGATTCTTTTGGCCATTTTAGTAAATAGATTTTCTGATAAGTGTGAAAGCGCTGCGAGCATAGGGCAGCTGGGCTGGGTGCGCAATCCTGGCCTGGTTTAAGCTCCAGCTAAGCTGAGCTCATCCTCCCAGGCTCAGGGGTCAGGGTGCTGAGCCCTGTGAGGTGTGTGTCACTGCAGGATGGTGACAGCCCCACGGGCGGGGTGCACAGAGCCCCTGGCTGCCCTGGAGGGGCTGCCCTGCTCTGCAAACACCTGTTACAAATTAAAAATCTGCCAATTCTTTTGGGGAAAAAAGGGTTGCAGAACCAGTTGGACCAGTTGTTGCCAAGGTGAAGTTCTACCGGTTTGTTATTGTAATCACCAGTCGTTTTCATTAATTGCTCCTTTTGTATCAGTATAGCCCTGCCTGGGGCTAAGTTGATGGCTCTTTTCTCCAAACAGTGAGAGGAGGGGACATGGGAGTGGGGCATCAGAGAAGATGCAAAATTAACCTCAGGACCAGCATGCCATGGGACGCCACCCCACCAAACTTACCGAAAGGACCCCAAAAACAACAAGCCAACACAGAATTAAGAGATCAGAGTGATGTCTGGATGTGAGGAACAGAGTACCGAGCCTGCAGAGATGCTGAAAAACCTTTGCTGCCTCTCGCCCTGAGCAGAGACCTCATCTGGAACAAAGACCTGAACCTGGAACAGTCCAAAGTCGAGAAAAGTGGGCTTACACCCACTGCTCCCATGGGGATGGGATCCCCAGTTCTGCTCTCAGTGGGCAAAGCTGCACATTCCTCCTTCTCCGAGTCACCCTGGGAGCAGCCACAGCTAAACTGTGGACCCATGGAGCTTCCCAACCTTGAGCTGATCATTTCTAATAAAGGCATTAAAAGGAGAAAAAGTCTCCTGCCCTGTTTATTTCAGCACCCAGCCTCGGCACTCAGACAGCCCCCCTGGGCCAGCACTGCAGCTTTCCCTGCTGTGGCACCTCCCAAACCCACCTCAGGGTCTCTTCTCCTGCAATGCAAACTCAGTTCAGGGCAGAGCAAAGCAGCCACTTCCTTTAGTGGCATTTGCATAAAAAAGTCCCTGGAATGCTTTGTCCTTTCATCTCCTGTGTGAAATTCCTGAGGACACAGGAAGGGATGAAGAGCTCAACCTTGCACCCGGGGGCAGTGGAGTGAGAGCAGTGCTGCTTTAAAGGGGTGCTGTGGGGCACAAATCAGCCTGAGCAGAAAATGCCCCTGTGGAGCCAGTGAGCCAAGAAAGGAGTGGGAGAGTGTCTTGGTTTGAACAGGGTGTCTGCTGAGGAAGGCAGGAGCCTCCCTTGAAATGGAAAATTCAAACCCCTCCCTCTGAATTGTTATAAGAGGCCTCAGGCAAAGATGTGGGACCAGGAACAACAGTTCTTTAACAGGGAAAAAAAAAATAAAATGAAGGCAGTAATAAAAAACAAGGCCCTGTCAGAGTGAGATGGCCCTGGCACGCTGTGGGTCAGGGCCAGTGCCAAAATGGCCCCCTCCTGCAGGGACTCTGCTGCAGCAGGGGTCCTGCAAATTTTTTCCTGCAGCTCCAGGGCTGCTGCAGATGGGCCTGGGCTCCCTCTGGCAATGCAGGGCAGCAGAAAGCTCCCTCTGGCACTGCAGGGGCAAAGGCTGCTGTGGGCAGGCTCAGATTGGATCCAGGCAGGAATGCTTGGCTCCTCCTGGGTGGACATCTCCCATGGGATGCTGGAATTGGCTCAGCCCTGCAGGGACACTCCAGTGGCCATGGACAGCAGAGATCTCCTGGAGGGAGGGTTGGCTGTGGGAGAGAAAGGAAACTGCCCCAAGAGCAGCAGAGAACTGCCCCAGCTCTCACAGACTGCAAACAGAACACACAGCCCAGATAAATCTTCCAGCCTAAGACAGAGACAAGGCAGCAGCCCCCGGAGCCCCCATGGGAGGGTCAGGCAGGGCTGTGCTGCCCTCCAGCCCAGGGAGGCTCTCAGGGCTGGCCCTGTTTGTGCCAAGAGCTGGGTGAGACCCTGGCTGTGTGCTCAGGCTGTGAAGGGCAGCAGCAGCTCCTGCAGGGCTCTTCCCATGGGAATGGGCATTTCCATGGGGATGGGCCATGGGATGTGTGTGCCACACAAGCAGCAGGAGCGAAAATGCAGAGAGGGAATGTGCCTAACCTGGCCTGAATTCTGTGATTTTGGGGTGCTGGAAGCATCCTTGGAGGATTCCAGGCTGGGATGGGGGAGCCAGGACACAGCACTGGCACAGGATCCTCCGGATCCAGAAGGAGCTCCTGGGAAATGGATTGACTCCATCAAGGAGGGCAGAGCAGGCAGCACTGCCAGGAGCTCCTGGGTGCCCAGCTGGGGAGGCCATGGCCAGCCCCACCTGAGCTCCAGGTCTGCTGGGATGGGATGGGATCCATGGGATGGGATACTGGGGTGGGGCCCAGGGGTGAATGGGGTGGGATGGGGTCCGTGGGATGGGATTCATGAGATGGGATGGGATGGGATGGGATAGGGTGGGGTGGGATGGGATCCATGAGATGAGATGGGATGGGATGGGATGGGATGGGATGGGATGGGATGGGATGGGATGGGATGGGATGGGATGGGATGGGATGGGGTGGGGTGGGATGGGGTAGGGTGGGATGGGGTGGCATGGGATGGGATAGGATATTGGGTTGAGATGGGATGGGATGGGATGGGATGGGATGGGCTGGGATGGGATGGGATGGGATGGGATGGGATGGGATGGGATGGGATGGGATGGGATGGGATGGGATGGGGTGGGGTGGGTTGAGATGGGATGGGATGATGGGATGGGATGGGATGATGGGATGGGATGGATGGGGTGGGATGGGATGGGGTGATGGGATGGGATGGGATGGGATGGGATGGGATGGGATGGGATGGGATGATGGGATGGGATGGGGTGGGATGGGAGACACAGAATCATCACAGCACCATGGAGTGGTCTGGGAGGACTGGAAGGACTCCCATTCCACCTTCCAGTGCCCCATTCTGAGCCCTGTCCAGCCTGGCCTCTGGGCCCTGCCAGAGGCTTTGCCAGGCCCCCAGATTGCCCCAGCCCATGGCAGAGCCACTCAGCCTGACGGAGAGAAGAGACTCTCTGAACACCGTGGGAAAGGAACCAGAGACTCAATTACTGCCGTGCACAGAGACACAAATTAATTAACTGAGCGTGGGGCGCGGGGACGTTCCCATGACCTGCAGAGAAGAGTTTCGGGGAGAAACAGCTGATGATTAATGCTCTGCTGTTCCTGCTGCATCAACAGCATCCTGGGAAGGCTGCTGCTTGAGAGCTCTGGATACACCTTCACACACCGTGGTTTTAGTTTGCCACTGCTTTTCACCAGAATTTCACAATTTCTGATGTCATCAAAGGGTGTCTGCCCATGTTTCCATCTGTGGTGATGGAGCAGAAAGAGCGCCCAGAGCACAAAGTTTTAAAAGAGTCAGAGCCAGCCCAGCGCCTTGCTTTGAGCTCAGCAAGGTGAAATGGCAGCTCTGCAAAAAGAACCTGTTTGGAAATGAATTCACACCCCAGAGGATGCGGGGAGGTGAGGGCTGGGTTAAGCCCCTCACTGCTGTGGTTGCAGGGTGGTTGAAAGAACGGAAAAATCAACACAGCTAATTGATACTTCACAAACCCGCTGTGTAATGATAAATGTGAAAAAAAAAAAAAAGAAAAAAGGATGTCTGGTTGTTTCTAAAGGGGTTTCAGGGCAGTTCACTCATCACCAGGCAGGACTCCAGCAGCTCATGTGCTGCAGAAGGAACAAAAGAGAGATGTGAATGCTCCACAATAAAAATGAAGTTCATGGTCATGGTAACTTGATATTTAAAATTTCATATTTAATCGTGATGAGCAGTGTCAGCTGAAAGCAAGGATGGCGTGAATACTCCCCACACACAAAATGAACAGGTTTGTTTTTTTTTTTTTTTTTTTTTTTTAATTTAAGCTATAAAATTTAAGATTTCAATAGTGAATCCTTACCTGGAGACCACCATTGGCTGGGGGGCTCTTGCTGAGCATTAGGCAGAGCTCGGGGGAGCAAAGGTCAGGGATGGGTTTTGTACCTGTCACTCTGATGGCAGGAAATGTGTCTCCTGTCCCCAGAACACGGGCTGTGATTGACAGTGCTGCTGCTGTGGATGAGACCCTGCAAGCAGGTCTGCAGCTGTGAGAGGGGCTCGTGCTGCTCCTTCCCCCTCCTGTGCCAGCACAGGCAGCCTCCTTAGCCAGTGGTTCAGGTTCTGCGTGGTTCTGTGAGCATCATTTCAAAATTAAAGCATCCAAGAGGAAGGCCCAGGTTGTGCTGCAGGGGTTTCAGGTGAACAGGGCTACCTAAAAACAGAGGACAGACAAAATTAAGGGAATAAAAAGCAGCTTTATTTATTGAAGGGCTTTCAGGGACATATAGGGCAGACAAAGCCCCTCAGGGCTGCACCCAAAAATGAACAATGGGTCACTGGGTGTTCACACTTTTATAATTTTGCTCCATTTGCATATTGGGGGTTCATCTTCCAATTACAGCTTCAGCTAATTAAGTAATTTACCCCAAATTTGCTCTCCCCAACTCACTTTTGTTTCCATCTCTCAGGGCCTGAGGCAGTGAGGTGTCCTTGATTGCCAGGCCTGGAGAGGAATTGTTGTGTCTGCCCAAATTGGGGAAGCAGCAGCTCACACTGTGTGTGGAGTTCGGAGCTCTACACTAAAGAATTGCAGAGTTATAGATATGAAAATAATAATACATGAAAAAATGTATGAAAATATATGATAATATATGAAAAATGTATTTTTCATAATATATGAAAAATAGAAAAGCTAAAATCCTAAGGAATCAATGAGAAGTGTGTGATGGCCTCTGCCAGAACTGGGGTGTTTAAAAAGGGCCAAATGAGCCTTTGGTCAGAGTAAAAACCATGGTGGTGGTGGTGGCAAAAGCTTTGGTGGTGGTAAAAACCTCCAACACTTCTTCATTCCTGCTTTTGCAGGCTCAGCTGTAGGGGCGGCAGCACTGCTGGAGAGGAGGCAGCGCCCACCCACCGCACCTGTGCCAGGCTGGAGGTACCTGAGAGCTGCTGTCCCCCTGCAGGGGAGGGTGGATGAGACACAGGTTACAGCAGGGCTGGAGCAAGCCTGGGCATGGACTGCTGGGGAAGGTGAAACAGGAAAGCCTTATAAATATGATTGCCTGGCAAAAGATTTGGAGAATATGGAAACTGTAAGCGAGATTGAAATGAAAGCAAGCTTTGAGATCCCTCAGTTCCTGAACAACTGGAAAACAATGGCATGGCCAGCTGAAGGTGATCCCCTTTTGATCAAACAATACCCTCTGCTTGCAGACAGGCCCAAGGCTCAGAGCAGCCCCTGCCAGCTTGGCAGAAGGGGCCCAAAGAGGAGTTTGTAGGGTTTAAAATGGAACCCAGTGTGGTAATGTAATGATTCTTAGAGGCTGTATGGAAATGCTATAGGATTTGTATCTTGTACTAGATTGGTTAGTGAGAATCAGATTATTCAGCACAGAAGAAGATTTATGGCATTGTAACAGGAACCTCACGCTCTTACCCCTTTTACTCCTCTTTCCCCTTTTACTCTCTCACCCTCTCTCCCCCTCTCCTCTCTGGGCCCTGCTCTGAGCTGTGGCTGGCAGCTCCCAGCAGGGCCCTGCACCCAGGCCCTTTGCAATAAACCACAAGTTCCCAGCCCTGGCTGCAGAGATCTCTGCTCTCTGTCCATCCCCACTGTCCTACCCCTGGCACTCCTGCAATGGACAGGCTGTCTCTGCCCTCTGGGGTCTGCACCAAATAGAGCCCAGAGCAGGTTCTAAATCCAAACCTGGTGCCAGGCTCTGATCCCTTCCTGACTCAGCTGGATTCCAGCAGCACCAAGGAAGGCTGTGTTGTCACCTGCTGACATTTTATTTAACAGATATATGAGAACAGGGATGCCTTCTGTGCCGGAAGCTGCTTCGGAGTCACTGGGGACTTGGGGATGCATAAAGAGACAGACAAGGCAAAACAAACAGCTCAATCTGCCTCAGCCCCAGAGCCAGCAGAGCTCTGGGGAGAGCACAGAGGAGGAGATGGGAGCCTGCAGGGGCAGGAGATGGGATCCTACAAGGGCAGAAAGAGGAGCTGGGATCCTCCAAGGGCAGGCAGAGATGGGAGCCTCCAGGAGAGGAGATGGGATCCTCCAGGTGCAGGAGAGGAGATGGGATCTCCTCAGGACAGGAGAAGATGTGATCCTCCAGGTGGAGAAGATGGGATCCTCCAGGAGCACGAGATGGGATCCTACAGGTATAGGAGAAGAGATCCTCCAGGTGCAAGAAGAGCTTGGATCCTCCAGGTGCAGCAACAGGAGATGGGATCCTCCAGGTACAGGAGCCAGGATCTTCCAGAGGCGAGAGGAGCTGGGATCTCCCCAGGACAGGAGGAGTCTGGAAGCTCAGGTGGGTCCAAGTGCTCTTGTGTTCTGTGTTAATCAGCTGAGGCCTCCAGAGCACCTCTTGGTGCCTCCTGCAGGGCCCCGGAGCTGTTTGGAGGTTCTGGTGTCCCTGCAGTGTCTGTGGAGAGGAGATTCAGCTTTGACACCCGACAGAGACATCCGCACTGAGGGACAGGAACCCTCACCATGGAGGATGTGCAGCACCACAAGGGACTAATTAATTACACAGTTAATTACACAGAACACCCTGAGCTGGAGAGACCCCAAGGTCACCCAGTCCCACCCCAAACCCCATCCCCAGACCCCCCCAACACCCCATCCTTCATCCCCCATGGGCATCCTGAGCTGGAACATCCACAGAGATCATTGATCCAGCCCTGGACCCCCAGCAAGCCCAGCCTGGGCCCCTGGAGCTCTGGCAGCCTGGCCATCCTGCAGCCTGGGCCCCAATTTCTCCCATCCTTCATCTCCCCATCCCTCACTCTGCATCCACAATCATGGAATGTGCTGAGCTGGAAGGGACCCACAGGGATGATCAATGCCAAACCAAACCCTGCCCAGAGCCCCCAGCAAGCCCAGCCTGGGCTTCCGGTCCCACCACCCAGGCCCCTCATTGGAGCTCGGGTTAACCACCCCAGATTGTCTTTTCCTCCCCCATTTTCAGTGCTGGCAGAACATGGACCAGAGCACTCTTTTAAATTCCACTCGTCCCACTCAAAAAAGGCACAGCCCATTTTGGGACCCCCCATTAGCCTGGGCAGTGCCACATCACCCTCTGGGGGTGGAGCCTTGCCTGAGCTCCAGTCCATGGCTCTACTGCCCCAAAGAATGCCCAGCTCCAGCTTCTCACAGTGCCCTGGCTGCTGTCCCTGTCCCAGAGCAGAGATGGGAGCTGTCCCCACAGCTCACAACCCACAAGCAGGAGCTGCAGATCCCTGAGCTCTGCCCCACAGCTCAGCTCTGGGCAGTGTGCCCTGCTCCAGCTCCACACCCTAAGAGCCCCTCAGCTGCCCCTCATGGTTTTGCAGGAAGAAGAGGGCTGCAGGGATGGAGCTCAGAGGAACCAAGGAGGGGTCAAAACAGGTGTCCACACCTCCCAGAGATGACCTGGAACAATTTGTGTCTCTGTGAACCTGCCCCTCCCTGAGCTCCCCTGCCTGGAGCGTCCCCTCTGGGGTTCTCTCCATGTTCTCCATGGGAGGAAGATCCACAGTGTATGAGCCCCTTCCTCCCCCAGGAACCCCTCAGGTTCCTCAGTCCCATCCAACAGGATCCCTGGATAATGCAGTGGCCTCCTCCTCCTCAGTGTTTCTGGGCACTTTCCCCCCCTGTTTAACCTCAGCCCCCGGTGCCAGACCCTCCTCCAGCTCAGGGCTGGGTGGGGGTGTCCTCCTGACCTGATCCTGCTGTTCCTCACCAGTGCTCTGGAGCGTGGAACAAAACCAAAGGAAAGGATTTTCAAAGGTCCTCAGTGATTTAGGAGCCTCTACCAACACCAGATGTGGACAGTTGTGAGGCTTCTTTTGCTTGGATAGTTTATTCACCAGAAAAATAAAATAATATTTAAAAAATTATATTTTGCTCTGATTTAATCTGTCTTCAAAATTCTACAAAGTAACAAAAAAGCTGAATCAATTTAGCAACAGGAAATTCTGAGAAGTAATGAGACCTGGATTCCCCACTTAAAATCCTAATGTTTCCTTCTCAAAATCATTCCCATCTGATAAAAACAAAAAGTAAATAAGCTTACCTGTTCAGAGCACAACAAGGCTTTGGCCAACCCCTTTGCTGTACCCTCGATAGTTCTTAATTCCTTTTTCAGTTTAACTAATGAAGTGGAGAATCAATTACTCTCACAGCTTCCAATCTGCAAAGTTATTAAGGTAATCTGAGGCCAGATCCACAGCGGCATCCCCGTGCCTGGCACTGCATAGGCACCTGGCAGAAGCCACAAAATGCATTTTGCAGGTGGATTGCTCAGAACTATTCCAAAGACTCTCATCAAAATCTGAGACTCAAGCACAGGCCCCTCTAGAACTCTGGAAAACATCTCATGCCATGTGGTGTTAACTGTCCCTTGTCATCTGCAGGGAAAACCCTCTGGAGGTTTGCTGGGGGCTGAAGGTGCCCAGATTGGATCCAGGCCAGGGCAGGGACTGGGGTTCTCCTCTCCTGGGTGCTGAGATCACTGCGGGGAGCTGGGAGAGAGGATGGGGAGAGATTGAGGGGCTGGAGAGTGTCCAGGGCAGGGAATGGAGCAGGGAAAGGGCTGGAGAATTCCTGAGTGTTAAAAATTGCAATGCAAGATGTTTTCCATTACCATCTGGATGGCAGATTACCTTTGTCAAGTGGGCAGTTTGCCTTATCTCTCTCTCTGAGTGACCACAATCACTCCTCCCTCGGGAGGGGACACCTGCTGATAACAGCTATGGAATGTCCCTGCATGGCTGATAAGAACTACAGCATCCCATTGGGAGATGTGAGCCCAGAGGGAGGAGCCAAGCATTCCTACCCGGATAGAATCTGGAGATTCTGGAACACCAGCACGGCTTCTGCACTGGATTGCCCAGAGGAACAGCAGCTGCCTCTGCCCCTGGACCTTCAGAGGAAGAGACTGCACCTTTCTCCAGGATCCCTGCTCCAGCAGAGCCACCCCTGACACTGCAGGAGGGCTGAGCCACAATTCCAATGGGACTGCTGCCAGCACCCTGACCCACAGGGTGTCAGGTTGGGTTCTGACTCTGGCAGTGTTGGTTTAGTTCACTGCATTGCTTATGTTGTCGTTTATTTTTTTTCCTTTTCCCTATTAAAGGACTGTTATTTCCTGCTCCCATATTTTTTGCCTGAGAGCCCCTTAATTTAAAATTTATAGCAATTCAGAGGGGTGGGGAGAGTTTGCATTTTCCATTTCAGGGGAGGCTCCTGCCTTCCTTAGCAGACTCGTGTCTTTCCAAACCAAGACACTGAGGGAGCTGGGAAGGGCCTGGAGCCCCAGGAGAGGCTGAGGGAGCTGGGAAGGGCCTGGAGCCCCAGGAGGGGCTGAGGGAGCTGGGAAGGGGCTCAGCCTGGAGCAAAGGAGGCTCAGGGGGCCCTTGTGGCTCTGCACAGCTCCTGCCAGGAGAGGACAGCCAGGGGGGGTCGGACTGTGCTCCAGGGAACAGGGACAGGAGCACAGGGAACGGCCTCAGGCTGGGCCAGGGCAGGCTCAGGGTGGAGATTTTGGGAAATTTCTTCACTGGGAGCAGATTTAACCATTGGAATGGGCTGCTCAGGGCAGTGGTGGAGTCACCATCCCTGGATCTGTCCAAACAATGGGTCAGTGTGGCACTTTTTGCTGTGGCTCAATGGGCACGGGAGCACTTAAAGGTTGCACTTGATGGTCTTGGAGGTTTTTCCACTCTCAGGTATTCAGGCATTCCCTGATTCACTCTTGCTGCTCTCAGAACTGCTGAGAAGAGTTCAGCTCCTTTCCACCTTTAGGGGACAAACCAAACACTGCTGCTGCACGAGCTGGAGCCAGAGAGGCAAAAACCCTCCTGTCACCTCTGTCCTGCCTTCCATCCATCCTGTCCTTGTCCCAGCCCTCCTGGCAGGATCCTCAGAGCCTGCCAGGACTTGTTAGGGCCACCAAAGGTCACCGTGCCCATGCCCCCCGTGACATTTGTGCTGCTTCAGCTCCGAATGCAGGGTTGTCTTGGTTTGGAAAGCCAGGTATCTGCTAAGGAAGGCAGGAGCCTCCCCTGAAATGGAGAATGTAAACCCTCCCCACCCCTTTGAATTGCTATAAATTTTAAATTAAGGGGCTCTCAGGCAACAAATATGGGAGCAGGAAATAGCAGTTCTTTAATAGGGAAAAAAAAAAGAATAAAAGTAGAAAATAAACAATGCAGTGAACTAAACCAACAGTGCCAGAGTCAGAACCCAGCCTGACACCCTGTGGGTCAGGGTGCTGGCAGCAGTCCCATTGGAATTGTGGCTCAGCCCTCCTGCAGTGTCAGGGGTGGCTCTGCTGGAGCAGGGATCCTGGAGAAAGGTGCAGTCTCTTCCTCTGAAGGTCCAGGGGCAGAGGCAGCTGCTGTTCCTCTGGGCAATCCAGTGCAGAAGCCGTGCTGGTGTTCCAGAATCTCCAGATTCTATCCGGGTAGGAATGCTTGGCTCCTCCCTCTGGGCTCCCATCTCCCAATGGGATGCTGTAGTTCTTATCAGCCATGCAGGGACATTCCATAGCTGTTATCAGCAGGTGTCCCCTCCCGAGGGAGGAGTGATTGTGGTCACTCAGAGAGAGATAAGGCAAACTGCCCACTTGACAAAGGTAATCTGCCATGCAGATGGTAATAGAAAACATCTTGCTTTGCAATTTTCAACAAGGGGGCAGGTGAGGGATGAGTGGGGATTGCCCCCAGCCCTGCTCCCCCTGCTGCTGCCTCCCGTGGTGGCTGTGATGGATGGAGCAGCGGCGGGGCTGACTCAGCTCCCGGGTGACCTTGGCGGGTCCCTCCCGTCCCTGGCTGCAGATTGATGGCAGCTCACGCTCAATTTCTCTGATGCACTTTTGCCAAGAGACACTCGTACATCTTCCCCACGTCGTCTCTCCATATCTGAGGTCAGCCTTTCAACAGGCAAGAAATGTTCTGAGATAAATCACGGCCAGCCCTCAGCCAGCGCTGGGGAGAGGGGTGGGGAGGGGGCTGGGGGGTGGCCAGGGGAGCCTGGCATGGGCAGAGCCCCCCATGGGACACAGTGCCATTGAATGTCCCCTGTGGAACCCAGTGTCCCTGAATGGCCCTCCTGGTGCATCCCAGTGCCTAAAAATGCCCCTCCTGTGGGACACAGTGCCACCAAATGCCCCTCCCCATGGGACACAGTGCCACTGAATGTCCCCCCATGGAACCCAGTGTCACTGAATGGCCCTCCTGGTGCATCCCAGTGCCTAAAAATGCCCCTCCTGTGGGACACAGTGCCACTGAACGACCCTTCTGGTGGGACCCAGTGTCACTGAATGCCACTCAGGTGAATGCAGTGTCACTAACAGGCCCCCCATGGGACACAGTGCCACCAAATGGTCCTTCTAGTGGGACCCAGTGTCCCCAAATGGCCCCCCCCACAGAACCCAGTGCCACTGAATGGCCCTCCTGTGGCATCCAGTGTCACTGAATGGCCCCTCCCCATGGAATCCACTGCCATTGAATGGCCCCCCTGTGGGTCCCAGAGCCATTGAATGCCCCTCCCATGGCACCCAGTGCCATCAAATGACTCCCCATGGGACCCAGTGCCACCAAATGACCCCCACCATGGGACACAGTGCCCCTGAATGGTCCCCTCCATGAGACCCAGTGTCACTGAATGGCCCTCCTGGTGCATCCCAGTGCCAAAAAATGGCCCCTGTGGGACACAGTGCCACTGAATGTCCCCCCCCATGGGACACAGTGCCACCAAATGGCCCCCCACGGGACTCAGTGCCACTGAATGCCACTCTAGTGGGACACAGTGCCACTGAATGGCCCCCCATGGGACCCAGTGTCACTGACTGGCCCTTTTGGTGGGACCCAGTGTCACTGAATGTCCCCCCAAGGGGCCCAGTGCCACTGAATGCCCCTCCTGTGGGTCCCAATGGCATTGAATGGCCCTCCTGGTGGCACCCACTGCCACTGAATGTCCCCCTTCATGGGACACAGTGCCACTGAACGGCCTCCAGTGGGACCCAGTGTCACGGAATGACCCCCCATGGGACACGGTGCTGCTGAATGGTGCTCCTGGAGGAACCCAGTGCCGCCAAATGGCCCCGTGCACCACAGCTCTGCTGCAGGAGCTGGGGGAGCCCCCAGGCTGTGCCAGCACAGCCACCCTGCCCTGCTCCAGTGCTGCTGGGACAGGCTGGCAGTACCTGAGCTGCTCCCAGCATCCAACCTCGGCCCCATCCCAGTGAGGAACGAGCTGGCCCAGAGGGGAAAGAGCTCAGATGGTGCAGGAAGATGCACTGGTGGCCTCCTGGAACAGGAGGGATGATGGCCTATTTTCATAGGTGGGGAAACTGAGGCACACAGAGGGAATTTCCCAGCTCTTGAGGCTCCAAAGCCTCACATCCCCAAGAACATGAGCCTCTTTCTCTGCATATTGCACCTCTGCAGCCCAAAATGCCTCACAGAGGAGGCAATTGATGCCGGCCGGGGGCTCTGTACAAATCACGAACAGGACAGGGCTGCTGTGGAACCTGCCTTGAGCTGTTTTATTTTCCAGCATCAGCCTCATCACATGGTGATGACAATGGGAAGACACTAGCAGCTCACATCTCAGGCAGCAAACCAAGAACTTAATGTTGCAACTCACTTTTTAAGTTTTTTGACCAATCACACAAAGCAAGAGGACGTTGACAGTAGTTCTGTCCAACCACTATAAGCACATGTACATTTGGTTAAAACAATGCTTGCTTATTTCAAATACAATACCTGCTTGTGAGCCTTAAAACACAATGCACAGAGCTCCATTATTAAGCTTAGAACTTCCTAATATCTCACTAGATAAACTTTTCTGCAGCTTAGGGAGTTATTGTAGACAAGCATTAATACACAGACCATCGTTCTATTTGTCTTTGCTTTTCTACTTTTTAAATAATTTTTCTGCTGACCAATCTCATGGCTCCTGCTCAGCTCTAATCACAGTTCTGCTGCCTCTGAGGCCTGCCTTTTGCAGCTTTCCCAAAGCCCTCTGATTTTATGGATTCCCACAGCAATGAGCCTCCAGGGGGACTCTGCAGCTCCTCACAGACCCTGCCCTGCTCACGGTGCTGCACAGGCTGCAGGACACATCAGCCTCCCCCTCCACACCCCAGGCACTCAGCAACCTCATCCTGCCCCCCAAATGACAACTCTGGGCAAAGGGGTGACCCCAAGGGCACCTCCCAGGGCACAGACCTTCAACAGGGAGCAGACACAGCTGTAGCAGGGCAGGGGCTGCCATGAGCTGTGTGAACAACCCAGCCCAGAGCCCTCTGTGCTCCCTGGGAGCTGCCTCTGGCTTTTCCTAGGGAATCCCACCTCCCTGGTGTTGGGGAAGATGGAACAGGAAAGCCTTAAAAATATGATTGCCTGGCAAAAGATTTTGAGAATATGGAAACTCTAAGTGAGATTGAAATGAAAGCAAGCTTTGACATCCCTCAGCTCCTGAACAACTGGAAAACAATGGCATGGCCAGCTGAAGGTGATCCCCTTTTGATCAAACAATACCCTCTGCTTGCAGACAGGCCCAAGGCTCAGAGCAGCCCCTGCCAGCTTGGCAGAAGGGGCCCAAAGAGGAGTTTGGAGGGTTTAAAATGGAACCCAGTGTGGTGATGGAATGATTCTTATAGGCTGTATGGAAATGCTGTAGGATTTGTATCTTGTACTAGATTGGTTAGTGAGAATGAGAATATTCAGCACAGAAGAAGACTTATGGTTTTGTAACAAGAACCTTACTGTCTTACCTTTTTTACTCTCTTACTCTCTCCCCCTCTCCTGTCTGGGCCCTGCTCTGAGCTGTGGCTGGCAGCTCCCAGCAGGGCCCTGCACCCAGGCCCTTTGCAATAAACCACAAGTTCCCAGCCCTGGCTGCAGAGATCTCTGCTCTCTGTCCATCCCCACTGTCCAACCCCCCATCACTCCTACACCCTGAGATGTCCCTCTTTTCCCAGGGAATCCCACCTCCCTGGGATTTTAAAACTTTCTTAAAATTTTAGTTATCTGCTAATAATTTACTAATAATTGAAATTAGTTGATCCAGACTGATTTGAGTGTGACTGCACGAAAAAGACATTTTTAGGTAACTGCCATTAAACACTGTTCATCTCAAAACTTTCTCAAGAATAATGCAATAGTAACAAAGTATTTCTTCCCATAAGTGCTATGATTGAGCAATGTTAATACAAGAATTTCTGAGGCAGTACAGCAGAACAGAGAGGATCTGCTGCAGCCAAAATATGCTTTGTCTTGCATTGGGCAATTTATGCTATGAGTAAGAAGAGTTTAGTACCTTTTGGGTTTGGGATGGGTTTTTTTCTTTATTTTTTTGGGGTGTTTTTGGGGGGTTTTTTGTTGGTTTGATTGGCCTTTTTTTAGCAATAAGAAGAAACAAGTCTTAGTATTATCTTCAGATGCTCTACATAATGTAGAGCATCTGGCTTTTCCCAGGGAATCCCACCTCTCTGGGATGTGCCTTTGCCTTTTCCCAGGGAATCCCACCTCCCTGGGATTTTGGTGTTGTCAGCCAAGCTGCAGAGCCCAGGAAAATTGGGATTGACCTAATGAGTAGCCACACTCTTGCCCTTCTGATGGTGCCCAGCCAAGTTGGAAATAGAGACTGGGGCTGTGCCAAAAGCTTTGAACTGGAAAACAAAAGTCAGCCTGGAGCTCAGTGCACTCTGTCATCTCTGCCAGGCATCTCTGGGCTGGTGGGTTTTCTCAGCCTGTCCCAGAGTGACTGTGGGTCCCCATCCACTGTGGGAGGGTGTCGCAGACATCTTTTACAGAAAATCCTTTCTTTAAGATTTTTCCTCCTGAGAAGCTGAGAGGCCTCAGGAACAAAATGCAAACAATGGTTATCTGCTGCTGTGGAATGCAACAGGTGCATCTGTGATTGGCCCATGTTGGATGTTTGTAATTAATGGCCAATCACAGCCCAGCTGGCTCGGACAGAGACTCTGAGCCACAACCCTTTGTTAGCATTCTTTATTATTCTATTCTTAGCCAGCCTTCTGATGAAATCCTTTCTTCTATTCTTTTAGTATAGTTTTAATGTAATATATATAATAAAATAATAAATCAGCCTTCTGAAACATGGAGTCAGATCCTCGTCTCTTCCCTCATCCAAGAACCCCTGTGAACACCATCACAGGAGAGACTTCTAAAAATGGGGCTGAGGTTTATTTCACAGTGGGAAAGAGGCCTGGAGCTGACCTCAGGCTTCAGTGGTTGCACTGCTCATGATGGGAACACCCAGCTCAGCTCCCAGCAGCTGCCAGGAAGGTCTCCTGTCTGGCAAAGGATTGTCCTGGGGGAAATTCTCTCCAGAACCACTAGAGAATGCACAGGATCTCTCATGTAATGGTTTGGAATTCAAGTTCAATTCAGGCATCCTAAAAATAGCAAGTGGCAGGAGGAGAGCAAGTGTGACAAGGACAGAGCAAGCAGCTGCCCAGGAAGGAAAGAGCTGCAGGGCCAAACCTGCCCAGGCTGCAGCTGAGCTGGTCACAAAGCCCAGGCAGGCTGGACAGGCTGAGCAGGGACAGGGACAGAAACACCTCTGTGCCTGCAGCTCTTCAGAGGAGGAGGAAAGGTCAGGGAGGAGGAATGTCCCTTGCTGCTCTTGAAAATCATCTCTGAACCTCTGTCAGGTCTGAACCTCTGTTCAGATCTCTGTCTGAACCAGTGCTGAGCTGGGGCTGCACATTGTCCCTGCTTTGCTGGAGATCTCCATGCTGTGGTGCAGCCCTGGGAGCCTCTCAGACTCCTCCCTTTTGTTGAAAATTGCAATGCAAGATTCCATTACCATCTGTATGGCAGATTACCTTTGTCAAGGGGGCAGTTTGCCTTATCTCTCTCTTTGAGTAACCACAATCACTCCTCCCTCAGGAGGGGACACCTGCTGATAACAGCTATGGAATGTCCCTGCATGGCTGATAAGAACTACAGCATCCCATTGGGAGATGTGAGCCCAGAGGGAGGAGCCAAGCATTCCTACCCGGATAGAATCTGGAGATTCTGGAACACCAGCACGGCTTCTGCACTGGATTGCCCGGAGGAACAGCAGCTGCCTCTGCCCCTGGACCTTCAGAGGAAGAGACTGCACCTTTCTCCAGGATCCCTGCTCCAGCAGAGCCACCCCTGACACTGCAGGAGGGCTGAGCCACAATTCCAATGGGACTGCTGCCAGCACCCTGACCCACAGGGTGTCAGGCTGGGTTCTGACTCTGGCAGTGTTGGTTTAGTTCACTGCATTGTTTATTTTATCTTTTTATTTTTTTTTTCTTTTCCGTATTAAAGAACTGTTATTCCTGCTCCCATATTTTTGTCTGAGAGCCCCTTAATTTAAAATTTATAGCAATTCAGAGGGGTGGGGAGGGTTTGCATTTTCCATTTCAGGGGAGGTTCCTCCCTTCCTTAGCAGACTCCTGTCTTTCCAAACCAAGACACTTTCCACAGGGGAGAAGCAGCAGGCAGTGCATCACCATCCCCAGGGCTGTGGGACTCCTCAGGAAGGTGCTGCTTTGCCCTGAGATACTCTCTGTGAGCACTCAGAGGGGACAGACTTGAACTTTTTCCAGGCACAAGCAGGACTGAAACAGGGGAGGTCTCCAGGAGGCTGTGCAGGAGCAGGAACACCCAGCTGGCTGCATGGCCCTGTGGATGCTGAGGTGAGAAAGGTAAAACTGCAAGGAATCTGCTCCACATTCCCACCATTTCTTTGCCAGAGCTTTCAGATTTTATTTTTCTATTTGCGAAACAGAAAAAAAACCTCATCCTCCCTTCCCTCCCAGAGTCTCCACGAGGACTCACTGAGCTGAGTTCCTCTAGGAGGTGTCCTTTGATGATCCTTGTGGGTCCCTTCCAGCTGAGGATATTCTGTGATTTATGTGTGAGTAAAAACGTGCCAAGTGCTGTGTGGGCACAAACTCCCTCCTGCCTGTGCTGCTGGCACGGTGCCCGTGCTGTGACACACCTTGGATGCCTTTGGAGGACGCTGCTGTCACTGTGCCCTGGCTGTGGCACCACGGGGACACAGAACTGCCTGGGGACAGTGACAGGAGAGGCGGGGTGGCTGCGGAGGGGGGAGTGCGGCTGCCTTTCCAAATCACGGGACATTCCTGGTTCTTCTGAAAGCAAAACCCAGCAGGAATGGGGTGGAATAAGGGAAGGGTGCCCCAAACCCAAGCAGGAATGGAGTGGATAAGGAAAAGATGTTCCAAAATACAGCAGGAATGGGGTGGATAAAGGGAAAATTGCCCCAAACCCCAGCAGGGATGGGGTGGGAGAAGGGAAGGGTGCCCCAAACCCAAGCAGGAGTGGATTGGGATGAGGGGAGGATACCCCAAACCCAGGAGTGGGGTGGGATAAGGGAAAGGTGCAAAAAACTGGGTGGATAGGGGAAGGAAAACCCCCAAACCAAACCCCAGCAGGAATGGCGTGGGATAAAGGAAGGGTGTCCCAAAACCCAGCAGGAACGTGATGGGATAAGGGAAAGGGTGCCCCAAAACCCAACAGGAATGGGGTGGATGAAGGGAAAAGTGCCCCAAACCCAAAGGTGCACAAAAAGCCAGTAGGGGTGGATGAGGTGGGGTGGATGAAGGGAAAAGTGCCCCAAACCCAACAGGAATGGGGTGGATGAAGGAAAAGGTGCCCCAAACCCAAGCAGGAATGGGGTGGATAAGGGAAAAGTGCCCCAAACCCAGCAGGAATGGGGTGGATAAAGGGAAAAGTGCCCCAAACCCAGCAGGAATGGGGTGGATAACAGAAGGGTGCCCCAAAACCCAGCAGGAATGGGGTGGATAAGGAAAAGTGCCCCAAACCCAGCAGGAATGGGGTGGATAAGGGAAGGCTCTCCCCCCTTCTGAACGCTTTGGGTGTTTGAGGGTGTGCTGGCACCAGCTCATTTCCAGGATCGGCTTTCCAGGAGGTTGTTCCCGAATCCCCGCGGCGCTGTTGCTGTTCCTGCGGGCACACCGCGCCCTGCCCGGGCTCCGCGCCGCCCTCGCCGCGTGTTCTCCAGGGACAAACAGGGCAGGGCCGTCCCTGGGCACAGCGGGGCTCCCCGGGAGCTGCGCAGGACCCCGGACACCGCCAGCCCTGTCCGCAGCCAGGGATGTCCTTGCGGTCTGCAGCGGCAGCCAGCCCTGGCGTGTCCGCGGGCTGCCACCACCCTCTGCTGGGGGCACGGGGACGGGAGCGGGACGGGGACAGCGGCAGGATGGGGACCAGAGAGGGACGGGGACAGCAGCAGGATGGGGACCAGAGAGGGACGGGGACAGGAGCGGGATGGGGACCGCAGAGGGACGGGGACAGGAGCGGGATGGGGACCAGAGAGGGACGGGGACAGCAGCAGGATGGGGACCAGAGAGGGACGGGGTCAGGAGCGGGACAAGGATCGGAGAGGGACGGGAGCGGGACGGGGACAGCAGCAGGAAGGGGACTGCAGCTGACGGGGACGGAGAGGAACGGGGACTGCAGCAGGACAGGGACGGGGACAGGACGGGACGGGGACCCCAGCAGGACAGGGACCGCAGCCGGAGGGACCCCAACAGGACGGGGACAGCAGCAGGACAGGGACCCCAGCAGGACGGGGACAGAAGCAGGACAGGGACCGGAGCAGGACGGGGATAGCAGCAGGACGGGGACCCCAGCAGGACGGGGACCAGAGAAGACGGGGATCCCCAACAGGACGGGGACCCCAGCAGGACGGGGACCCGAGCAGGACAGGGACCGGAACAGGAACGGGGACCAGAGCAGGACGGGGACCCGAGCAGGACGGGGACCGGAGCAGGACGGGGACTGCAGCAGGAAGGGACCGCAGCAGGAAGGGACCGCAGCAGAATGCCCCCGTGGCACCGCACCCCCGTGCTGCCCAGAGCCCGGCCCAGCCCGGTGTTTCGCTGCCAGCCCCGGGCGGGCAGGGCCGGGCGCTGCCGCCTCCCCGGGGATGCTCGGGGTCCCGCTGCCCTCCGCAGCTCGGCAGGAGCGGGGAGCAGATGTGACAAACGCGCTGCCCGCTCCATCTCCCCCGCATCCCCCCGAGCCGGGGCTCTGCCTGCTGAGACCCTTCACAGCCCATTAGGCAATGCAGGCCCGGCAACACGCATCGCTCTGCAGGCGCCGCAGGGGACGGCGGCTGCCTCCGGCCCGCAGCGCTGCCTGCAGAGGGGACCGTGGCTCCCCGGCACTCGCAGCTGCTTAACCGCGGCTGGCACAGCCCCTGCGGAGCGGCCGCTCGATGGCCCGGGGGTCACCTGCGGGGGGCAGGAGGAAGAGAAGGGGCCCGGGTGCTGTGCGCGCTGCGGGGCTTCCAGCGAGCCCCGGAGCATCGGGGATGGATGAGCGGCTGGAGGATGCTCTCCGTGCTGCCCCAGTGTGCCTGCCCCGGGGTGGGCTCTCTGAGGGCCCATCCTCGGCGGGCACCAGGCACCCCCGAGGCGCAGCCCATCCTCCAGGATTCCAAGCAGTCGGAGCAGGGTTTTGAAGTTGGTTCGGCGAGGCGCTGTGTCTCAGACCTTCTCTCAGGGCCTTATTAAAATGCAGACTGCAAATTCAGATACTGTAAACAAGGTCACTGGAGAATGAAGATCAACAGAGTGCAAGCACAAGGAATGCAGAGCATTAATATTCTGATGTGTGAGCCCGTCCTAAATATTTTATCAGGCTAAGCTTTTTTGTATTGAGGCATCCTTCCCCTTCTCTTCCTCCTCCTCTTCTGCCTGCTTCACGTCCTTTTCTCTTGCGTTCACAAAAAGCACTTTGTATTTTGGCTGAGCCTTGAAATGTATGCAAACCTCCCTCTCCCCCCTCCAAGAAAACCCTCGCCCTCTTCCAGGAGGGGGAGAGGTTTCCTAACGGGGTTTCTTTTGTTTCTGTCAACATCTCACTTAGGCAGCAGCCTCGGAGACTTATTGAACGCTGCCAGGGTCTTATCTATCACCCACGGCTCCTTGCCGCTCCCCGCAGGAATGCCGGGATTCCCTCCCACCTCCAGGCGCGGCTCCGCACGTCCTCACCGGGCACGCCGGGCCATCGCCTGGGGATGTGCCACTGACCTGGGCGTGTGTCCTTGTCCTGGGCACTTGCCACCGTCCCTAGGATGTGCCACTGTCCCAGGGATGTGCCCTGATCCTGGGGTTGTGCATCTCTCCCGCAGATGTGCCACTGCCCTGGGGATGTGCCATTGTCCTGGGGCTGGGCAGTCACCCTGGGCATGTGCCACTGTCCCAGGGATGTGCCCTCACCCTGGAGGTGTACCATGGTCCGAGGGATTTGCCCTTGCCCTGGGCATGTGACATCATCCTGGGGCTGGGCCATGGTCCCACGGAAGTGCCATTGTCTTGGGGACATGCCATCATCCTGGGTTTGTGCCACTCTTCTAGTGATTTGGCTTTGCCCTTGCCCTGCGCATGTGCCATCACCCTGGGCATGTGCCACTGTCCAAGGGATGTGCTCTTGCCCTAGGGATGTGGCATCATCCTGGGGATGAGCCCTGGTCCTGGGGAAGTGCCATTGTTTTGGGGACGTGCCATCATCCTGGCATGTCCCAGGGAACTGCCTTTGCCCTTGCGCTGGGCATGTGTCATAATCCTGGGGAAGTGCCACCATCATCCTGGGCATGTGCCACTGTCCCAGGGATGTGCCCTGATCCTGGGGATGTGCCTTAAGCCTGGGGATGTGCCCTCACCCTGGAGATGTGCCATGGTCCTGGAGATGAGCCCTCATGCCAGCCTTGCTCCTGGGGATGTGCCACAGTCCTGGGGCTGGGCCATCATCCTGGGGCTGGACCATTGTCCCAGGGATGTGCCATGGTCCCAGGGAAGTGCCATTGTCTTGGGGATGTGAAATCTTCCTGGATTTGTGCCACTGTCCCAGGGATTGGCCTTTGCCCTTGCCCTGGACATGTGCCATCATCCTGGGGATGTGCCATCATCTTGGGGATGTGCCACTATCCCAGGGATGTGCCCTGATCCTGGGGATGTGCCACAGTCCTGGGGCTGGGCCATCATCCTGGGTTTGTGCCAGTGTCCCAGGGATTTGCCTTTGGCCTTGTCCTGGGCACGTGCCATCATTCTGGGGAAGTGCCATCTCCCAGGGATGTACCTTGGTCCGGAGGATGTGCCTTAAGCCTGGGGATGTGGCCTCATCTTGGGGATGTGCCCTCATCCCAGCCTTGCTCCTGGGGATGTGCCACTGTCCTGGGGCTGGGCCATTGTCCCAGGGATGTGCCATTGTCTTGGGGACACGCAATCTTCCTGAATTTGGGCCACTGTCCCAGGGATTTGCCTTTGCCCTGGGCATGTGCCACTGTCCCAGGGAAGTGCCCTCATCCTGGAGATGAGCCCTGGTCCTGGGGATGTGCCACTGTCCTGGGGACATGTCATCACTCTGGGGACATGCCCTTGCCCTGGGCATGTGCCATGGTCCCAGGGACATGCCCTCACCCCAGCCCTGCTCCTTGGGATGTGCCAGTGTCTCAGGAACGTGCCCTCACTCTGGGGATGTTCCATGGTCCCAGGGACATGTCCTCACCCCAGCCCTGCTCCTGAGCCATGCCCAGAGGGTGGTTTTGGCTCAGGGAGCTGATCCAGAGCTCCCTGACCTGCTGTCAGAGCAGCCAGCACAGGGTCCTTAACTTCTGCCCTGAGTGAGGGCGGCTGGAAATCTCATCCTGAGGGAAAAGGAGCTGAAACACAGCCCAGCCTCAGCCTGGCAGGGGAAAGGTATTGGTTTTCTTGGGCTCCCTAACCCCAGGAATGTGCCCTGTGGCACAGGATTTGATTTTCCTTATTGAGATACTCCCGGGCACAGCTGAAGCTGCCAACATGGTGCTGAGGGGATCTGTGCCCTCAGAAATCCATCACAGCCTGGATTTTGTTTTATTTTTACTTCGGGTCACGCAGTCCTGCAAGGATCCATTCCCCCAAATGGTGTTTTTTCCCCTTTTGCTTCAGAACAAGCAGGGAAATCTGGCCCTGGTTGTGGATCCCTGCTGCAGGCAGGACTCTCAGCAGTTTTCTCACTGTGCCTCTCAAATGACACCCAGAGGTTCAGGGAAATGTCTCCTGATCCTGGAATCTCCCAAATCTGAGGTTTTATCGGTAAATCTGAGGTTTTTATTTTATCTATAATTATCCAAATTTATCCATATTTGTCCTTATTTTGTCCATATTTATCCATATTATCCATATTTAGCCGTATTTAGCTGTATTTATCCGTATTTATCCGTATAATTATCCAAATTTTTATCTATATTTATCCCATGTTTATCCAAATTTCTCCATATTTCCACCCCGTCCTTCCCTCTGTGCTGCAGTCTTTTTGCACTGGAAGTGCAGAGACCTGAAAACAAGAATGAAAACCATTTAATTATCCAAACAGAAACCCAACCCCAAATCTGCCTGGTTGGTAAAACTCCTCTCACCCAATTAGCAATTAAACAATTTAATCCGTGAGTTTATCCATTGGAGAACAGTTTCCGAATTGTCAATTGAATCCATATTTATCTAATTTATCCATATTTTCTGTATTTACCCAAATTTTATCCAGGTTTATCCACATTTATCTAAATCTATCCGTATTTATCTATATCTATCCATATTTATCCACATTTTCCATATTTCTCAGTCTTTTCTCTCAAATTTCTCCATATTTCTCTGAAAATAAAATTTATCCACAATATTACCCATATTTAGATATTTATCCATATTTAATATATATCCATTTTAATTATTTAGCCATATTTATCCAAATTCATCCATATTTATCTATATTTATCCAAATCCATCAATCCATATAAAACCATTTAATTAACCAGACCAAATTAGCTCTGCCTGGTTGGTAAAACTCCTCTCACCCAATTAGCAATTAAACAATTAAACCCCACGAGTAGAGTGGCCCAGCCACACATCCCTGGGAATCAATAGCCAAGGATTGGAGGGAACAGTTTGGGAAGAGTCAATTGAATGGGAATTACTCATGGAAATGCATCACAGGCTCTTACAAATTTATCCATATTTATCTATATTTATCCATATTTTCCATATTTATCTGTATTTACCCAAATTTTATCCAGGTTTATCCACATTTATCTAAATCTATCCGTATTTATCTATATCTATCCATATTTATCCACATTTTTCCATATTTCTCCAGATCTCTCCAAATTTCTCCATATTTCTCTGAATTTAATAAAATTTATCCACATTTTTCCATATTACCCATATTTAGCTATATTTATCCATATTTATCTATATATATCCATATTTAGCCATATTTAGCCATATTTATCCAAATTCATCCATATTTATCTATATTTATCCAATTTCATCCATCTTATCCAAATTTATCCATATAAAACCATTTCATTAACCAGACCATTGAATTAACCAAACAGAAACCCAACCCCAAATCTGCCTGATTGATAAAACTCCTCTCACCCAATTAGCAATTAAACAATTAAACCCCACGAGTAGAATGGCCCAGCCATCCCTTCAATCCAAGGATTGGAGGGAACAGTTTGGGAAGAGTCAATTGAATGGGAATTACTCATGGAAATGCATCACAGGCTCTTACAAATTTATCCATATTTATCTATATTTATCCATATTTTCCATATTTATCTGTATTTACCCAAATTTTATCCAGATTTATCCACATTTATCTAAATCTATCCATATTTATCTATATTTATCTATATCTATCCATATTTATCCACATTTTTCCATATTTCTCCAAATTTCTCCATATTTCTCTGAATTTAATAAAATTTATCCATTTTTCCGTATTTCTCCATATTACCCATATTTAGCTATATTTATCCATATTTATTTATATATATCCATATATAGCCATATTTATCTATATTTATCCAAATGTATCCATATTATCCATATTTATTTATCCAAATGTATCCATATTATCCACGTTTATCCAAATTTCTCCAAATTTATCCATCTAAAACCATTTAATTAACCAGACCATTGAATTAACCAAACAGAAACCCAACCCCAAATCTGCCTGATTGGTAAAACTCCTCTCACCCAATTAGCAATTAAACAATTAAACCCCACGAGTGGAGTGGCCCAGCCACACATCCCTGGTAATGAATAGCCAAGGATGGAAGGGAACAATTTGGGAAGAGTCAATTAAATGGGAATTATTCATGCAAAATGTATCACAGGCTCTTAAAATACCACATGCACTCCAGAAAATGAGGGTGTTTATGTAATGATGTCTCCTTTAAAAAAAAAAAGATTATTAATAAAATATTGAGGGATAATTAATGTTGTTTTTTCCCTGAGCAGAAGATTCCAGAAGAATCTGACTCTTAGAAATATCACATGCACTCCAGAAAAGGAGGGCGTTTATGTAATTACATTAAAAAATGTAATCTTATTTAAAAAAATAATCATAAGAAATTGATTATTAATAAAATAGTGAGGGATAATTAAGTTTTTTGGGTTTTTTTTTTCTCTGAGCAGAAGATTCCAGAAAAGGGATCGCTTCTCCTTTTCAACTTCAACTCTGGCTTGCAAAGGACTTGAAAGAGAATCGTGTGCATTAAGCAGAGAAATCTGGCCTTAAATGAACATTTAAATGCAACATGAATTAATGGGTGAGCTTTTTAGTAGGTGAAATGTTGGAGTCGATACAAATTGACATTTTTTGATCATAAATAATAGCCTAGATCTGAAACTGTTGTATAATTAGCAATCCTTGGATCTGCGACTATTTTTCAATTGTGAGGAGTAGATTGTTTTGTTTTATTTTATTTTATTTTATTTTATTTTATTTTATTTTATTTTATTTTATTTTATTTTATTTTATTTTATTTTATTTTATTTTATTTTATTTTATTTTATTTTCTCTCATAGCAGCAGTGCCATTGCCCATCTCCCAGCAGGATAAGGAGCAGGAAGAAGTGGATGTGGCCAGGGGCATCATTTGGCTTCAACCCTGGAGCCAAATTATGGAGATTTTTTTAATAAGTAAAACAGGTTTTTTGTCATTATTACTTTTTTTATGAATAGTAGTTGTTGGGAAATTTGTAATTGTGAATATTTTTTGTAAGTTTTTTTATAACTCTGTTTATGTCTTATGTTAATTTATGGGGTATTATTTTAAAGATGAGCTGTTTAAAAGATAAAATTTTTTATTATTTATTTTTAAAAATTATTTTTATTTTTGGGAATAGAGGTTGGTTTTTTGGGGGGTATAGGGTTTTAAATTTTTTTACAGGATTATAGTTATTTTAATATTTGTTTATTTTAGTATGGCGGATTTTGTTTGATCTTTATTATTTGAATTTTTTTAATATATTTTAATGTGTTATAGGGAAAAATAGGGTATTTTATAGTTTTACAAAGGCCCAAATTTACCTGCAGACCTGGCAGTGAACTCACTGAGAGCCCCAGGAATGGGAACAAAACCTCTGTGGGAAATGGCACTGGGCTTAAACAGGAATCATTGGATCCCAGAATGATTTGTTTGGAAGGGAACTGAAATCCCCTCCAGTGCCACCCCTGCCATGGCAGGGACAAATGCCACCCAGCGCCACTGCCCTCCAGGGGCAGCCATGGGCAGAGCCCAAACCTCTCTAACCCCTGTGCCAAACCCCCTGGTGCTGCCAACCCCAGTGTCCAGCCATTTGGCCTTTGGGCATCCTGATTCAGGAATGCTCCAGGGCCAGCCACAGCCCAGGGACTCTGGCAATCCCAGCCCAGTCCCCTGCCCACCCTGCCAGGGCTCCAGGGGCCAACAATTCCCCCATGCCCAAGATCCCATCCAAAATCCCCCAAATATCCCCTTTGGCACTGGGAGCCACTCCCTGGCTCCTGTCCCTCCATCCTTGTCCCCAGTCCCTCTGCAGCTCTCCTGGAGCCCCTTCAGGCCCTGCAAGGGCTCTGAGCTCTCCCTGCAGCCTTCTCCTCTCCAGGGCAGCACCCCCAGCTCTCCCAGCCTGGCTCCAGAGGGGCTCCAGCCCTGCAGCAGCCCCGTGGGCTCCTCTGGGCTCTCTCCAGCAGCTCCAGGTGCTGCTGATGTTGGAATTCTGAGCTCTGAAGGTGGGGAATCACCTGGGCAGGGCAGAATTCCCCCCTTTCCCTCTCCCCTTGCTGTGGGATCAGCCCCCAGCCCTGGGCCATGGGGGTCTGCAAAACCTCCTTGTGCCTTGGCATTGCAGGGTCTGGGGGAAAGGGGAAGGGAAAAGGGAAGAGAAAAGGGAAGGGGAAAGGGGAAAAGAAAAGTAAAAAGGAAATTTAAAAGGGGAAGGGAAAGGGTCTAGAAAAGGGGAGGGGAAGGAGAAAGGTAAAAGGGAAAGGGGAAATGGAAAAGGGGAAGGGAAGGGAAAGGGAAGGGAAAAGGGAAAAAGGGAAAGGGAAAAGAAAAGCAAAAAGGAAAATGAAAAGGGGAAGGGAAAGGGGAAAGGTAAAAGAGAAATCAAAAAGGGAAAGGGGAAATGGAAAAGGGGAAGGAGAAGGGAAAGGGGAAGGGAAAAGGGGGAAAAGGGAAGGGCACACACTGCTGCCTGCTCTGAGCTGCTGCAAACCCCCCAGGCTGCCAGCAGGGATGGGATGAGCTCTCTGCTCCCAAAGGTGCAGGTGCCTCCCTGCAGGGCGGGCACGGGGCTGGCTCCGTGCCGCTGCTGCTGCTGCCCAGGACCTCGGCAGCCTCAGGATGGGGGAAAATCCCTGGCACAGCTTCCCTGGGGTCCCTCTCAGAGGGAAAACCCTGGCACAGCTCTCTGGCACAGCCTGGGCACGTCTGCTGTCCCTGGGTGCCTCGGGGGCACCCCGGGGAATGGAGACATTTATCGTGCACATTGAGCGGCCCCTTTGAAATACAGCAGCTTATTGATTTATATTTAAAAGGGATGAATGCAGCATATATCAGTGTATTAGACACACTGCACACAAACAGAAAGGGCACCACTGCCTGCCCTCCTGAGCCATCCATCACCTTCCACTGCTCTCCCAGGGAGCAGCCACGGGGGAGAGGGGATCTCTCCCTTGTGCAGGCATCCCGAGCAAATCCCCTGGCCTGGATAAGGAGCGACAGGGAAGCACCACCTCCAAACCCTGGGAGCTTCTGCTCTGCTGCTTTTGTTGCAGAGGATTTTCCCTTCTGGCCTCTGGAATGTAGAGCAGAGCCACCACCCGTGTCATTGCCTGGGGAAACTGAGGCACAGGACAGCAACTTTCTTTAGGTCACGCTGCAAGAGAAGCAAAGATTTGAACTTTGAAGGTTTTGACCTCCCATCCCTGGAAGTGTTTGAATTCCCCATCCCAGGGCTTGGGGCAGCCTGGGACACTGGGAGGTGCCCCTGCCATGGCAGGGGTGGCACTGGAGGGATTTAAAGTCCTTCCCAACCCAAACCAGTCTGGGATTATTTGGGCACACCCAGAACCTGGGGCACCAGGCTCAGGGAGATGCCAGGGCTGGCACAGCCAAGGGCTGCCCAAAGGGGCACAAACATTGCAGGCCTGGGCTCTGGGGACTGCAAAACCTCCTTGGCATTGGCACTGCAGGGTCTGGGGAGAAGGGAAAAGGAGAAAGGAAGGGGAAAGGAAAGGGAAAAGGGGAAAGGAAAAAGGAAAGGGGAAAAGAAAAAGGAAAGGGGAAAGGAAAAAGGAAAGAGGAAAGGAAAGAGGAAAGGAAAAAGGAAAGGAAAGGAAAGGAAAGGAAAGGAAAGGAAAGGAAAGGAAAGGAAAGGAAAGGAAAGGAAAGGAAAGGAAAGGAAAGGAAAGGAAAGGAAAGGAAAGGAAAGGAAAGGAAGGAAAGGAAAGGAAAGGAAACTGAAGGAAAGGACCTTGGGAAGACAATTCTCTGTCTCCCAGCCATGGCAGGGAGCTCCCAGTGTCTTCACCATGGGGTGTCCTCATCCCTTGGGCCTTGTTCCTGGGCCAGGAAGGGTTAAAGGTCCCTGTGCAGTGGGAGGTGACAGGGACTGGGCCAGACCTGCTGGGTGCAGGGACTGGGGGTGCACTGTCCCTGTGCAGCAGGGACTGTGCCACCCCAGGAAGGTGTGCCAGGGACTGTGCCAGTCCTGCTGGGTGTGACAGGGACTGGGCCAGCCCTGCTGGGTGTGACATTGACTGTGCCAGCCCTGCTGGGTGTCTCAGAGCCTCGGCACCCCCAGGGGACACGGGGGGTGGTGGCAGCTCCAGCCTGGCTCTCAGCTGTGTGGCATTTGTGCCAAGCCAGCCTGAGCAGGAGCAGTGACAGCAGCAGCCCCATTTCTAATGCGCTCTGGGATCTGTTGGAGCAGGATGCTGCAGGGAACCCAGGCACAGGAATATTCTCGTTAGCATCATCATCATCATCATTATTATTATTATTATCATCATCACTATTCCCCTGCTGCTGGTGGTGGCTGCAGAGCAAACCCAGCCTGAGCTGCTCTGGTGGCATTTCCCTCCACCCACCCCAACTCCCCATTGCTTTGACGAGACAAAAATTGCCCCCAAGAACATCTCGGTTTTCGCAGTGCTGATCTCTGTTTAGTTAATTAAATGGTTCCAGCTCCAGTTTTCAGCTCTCTGCACCTCCAGTGCAAAAAGCCAGTGGGTTGTGGGGGAATTAAATGATGCTGTCCCAGAATTCTGCAAGAAAGAGGGAGAGGGAATCTTCACAAGGGCATGTAGGGACAGGGAAAGGGGGTGGCTTTACACTGACAGAAAGTAGGATTAGATTAAATATCAGGGGGAAATTCTACCCTGGGAGGGTGGGCAGGCCCTGGCACTGGTGCCCAGAGCAGCTGTGGCTGCCCCTGGAGCCCTGGCAGTGCCCAAGGCCATGTTTGGAGCTCCTGGGACAGTGGGAGGTGTCCCTGCCATGGCACGGGTGGCACTGGAAGGGATTTGAGGCCCCTTCCAACCATTCCATCCTGGGGTAGTTTAGTTGAGCTGTTAAAGCATGGGTTGGACTCAATGATCTTGAAGGTCTCTTCCAACCCAATCCCCCTGTGAATTCTGGCATTCCAATATTCCATTGCTCACTTTGTGAGGGCATTGCCTTGAATTTCCCTTCCCAGGTGGATAGGGCTGGGAGCAGCCTGGGATATTAGAAAATGTCCATGGTGGAAGGCAGAGCTGGATGAGCTTAAAGTCCCTTCCATGCTGTGTTTTTATGAGTTCTCAGGAAGGAAATTGAAGTTTTGAGTAGGTCTGTAGCCACAGAGGCTGACCTGAGCCCAGTGCCACAGCAAAGGAGGAGAAAGGGACAGCCCTGCCCCCAAACCCCACTCAGTGACACTTTTGGTGCCACCTCCCCCCCAGACAGCAAGGGTGATAATCACCTCCCCTGGCATGGGGAAGGTTAATTAGGCGGTGTTTGTTCAGCACTGGGAATAGGTAAAATGCTGTCTAAGTGCAGAGCATTATGATTAATAACACCCAGCCTGCTAAGGCAAAGTGCTTAGAAGGATTCAGAAAGGATTATTCATTTATATGAATACAGAGGATATCTACAGTTACATTAAATGGGATAAAAATCTGCAGGGGACCTAAACCCTCATGCTTCAGGACATAAAGCAGCCATTAGCTGCCTGGGTTGGGAAGGAAGAGCTCTCAGAACACTTTAGCAAAGTGTCACAGTGCTCAGCAGGAGACCCTCATCTTCCTTGCCAGCATCCAGGACCTGCTCCTCAGCCCAAATCTGCATCTTCCTGGCAGCTCCCAGGCCCAGAACTGCAGAATCATGGAATATCCTCGGTTGGTGAGTGTGACAGTGTTCACAGGGGTCTCAGGATGAGGGAAGAGACGAGGATCTGACTCCATGTTTCAGAAGGCTGATTTATTATTTTATGATATATATTACATTAAAATGATACTAAAAGAATAGAAGAAAGGATTTCATCTCAGAAGGCTGGCTAAGCTAAGAATAGAAAGGAATGAATAACAAAGGTTTGTGGCTGGGGCTGAGAGTCTGACCCAGCTGGCTGTGATTGGCCATTAATTAGAAACATCCAACATGGGCCAATCCCAGATGCACCTGATTCATCCCACAGCAGCAGATAACCATTGTTTGCATTTTGTTCCTGAGGCCTCTCAGTTTCTCAGGAGGTAAAAATCCTAAGGAAAATATTTTCCATAAAAGATGTTTGTGACATTGGGAGGATCATCAGTCCAGCTCCTGGAAAAAATCCCTGCTTAAATCCACTTCTACCCAGTTAATGTTCTCTGTCCCTGCTTAAATCCAATTCTCCCGGGTTAAAAAGCTCTGTGTGTCACGAGAGGGGCAAACCCCAGCAACCTGTGCAGAAATCAAGGTGATAAATCAGCTCCACGAGCGCCTTTGATCTTGAATAAATGCTGGGCTCAAAGTCTAGCCCAGACCACGGGCAGGGTTAGTCAGCACTGAGGGCTCTCTGAAAAGGGGTTTCAAAATGTAATTAAATCCTTCTCACAGCAATGAGCCTGATTTCCTCAGCAGGAGCAGGTGCTCTGCAGGTCCTGGGAAGGTTTGAAGCTGGTGCTGGAAGGGAGAGCTGTCCTGGAGGTCTGGCAGCCCTGGGGCTGTGCTGAATAATGTTGTGATGACAAAATCTCTGCTCCAGGGAGGTATTTCCTGCTTCTCCTGGCTGTGCCACCACTCAGTGATGCCTCTCCTGTGCCCTGGACCATCCTGGCCAGCACCAAGCTCTGCTGTATTGATGTGTGTTATTATTTTGCAGTTTATTGTTTGATTTGTTGTTTGGTAGTTTTTGGGCATTTTCCCCTGCTTTTAGAGTGACACAGACTTGTCTTTGTCATCCAGTTGAGCCAGGTGTTGGTTTATCTCTATTGCTACTTAGCTACTTTTCTGCCAAGTTTCAAAACCCCTTCCTCCCACACCCAGTTGTTAACCCCTCCTGTCCCAAGCAGTTTTCCTCCCTTGCATCCCTTGCCCTTGTGTTCCACCCCCAGTTCTCCTGCTTAGCCGAACATGGGATGCTCCCTTGAGACCTGCCCCCCTGTATAAGCTGTTGCTTGCCCCCAGCTCATTGCCTGGGACCCCAGACTCGGGGAATGCAACATCAAATAAAGTAACCCAGTGCCACCCAGGCCCCTGCTGCTGCTGTGGCCTCTTTGCTCTGCGTTGTGCCTCCGCTGGTAGCTGGGATTCTGCGGAGCCCCGAAATGGGACTGTCCCCCCCTACCAGTGTCACCATCTAGCCGGGACCTGCGGCACTGCTGTGCCCCTGTGGCAGGAAGAAAATGACCCTGAGTTCACCTCCTCATTAAAACTGAGCACGGGAGGGCCCCTGGGTGCTGATGGTGGTGCCGAGAGCAGGAAGGGTGAGGGGCAGCTGTGCCTGGCACTGATGGCTCCCAACACAGCTCCTGGCAGGGTTGTGCCTGCTCAAAGCACCCCCTGCACCCCCAATTTCTGCATTTTAATCCTCAAACAGGAGCACCTTCAGCAGATAATTCTCCACTCACCTTCAGAAGGTGACCTGCAGTGCTTTACTCGGTTTATTCAATATTCCCTCACTTTTTTGCCAGAATTTTTTTAGTGGGTTTTTTTTCAGTGTTTTTTTTGTTTGTTTGTTTTTGGGGGGAGTTTGAGTGTATTTTTTGGTGGGGAGGACAAAAAAGGTGCTGAAGGTGCAAATGTATTGCAGGGAATTGCTGGCTGTGCAGTATTTTTTGGTCACAGCAGTAAGAAGAATAGGCCCCAGACCTGCTCTTGGACAGCAATGAGAAAATAAAGATTGCAAGAAATTAAACTCAGGAAATGCAGAAAATAAAGACTGCAAGAAATTAAACTCAGGAAATGCAGAAAATAAAGACTGCAAGAAATTAAACTCAGGAAATGCAGAAAATCACAATGCAGGAAATTAAAAGGCAGTAAATTCCAAACCCATACAAGTTTTTCTCCAGCCTGTGGTTGAGCTGCGGAATCTCTCATTGCTGTGAGATATTAAAGCAGGCTGGGGGTGCCTGTGAGCAGCAGCCTCTGCAGTCACTGTGAGCACAGTCAAGGACTTTAACCTCCTCCTGCACAGCACAGCCTGACCCTGCCCGGGCCTCTGGGCAGCAAAGAGCTGCTCCAGGAAGGTTTGAGGGCAGCAAAGAGCTGCTTCAGGTGAGATTCAAGGATTAATGAAGCCCTCAGCCCATCCTGCAGCTCCAGCTGTGGTGCCCCTGAGCTCTGCCCGGTCCAGCCCTTTGCTCCCTGTGCCCAAAGGAGCTCCCCAGGCCTGCAGGATCCTGGGAAAAAGGCCAAGGCAATGGCAGGATGAGGTGATGAGCTCTTTATGAGTAGAACAAAGTGGGAACAGAGCCTCAGGAACTCTGGCTCTGCTGAGGTTTGCCTGCAGAGTCTTTGCCCTTCAGCAGCGATGCCCTGCAGCCCTGAGAGGTCTCCCTAAGCCTGACCTTGTGTCTGAGCCCTCATTGCCAGCCCCAGGGATAATCTGGCATTTTCCTCGGGCAGCCAGGCCCCTGTAAATGGCTGGGTGCATCCCTCATCGCCAGGAATAGGATATGGGATTTGGGGTGGCCCCCCCAGACCTGTGAGTCTTTCTACTGCCCAAGGATATGGGATTTATGGTGGCTCTCCAGAGCCCTTCTGCTGCCAGGGGTTGCCAAAGGATATCAGGAAATGTCCTTCCCCCAGAGGGTGCTGGGATTTGGGGTGGGCCCCCAAACCTCTGATCCCTTCTGCTGCCAGGGATTTCCAAAGGAAATGGGATTTGGGATGGCCCTACAGACCCGTGAGCCCTTCTGCTTCTAAAAAGAAATGGGATTTGGGATCGTCCCCCAGAGCCCTTCTGCTGAGTGGGGTTGCCAAAGGAAATGGGATTTGGGATGGCCCTACAGACCTGTGAGCCCTTCTGCTGAGTGGGGTTGCCAAACGATTTGGGATTTAGGATGGTCCTGCAGACCTGTGAGCCCTTCTGCTGCCAAAGGGTCTTGGATTTGGGGTGACCCTCCAGAGCCCTTCTGCTGAGTGGGATTGCCAAAGGAAATGGGATTTGGGGTGTCCCCCCAGACCTGTGAAGCCCTTCTGTTGCTAAGGGCTGCCAAAGGATACGGGATATGGGGTGGCCCTGCAGAACTCTGAGCACTTCTGCTGCCAAAGGATACGGGATATGGGGTGGGTCTCCAGAGCTCTTCTGCTGAGTGGGGTTTCCAAAGGAAATGGGATTGGGATGGCCCTCCAGAGCGCTTCTGCTGCCAAAGGATATGGGATTTGGGGTGACCCTCCAGAGTGCTTCTGCTGCCAAAGGATATGGGATTTGGGGCAGTTCACCAGAGCCCTTCTGCTGAGTGGGATCGCCAAAGTAAATGGGATTTGGGGTGGCCCTCCAGAGCTGTGAGCCCTTCTGCTGCCAAAGGATATGGGATCTGGGATGGCCCCCCAGAGCTCTGAACCCTTCTGCGGCGGGGGATTGCCAAAGGAAATGGGATTGGGATGGCCCTCCAGAGCCCTTCTGCTGAGTGGGTTTGCCAAAGGATATGGGATTCAGGGGTGGCCCTCCAGATCTCTGAGCCCTTCTGCTGCCAAAGGATATGGGATTTGGGGTGACCCTCCAGAGCCCTTCTGCTGCCAGGGATTTCCAAAGGAAATGGGATTTGGGATGGCCCCCCAGACCTGAGCCCTTCTGCTGCCAGGGATTTCCAAAGGATATGGGATTTGGGATGGTCCCCCAGATCTCTGAGCCTTTCTGCTGCCAGGGGTGGCCGCAGCAGCCCTCCCAGCCCGTTCTGCAGGTGACAACGCTCGGTTGTTTGTCCTGGGTGCTGCAGCCCCGAGGTCCCCCTGGCCAGGAGGTGACACTGACACCCTGGCACATCCCCCTGCGCTCACCACAACCCGAGGCCTCTCGGTGCTCGCCGAGAACGAGCCAAACCCCATTTGTGTCACCTCCTAACGTGCCTCTAATACCTTACATTGGATCCAATTAGGCGATGGCAGCGCCGGCAGCAGCGAGGGGCGGCTCAGCCTTCATCCCGACACCGATCCTAACGAGCAGCAGGGCAGGGCTGTCCCCCCGAGCCGCTCTTTGTGATGCTTAATGTGCACTTAACACCGAGTGGTACCTGCCAGAGATGCTCAGCGAGAGGGAGCGACGCGGGGCCGTGTAATTGATGCCTCTGGAATAGGATCCTCCATGGGCATCACAACAGCGCGCTCGGGGAGGACTCGGCTGCCTGCTGGAGAAGAAAGGGAGGCTTTAAGTGAAGATTTAAAGGAGAGGATGGAGCAGCTACAAAGGAGGGGAACACACGCCCTCCAGCTGTGGAAGGAGGCAGAAGGGAGGCTGAGATAAAAGGCTGAGCTTTGATCTCCCCCGATCGGCTCCGATCAGCGCGTCCCGCTGGGCTGCGAGCGCCTCGGTGGGAGCTGCCCCTGGGGAAGGGCACCTCCATCCTGCCCTGCCTTCCTGGGATGGGATCCCTCGGTTTTGGGAGCCCTCCCCAGCTGTGCTGCAGCTCTGCTGCAGGAGGGGGAAAGCAGCGTTTTCCCCATGCCAGGAACTCCCAGGGATAGCTGGATTTCCTCCTTACTGGTTTAAAATACTTAAACCCACTCCTTTCCCCATCTATATGACCCACAGGAGCTCAAGGGCAAAATTTACCCCCGGGTTTCTGCTGCTGCAGTTTTAGGGAAGACCCAGAGCACAGGAGATGTTTTCAGGAAAAAAATTCAAAAATTGAATGTTGGGTTTGGGCATTGTAGTGAATCTGTTGCTGTATACAAAACTCCCACCTCCATCCCTGCCCTGCCTTCCTGGGATGGGATCCCTCGGTTTTGGGAACCCCTCCATGCCCAGCTGTGCTGCAGCTCTGTTGCAGGAGGGGGAAAGCAGCGTTTTCCCCATGCCAGGAACTCCCAGGGATAGCTGCATTTCCTCCTTATTGCTTTAAAAGTACTTAAACCCACTCCTTTCCCCACCTATATGACCCACAGGAGCTCATGGGCAAATTTTATCCCTGGGTTTCTGCTGCTGCAGTTTTAGGGAAGAACCAGAGCACAGGAGATGTTTTCAGGAAAAAATTTCAGGAAAAAATTTAAACAAGTTAAATGTTGGGTTTGGGAATCTGTCCAGTGCAGCCCCTGCCCTGCCCAGACCCCCCACCAACCCCACCCTGGGCATCCCTGCAGCGCTGCCCAAATTTCTCCCCCATCCTTCATCTCCCCATCCCTCACTCTCACACAATCATGGAATGTGCTGAGCTGGAAGGGACCCACAGGGATGATCAATGCCAAAGCCAAACCCTGCCCAGAGCCCCCAGCAAGCCCAGCCTGGGCATCCCTGGAGCTCTGTCGTGATATAGAAAACTGACAGGGAAGTTTCTAAAGGGGAGGGTTTGAACCTTGGCAGGGAGTAGCTAGGTAACAAACAGAAAAACTGACACTTAACTGAACTGGATAACAAAGAAGGGGCAAGTCTGTGCCACTCTAAAAACAGGAGGAAGACAATACAGAGGGGTTGCAAAACTACAAATTAAACAGTGAATATGCTGAATAAAAAAAACCCACACTACAACAGGGCATGGTTCAAACAGCACAGCAAAGCTGGTGCTCAGATGCCCACTGTCCAACCAGTCCTCAGGCACACATTCCTGCCTTGGCAGCTCTCCTGGAGCTCAGGGCAAAACCAAACCCCCAACAGACCAGGGAGAGAGGCAGAGCTCCCAGTGCCAGTGCTGTGGCTGCAGGGTGCCCCTGGCCTGGCACAGGATGCACTTCAGGGGCTCCTGGGGGGAAGAATGAGGGGGGATGTCCCACTGCTCCAGGGGAACCAGCAGGAATTCCAACAGAGACCCCAGTGCTCAGGGATCAGAGGGAGGTGCACGAACTGAGGGGGTTTGGGAACTGTTTTCCAGTGTTTGTGCTGGCTGCAGTGACACAGGGCCTGTGCACACAGGTGACACAATGTGCTGGTGGCACCAAACCCACCCACAGCTGTTCAGTGCCTGAGGGTGGCCTCACAGCACAGCAGGGATGTGATGAACAAAAAGGAGAGGGTCTCACATCCGTTAGGTCACTTTGAATTGATCAAGGCAAGTCCAGGGTATCCCAGGACATCCCCATGTCTGTGTTGGTCATTCACCAGAATCCCCAGGGAATGGGCATGGCCCCAAGGCTGCCAGAGCTCCAGGAGGGTTTGGACACTGCTCCAGGGATTTTTGGGGTGTCTGTTCAGGACTGAAAGTTGGACTGGATCATCCTTGGGGGTCCCTTCCAGCTCAGAGTATTCTACAGTTCTATAATTTCTTTTACTGCACACTGGGATAAGAGTGGAATTCTTCTTGTCCATCCCACTCCCACCTGGCATGGGGTCCCAGCTCTCTCTGCAGCCCCAGTGCTCCTCTGTCCTCCCCAAATGGCCCAGAGCCTCTGCTTGGTGTCACTGGCAGAGTGGCTCTGTCACACTCATAAATCCTCTTTTCAATTTCATTCATTTCCCAGCTCCCTGCTAGCAGCTCCAGCCCTTAATCTCACACCCCATAAATCACCCAGGGAGCTGGGGAGCGGAGGGATCAGCTCCTCCCAGCCTGGCTGGCACAGCTGGGCAGCTCCTGCAGAGGGCTCTGGGCTGGGGGTGCCTCTGTCCCTACCACAAAGTGGAGTGAGGGACACTGGGGAGCCCAGGGGGAGGGGGAAGGATGGAACTCAGGGCAAGGTTCTTCCCCCAGAGGGTGCTGGCACTGCCCAGGCTGCCCAGGGAATGGGCACGGCCCCGAGGCTGCCAGAGCTCCAGGGATGCCCAGGCTGGGCTTGCTGGGGGCTCTGGGCAGGGTTTGGCTTTGGCATTGATCATCCCTGTGGGTCCCTTCCAGCTCAGCACATTCCATGATTGTGTGAGAGGGAGGGATGGGGGAGATGAAGGATGGGGGAGAAATTTGGGCAGCACTGCAGGGATGGCCAGGCTGGGGTTGGTGGGGGTCTGGGCAGGGACAGGGCTGGACTGATGATCCTGTGGGTCCCTTCCAGCTCAGGATGTTCTGTGATCCTGTGAATCCCTGGAGAGCTGGCAGGGGTCACTACCATGCCTTGAGCCAGTCTTGTACTTTTAAAAACATGGATCTTTGGCATAGACAGGGCATGGAGTGGCTGCCTTGGTGAGGTGTGTCCAGAGGGAATCCATGTCTGAAGGAAATCCATGTCCAAGGGAATCCATGTCCAAATCCATGCCTGCTTGTTGGGGATAATTAACCTCAAACACAGCACTGATATTTGGATGGTGCTCAGCCCCATCCCATCCCATCCCATGCCATGCCATCCCATGCCATGCCATCCCATCCCATCCCATCCCATCCCATCCCATCCCATCCCATCCCATCCCATCCCATCCCATCCCATCCCATCCCATCCCATCCCATCCCATCCCATCCCTCCAGGAGCACAGCCAGCCAGCAGAGCAGAACATTCCAGATCTTTTCCAGCCTAAAGATGCACCTGGGAGTGAGACCCCACCATGGTGATGGATTTTATTGGGTGGAAAGGCCCCTTTGGTGCCCCTGAAGCCCACAAAGGGTTTGGATTTGTGCCAGGGTGTTTTTACATCTCTCCTGAGGATTTCAGTAGAATCAGGCCAGGAAGGAAGGAATGGACAATAATCCATGGGGATATCCCAGTTCAAACCAGTGCAGACCAGTGTGGGATAATCTGCTTCCACAGGGACACCTGAGTGTGTCCCAACCCTGTGGCTGCAATTCAGCTACAAAAAATTAGGAGTGGGAAATCAGGAGAATGAATGGATTCTTTTTTTTTTTTTGTCTTGGAATTCTCATGTTTTCATTCTTGGAAGGTTTTTCCCCTCCAAAAGCCACTCTGGGAGAGGGGGTTAATGAATTTTGTTCTGTGCAATTTCTTTATGGTGGAAGCACAAGTGTGTCAGCTCTTGAAGCGTTTTGTAAAATGATGGTGAATTTGCCCAATTTTGCTTATTGGAAAAAAAAAACCAACATGTGAAATCATTTAAAATGGCCAGTTTTGACATGTTCAGAATGAAATGTTTTGATTTTTTGGGCCTGAAACATTCTTTAGTTTAAAAACTCCCTTTCATTTAATTTGGAAAAATCCAAAAGCTTGATTGAAGTATTCTGATACTGTCAAACGAAACGTTGATTCCAAACCCTTTGAAAATCAATTTGGCAATAGTTTGGGAAACCTTTATCTTTGTTCCAGGCTTAAATAATATAAAACAAACAAACAAATGCACGGTTTGCAAATGAACCAAGAGAAATATTTCTCTCCATACAGCTCTTGTTGCACAAAAATTACAACATTCTAATTGTTGTGTTTTTCATAAAGGGTCAAAAACCCCTTCCAAAGCTGAGGGAAAATCTGGATTTTGCAGAGAAAGGCAGGAAAGTCAAACCTTGAAATGGATGTTGGGGATAATGAACAAAGCAGGAGCACCAAGGTGCAGCTGCCAGGGCTGGAAAGGCTCTTGGATCCAAAAGCAGGGAAATACCTGATTGCAGCAGGGACAGGGATTTCCTTGGACATGGATTCTCTTTGGATTTGGATTACTTTGGACATGGATTCCCTTTGGACACTGATTCCCTTTGGATGTGGATTCCCTTTGGATGTTTATTTCCTTTGGACATGGATTCCCTTGGACACAGATTTCCTTAGACATGGATTTCCTTTGGATATGGATTTCTTTTGAACATGGATTCCCTTTGAACACGGATTCCCTTTGGACATGGATTCCCTTTGTATATGTATTTCCTTTGGACATGGATTTCATTTGGACATGGATTCCCTCTGGACATGGATTCCCTTTGGACATGGATTCCTTTGGATGTGTATTTCCTTTAGACATGGATTCCCTTGGACATGGATTTCCTTGGACATGGCTTCCCTTGGATATGGATTTCCTTTGGACATGGATTCCCTTTGGACATGGATTTCCTTGGACATGGATTTCCTTAGACATGGATTCCTTTGGACATGGATTCTCTTTGGACACAGATTCCCTTGGAGATGGATTCCCTTGGACATGGATTCCTTTGGACATGGATTCCCTTTGGACATGGATTCCCTTAGACATGGATTCCTTTGGACATGGATTCCCTTTGGACATGGATTCCCTTGGACATGGCTTCCCTTTGGACATGGATTCCTTTAGACATGGATTTCCTTTGGACATGGATTCCCTTGGACATGGATTTCCTTTGGACATGGATTCCCTCTGAACAGGGATTCCCTTGGACATGGATTCCCTTGGACATGGCTTCCCTTTGGACATGGATTCCCTTGGACATGGATTTCCTTTGGACATGGATTTCCTTTGGACATGGATTCCCTTGGACATGGATTCCCTTTGGATGTGTATTCCTTTGGACATGGATTCCCTCTGGACACGGATTCCCTTGGAGATGGATTCCCTTTGGATGTTTATTTCCTTTGGACACGGATTCCCTTAGACACAGATTCCCATGGATACAGATTCTCATGGACATGGATTTCCTTTGCACATGGATTCCTTTTGCACATGGAGCTTTCCTGGCACCATGGCCCACGCAGCAGCACCTGGGGAGCCTGAGGGGCCCAGATTCAGGCAGAGAGCTGGGCTGAGGGCAGGTCTGTGCTTGGACAGGCTGTCAGACACCCAGGGATCTGCACAGGGCCAGACCTCAGAGCCCTGGGCTGGTCTCAGGTGGGGAGAGATGTTCAACCAGAGAAATTCATATCCCACAAGGAAGATGTGCAGGTTTGGTCCCACCCCGCTCCTGAAGCTGATCTGGGCTCACTGTGCTGAAGAACACCATGGTTGGGTGTCCTAGGATGGGGTTATGATGCTTGTATCCCCATCCCTGTGTTCTGTTCATGCTGGATATCATGTTCTGTGCCTTCAAGACTGGCTCTGAAGAGCGAATGTTTTGTTTTGGTTTTGCTCTCACCCGCTCCCCCACGGCTGGCAGGACACACAGACAGGGCAGTGCATGGTGCTGCTTTTGCTTTTTGCTTTGCTTTTTGCTTTGCTCTTGCTTCTGCTCATTAGCCAGTTCAGCTCAGCAGTCCAAATTTTCCCTGGACTGTTTCTCCTTTCCCTTTTTTGGACCAACTCGAACCTGCTCCGCACTGGGACCTGGGAAACACCGAGAGTTTGCACCTTGTGGCTGCAGCAGCTGCCCCAGCACAGGAGGGACTGAGAACAGAGCGACCACCCCCAGAGAGACTTTCTGAGTTTGTCATCTTTGTCAGAGCGGTGACAGAGTGGTGTCACCTGGTATTGTTCATTCTGTGTGCTGGGGGTGCTGTGCCTGTTAAATAAACAGGTTCTGTCCACTTCTCTCCGAGGAATCCTTTCCAAACCAGTTGGGGGCAGGGGCTGTGTGGGTTTGGTTTCTGGAGGGGCCTCCCCTTTGGAGATTCTCTCCCAAATTTGCCCTAAACCAGGACAATGGGTTATTAATAATAATTTTTTTTTTTTGCAATAACACCTTCAGCTGGAGAGGCTGAATTATTTTGGGAGTAAAACAAGGGCCAGTTGTGAGGAACTGCAGAAAGACTCGATGATAGGGAGAGACTGGTGACAAAATGGCAGAAAAAAATTCAGAGGAGATAAATGAGAACGGAGGTACACGGGAAAATACAGCTCCTAACTTTATGAATTAAATAAAGCCCCATGAGCTGCCTGTCACTGCTAAAGAACAAGGTCTCAGAGTTACAACAGAGGCAGCTTTGAAAATGTCAGCTCTGTGCTCAGCAGTGCCTCGAAAAAGCAAATCAAGTGTTCGGAATTATCATGAAGGGAATAAAGAGCAGGGATGTAAAGCCCAGCTGTCACTCTCTCCCTGTGGAAATCCCTGGGGGCTCTGCCAGCAGGGCTGGGCAGTTCTGGAGGATCTCCTGAGGGGTGGGGGACAGGAGACAGCAAACCCAGGGGTTGCTGCTGTGGGATCCTCTCTTTTTCCACAAGGGGCATCCCAGAGAGGTGGTGGGTGCCACATCCAGGGCCAGCAGGAGGTGACACCTCACCTGGCCCATAATGGAAAATGTCCAACCCCACAGGAATGCTCATGAGAGGAGAATTCACTGAGGGATGTTGGATTCCGAGGCACCTTTGGGTCGAGAGTGGTGGTGGGACATCAGGAGAGGGTCACTGTGCTGTCCCTGCTCATCAGGAGAGGGTCACTGTGCTGTCCCTGATGTTGCTCTGGGAGGAGAGAAGCTGGTGGGGCTGGACTCGGGGTTTGGCATTCAGAATCCGTGGGAATGCTTGGAGAATCTGAGGTGCAATAAAAGGGGAAGGGAAATTCATGTCAGTGCCCTCACAAAGTGAAAAATGGAATATTGGAATCCCAGAATTTCCAGAATTCACAGTGACTGGGTTGGAAGAGGTCTTCAAGATCATTGAGTCCAACCCATGCCCCAACAGCTCAACTAAGCCATCCCAGGATGGTTTGGGCTGGAAGGGACCTTAAAGATGACCCAGTGCCACCATGGCAGGGACACCTCCCCCTGTGCCAGGTGCTGCCAGCCCCAGTGTCCAGCCTGGCCTTGGGCACTGCCAGGGCTCCAGGGGCAGCCACAGCTGCTCTGGCAATCCCAGCCCAGCCCCTGCCCACCCTGCCAGGGAACAATTCCCAATGCCCAGGATCCCATCCAGCCCTGCCCTCTGGCACTGGGAGCCATTCCCTGGCTCCTGTCCCTCCATCCTTGTCCCCAGTCCCTCTGCAGCTCTCCTGGAGCCCCTTCAGGACCTGCAAGGGCTCTGAGCTCTCCCTGGAGCCTTCTCCTCTCCAGGCTGTAGCAATGGGATCCTAAGCAGAGGCTATGATGCCACTGGATCCCCACACAGGTGAGGACTTTCAACCCTCAGGATGCTCTGATGGCTTCTTCTTCTCCATGAATCCATGGAAGAGCAGAGGCCATGGCTCCACTGCCTGCAGGAAAACTTATTTCCAGCAAAATGGGAAAAAAACTGGTGAGGCTGGGGAGGCAGGAAGAGCAGGGGAGGTGGAGGCTGTAGGGGTGTTCAGGGAGGAAGGCACCAGGGACCACCCACAACCTCTGAGTCACCACTGGCTCCCACTTTGTTCCTTTCCCACCTCCTGCTGCCCCTCTCTCTGCTCTGGGGTTTGTATTTTACCCTGGGATGGAGGAGCTGACACAAACAAACACCTTGGGGGTGATTTTTTGGAGCTGTGAGGATGTCCCAGCCCAGTAGCAGCCCTGGCCCAGGCTGGTGAGCTCAGAGGGTCACAATCAGTGCCCTGGGCACTCCCAGGGTTTGGGAGGATTCCAGCAGCATCCTGAAGAATTGATCCTGAAGAATTCACCCTGAAGAATTCATCCTGAAGAATTCATCCTGAAGAATTCATCCTGTAGAATTCACCCTGAATTCCGAATTTCCTTCTTTCCCTTGTGGTGGGTTTGGCTGTGAGGCTGGAGGTGCTGCTGTGCTTCCCCTCCCTGCCCCAGTGCTGCCAACAGGACATTCCCAGGGCATCCTTCCCTCACTGCCCATGGAATTCTGCTCTCCTGGGGGCTCCAGTGCCTTCAGGGCACCCAGGAATTTCTCATGCTGCACAATTTCCTCTGCCCATGGTGCCCCTCTGCACCCAGGAGGGATTTCAAATGTGAGAAACCTCTTCAGATGTTTTGGGGTTGTTTTCTTTTTTTTTTTTTTTTTTTTTTTTTTTTAAGGTTTTCTTTATTCTGAAGTACTTAAACACCCCCCTTGTGAAATCCTTATTATCCTGACTCAGAGCCTCAGCTTTAAGTAGTGCTTTGAATTAAGGGTCTCAAATATGCATTCAGTTTCAGCTTAAAAGGGGTAGTTAATGTATGGTACATAAATAGCTATTATTAAATACATTCACTGGAGATTAACAACTGCTGTGTGTAATGGATACGTGTCTAACTGCTATGATATATACTGAATTTCCCCATTATGGAGCTGCTGGATGTGTGTCTGCAAGAACACAGCACCAATTCCCTGTGAATAATTCAGGAGATGAATTTAGCCTCTCTTTCTGTCTGTGAAACTGCACAATGAATTCATCACTCCGCTCTGATCCCACCCTGGCTCGCAGGAGGCTGCAGGTGGCTCCTGTGGCTGCTCCCAGGGGTGGCAGAGGATCCACTGCCCACATCCAGCTCCAGGGGTGCTGTGCCTGGTGCTGGGTGAGCAGCATGAGCCCCGCTCTGGGCTCAGCATCCCTGAACGCACCTGAGCACCCTCAGCCCTGTGTTGAAGATTGCAATGCAAGATGTTTTCAATTACCATCTGGATGGCAGATTCCCTTTGTCAAGTGGGCAGTTTGCCTTATCTCTCTCTCTGAGTGACCACAATCACTCCTCCCTCGGGAGGGGACACCTGCTGATAACAGCTATGGAATGTCCCTGCATGGCTGATAAGAACTACAGCATCCCATTGGGAGATGGGAGCCCAGAGGGAGGAGCCAAGCATTCCTACCCGGATAGAATCTGGAGATTCTGGAACACCAGCACGGCTTCTGCACTGGATTGCCCAGAGGAACAGCAGCTGCCTCTGCCCCTGCACCTTCAGAGGAAGAGACTGCACCTTTCTCCAGGATCCCTGCTCCAGCAGAGCCACCCCTGACACTGCAGGAGGGCTGAGCCACAATTCCAATGGGACTGCTGCCAGCACCCTGACCCACAGGGTGTCAGGTTGGGTTCTGACTCTGGCAGTGTTGGTTTAGTTCACTGCATTGTTTATTTTATACTTTTATTTTCTTCCCTATTAAAGAACTGTTATTTTCTGCTCCCATATTTTTGCCTGAGAGCCCCTTAATTTAAAATTTATAGCAGTTTGGAGGGGTGGGGAGGGTTTGCATTCTCCATTTCAGGGAAGGCTCCTGCCTTCCTTAGCAGACTCCTGGCTTTCCAAACCGAGACACTGTGCCAGGGGCAGGGGAAGCTGCTGCAATCATTGAGTCATTAAGGTGGGAAAAGACCTCTCAGATTATCAAGGCCAAGCAAAAATAATTTGATTTATCTGATTAATGCTCACAGAGCTGAGCAGCCAGAGGATGCTGGGCCTATCAGGGGCTCTTCTGGCTCTTAAAGAGAATTTCTTGGTGGTGCTGGGGTCTCTTTTTCTATTTCTGTGCCCAAAGATGCTTGGCAGGACTTGCTTGGGCAGAAGAGAGCACCAGTGGAGGAAAAACCAAGACTGTGGCTGTAAGCACAGGGAATTGTTCCTCCAAAACCTGTCTGGGGTTGGTTCCTCAAAAACCAACATGGGGAAGCTGATGAATGGGATCTTGACTGAAACTTATTGGAATATTTCATAGAATCCCGGACTGATTTGGTTTGGGGGAGGACATTAAAGCTCATCTTGTTCCACCCTTGCTGTGAGCAGGGACACCTTCCAGTGAGAAATCAGAAATCAGAGAAATTAGAGAAATCAGAGAAATTGGAGCAATCAGAGAAATTGGAGAAATCAGCAAAACTGGAGCAATCAGCTCCTTGCCTTGCTCACATGATTGCTCCCTCTTGATGCTCCAGGGGTTTTCCCTTCCCTTCCCTTCCCTTCCCTTCCCTTCCCTTCCCTTCCCTTCCCTTCCCTTTCCCTTCCCTTCCTTCCCTTCCCTTCCCTTTCCTTCCTTCCCTTCCCTTCCTTCCTTCCCTTCCCCCTTCCCCTTCCCTTCCCCTTCCCTTCCTTTCCCCTTCCTTCCCTTCCCTTCCCCTTCCCTTCCTTCCCTTCCCTTCCCTTCCCTTCCCTTCCCTTCCCTTCCCTTCCCTTCCCTTCCCTTCCTTCCCCCTTCCTTCCCCTTCCCTTCCCTTCCTTCCCCTTCCTTCCCTTCCCCTTCCTCCCTTCCTTCCCCTTCCCTTCCCTCCCTCCCCTTCCTCCCCCCAGGGCTCACCCCCAGGGCAGACAGGAGGTTGGGAGCTGTCTGATGCTTTCCAAAACCTCTCCCAGAGATGCCACAGCTCCCTGCTGAGAACATAACGTGCCCACCAGGCCTGTGCTGTCTCCTCCACGAGGCGTAGGGAAAAGTCCCCTTCCCCAGCCCAGTTCCCAAAATAAAATGGGAACAACGACAACAACAACAACAAAAAAAAAGGATTTGGGATTAAAATAACTAGCTGAGGCATGTCCTCTGTGCTGGGAAGATCAAGTGCTAATGATGGCTCTGGCACGCTGGTGACAGTTTTGTCTGGTGCCTGTATATATATTTTAGCTGTGAGACCACATGGGAGGCTCTTTATGCAGCCCGAGTGCCTTTGACAGCCGCTGAGAACACATTGGCTCCTCTCTGCTGGCAAAAGCCTGATCCCATTAAAGGCTGTCGATAAAGGGAAGGCAAATGACAGGGGTGCTTGGGAGGAGATGGAGCTGCCACTGCCAATGTCATTACCCAGAGTGAGAAGGGGATTTTGCATGAATGCACTGTGTGTTGGCACCAGCGTGGGCAGCACGGGGGGCAGAACAGAGCCACGGGCACCATCACAGAGCCCTGGGCCCGGGAGAACATCCCCGGCCCCGTGAGAGCATCCCTGGCACTGTGAGAGCATCCCAAGATCTGTGAGAGCATCCCCAGCCCCGTGAGAGCATCTCAAGACCTGTGAGAGCATCTCCGGCTCTGTGAGAGCATCCCTGGCCCTGTGAGAGCATCCCCGGCCCTGGGCGAGCATCCCCAACCCTGGGCAAGCATTCCCGGCCCCAGCCCGGCCCCGCTTCTCCACTGACACTGTCACACAGCCCCGGCCCATGAGAGCATCCCCAGCCCCTTGCGATCATCCTCGGTCCCGTGTGAGCATCCCTGGCCCTGCTCTACTGCTGTCACCGTCACACAGCCCCGGCCCTGTGTGAGATCCCCGGCCCCATGTGAGCATCCCTGGCCCTGCTCCGCCCCTGGTATTGTCACACAGCCCTGGCCCCATAAAAGCATCCCCGGCCCTGCTCCTCTAGCGCAACCCGAGGGACACGGGACAGCAGCTGCGGAGCCTGGCAGCGACGAGTGCCCAACCTGGGTGTTCCCAGGAGTGCAGGGTGACAGGAATGTGTGTCTCCAGGGTGTCCCCAGGAGTGCAGGGTGATGGGAATGTGTGTCCCCAGGATGTCCCTGGGAGCAGGTGTGACAGCAGTGCTGCTGTTCCCAGTCAGGTCAGGGTGTCCCTGTGAGTGCAGAAGTGTCACCAGGGTGTCCCTGTGAGCATGCGTGTGACAGCAATGCTGTGTCCCCAGGGTGTCCCTGAGAGTGCAGAGGTGACAGGAACGTGTGTCTCCAGGCTGTCCCTGGGAATGCAGGGATGACAAGAGAGCTGTCTCCAGTCAGGTCAGGGTGTCCCTGTGAGTGCAGGAGTGTCACCAGGGTGTCCCTGTGAGTGCAAGGTGACAGGAATGCGTGTTCCCAGCCAGGACAGGGTGTCCCTGTGAGTGCAAGGCTGTCCCCAGGGCGCTTCTGGGTGTGTACAGGTGACAGGAATGTCTGTCCCCAGGATGTTCCTGGGAGTGCAGGGGTGACAGGAATGTCTGTCCCCAGCAGGGATCCCCAGGGTGTCCATCAGGGAGCAGAAATATTTATAAATATGAGATATCCTCGTGGCTTGTACTGCACTGAACATCATTACAGGAGCCCACAGGGCAGGAGTGACTTGTTTGGCAGCACAAGGTGAGTCCAAGCAGGGCTGTGGGAAGAATTCCCTCACCTGGACCTCTGGACATGTCCCTGAGACAGCTTCCATCACGTCCTGAGGGCTTTGTCACCAGTCACTGATGGAAGGAGTCAACCATGAGGTATTCCTCACATCCACAGCCCATTTTACACCTCCAGGGGATCCCTGCTCAGATCCTGCAGGCAGCTTGGCACCCGGGGATCCTGAAAACTCTGGAAGGAGTGGTGTGGTCACCATCACTCCTCCTGAACCCTGGTTTGGGGCTCACCTGCCCCACAAATCACCTGGATGGAGCTGGATAAGGACTCCCCAGTGCCACAGTGACAGGGCTGGCGAGTTAAGGGGGGACAGCCCTGTCCCACACACCCCCCCAAAGCCCCACTGCCCCTTGTCCAAAGGCAGAGTGAGAGAGAGAGACTTGGCCCCAGTCTGAGGTGTCCCAGAACCCCTCAAGGGGCAAAAGAACCACCCCAGAGCCCCTCATGAACACAAAAACCCCCCCAGAACCTCCTGAGGAGCAAAAGGAAATACTCCAAAATTCATGAAGGAGCCAGTGTGGGGCAGGTGCTGCAAAAACAGATCCCGCAAAGCCCACTGAGGAGCAGAAACACCCCAAAATCCATGAAAGAGCATCAATCCCTCAAAGCCCATTGAGGAGCAGAAACACCCCAAAACCTGTGGAAGAGCATAAATCCCTCAAAGTCTGTGAAGGAGCAGAAACACCCCAAAGCTTGTGGATAGGCATAAATCCCTCAAAACCCATCAAGAAGCAAAAACCCATCAAGAAGCAGAAAAAACCCCAAATCCATGGAAGAGCAAATAAACCAGAAATACTCCTCCATGAAAGAGCATCAAAGCCCATTGAGGCCCATTGAGGAGCAGAAACACCCCAAAACCTGTGGAAGAGCATAAATCCCTCAAAATTGTGGATAGGCATAAATCCCTCAAAACCCATCAAGAAGCAGAAAACCCCCAAATCCATGGAAGAGCATAAATCCCTCAAAGCCCATTGAGGAGCAGAAATCCCTCAAAACCCATCAAGGACCAGCAAACCCCAAAGCCCATCCCTGATCCACTCTGGGGCTCGTGCAGCTCTGCCCAGGGAGCAGAAATCCCCCAATTTCCCTGGGCTTCACTGCATTCTGCTGCCTGCGACCTTCCCGGAACTGGCAGAATCACATTTTGGGCTCATCATCTCTATTTTTATTATATTTTTTTTTCATTTTCCTCTTGAAGAAAACCAAAACAGAATCAACCCAATGCCCTTTGCCATCTCTTCCCGTCAGCAGTTTCCCCTCTGCACCCCTGGCTCTCGCTTTCCCCTCCTGGAGGCAGAGGCAGGGAAATCTCCAGAGGCGGATTTCCCCGGAGCAGGGGAATTTACACCAATTTCCACCAATTTCCACCTCCCTGATTTCGGGGGTGCCTTGGAAACTGCGAGGTGCCTCCTCCAGAGCTGCCTGGCGGCCCCTCCTCCCCGGCTCAGCTGCGGCTCCTGACGCCAGCCAGCTGATTAGAGAAGGCAAATGAATTCTTTCATTAGCGGGAGCATTGTTATAATTAGGGGAGAAATTTGGCGCTGATGGCTTTGCTAAAAGGAGAAGATGGAAAACCCACCCTGCTTGATACTGCTTTAAGGCCTTCTTAATTAAAAAAAAAAAATCCAGAAGTAATAGATGTGTATTTGGGGAGGTTTTATATATTATATATAAAACACCACCAAATACACATATATCTATTTATATATGTCTATACATATATATACACACGTACATATATATTTATTTTTATAAATTTATTTTTATAAATTAATTTATATATTTTTTGTAAATGGATATATTATATATATATAAAGATATATATGCATATATATAAAGATGTATATATGCATATATATACATATAAACACATATATGTATATATACAATATATGTAATATATTTTTGCATATATTATATTGTACATTTTATTTAGTTATTATTAATATATTATCTATATATAATTATTTTATATCTATTAATATACATAAATATAAATTATATATATTCATATATAATCTATAAATATATACACCATTTATTATATTTTATATATTTTTATATATTTTATATATATTTATATATAGATTTGTATACACATATTTATATATAGTTTAATATATGTTTTATATTTTTATATAAAAATACAAATATGTAAATATATATATATGTATACAAATTATATATATATTTGCTGGCCCCTTACTTTGGTTTTGGTTTTTTTCTGGCCCTGTTGAGTTAGTGCAGTTTTTCAATATAAGCAAAAATTATCATTATCATAATTCACGGCAAAAAAAAAAAAAAAGTGGTCATAGAGATATTTTGGGAGATGCTGTTGAATCCAAACAAATTGCATTTCTAGCAGCTGGCATTTCCAGCTCCTGCTCAGTCCTGGGCGAGAGGGTGGAGGAAGAAATAAATGGAGAGGCAGAGAGATAAATCGGGAGCAGCAGATCGACGGGTTTATGTAGCATTTTCATGTCTCATTGTTGGGTGCCACGGTGTGAGTTATCTCTGTAATTACAGCCCTCCTGCTCCCGCTGTGTGCTCCAGGAGCCACAGGATCCCTGCCCGGAGCTCAGCCAGGAGCCACTGTGGGGCAGGGGCTGCAAACACAGGGACCTCAGAGCCATGGAGGAGCAGGAATTCCACCCTAGAATCCATGGAAGAGCAGAAATCCCTCAGAGCCATTGAGGAGCAGGAATTCCACCCTAGAATCCATGGAAGAGCATAAATCCCTCAGAGCCCATTGAGCAACACCCCAAAACCCATGGAAGAGCATAAATCCCTCAGAGCCATCAAGGAGCAGAAACACCCCAAATCCCATGGAAAGGCATAAATCCCTCAGAGCCCATTGAGAAACACCCCAAACCCCATGGAAGAGCATAAATCCCTCAGAGCCATCAAGGAGCAGAAAAACCCCAAATCCCATGGAAAGGCATAAATCCCTCAGAGCCCATCGAGGAACAGGAACACCCCAAAATCCACAGAAGAGATTAAACCCCTCAAAATCCGTGGAAAGGCATCAATCCCTCAAAGCCCATCGAGGAACAGGAACACCCCAAAAGTCATGGAAGAGATTAAATCCCTTTAAAGCTCATCGAGGAGCAGAAACACCCCAAAATCTGTGGAAGAGCATAAATCCCTCAAAGCCCACGGAAGAGCAGAAACATCCCAAAACCTATGGAAGAGTATCAATCCCTCCAAGCCCATCAAGGAGCAGAAAAACCCCAAAATCCATGGAACAGCATAAATCCCTCAAGGTCCATCGAGGTACAGAAACACCCCAAAACCCATTGAGGAACAGAAACACCCCAAAAGTCATGGAAGAGATTAAATCCCTCAAAGCCCATCGAGCAGCAGAAAAACCCCAAAACCTGTGGAAGAGCATCAATCCCTCAAAGCTCATGGAAGAGCAGAAACATCCCAAAATCCGTGGAAGAGATTAAATCCCTCAAAGCTCATCAAGGAGCAGAAAAACCCCAAAATCCATGGAACAGCATAAATCCCTCAAGGTCCATCGAGGTACAGAAAAACCCCAAAACCCATTGAGGAACAAAACATTAAATCCTTTAAAGCTCAAAGGAGCCAGCCCAAAAATCTGAGCAAGAGCAGAAAACCCCCAAAACCCATGGAAGAGCAGAAAACCCCAAAATCAGTGGAGGAGGATAAATCTCTCAAAACCCATGGAAGAGCAGAAAACCCCAAAATGGAAGAGTATCAACCTCCAAGGAGGAGGAGAAACCCCAAAATAAACAGCATAAATCCCTCAAAGCCCATTGAGGAAGAAAAACCCCAAAACCTGTGGAGGAGCATCAATCCCTTTGAAGCCATGGAAGAACCCCCAAAAATGTGGAAGAGATTAAATCCCTCAAAGGAGCAGAAACCAGTGGAGGAGGATAAAAAAACGCCCCAGAACCTGCGGAAGAGATTAAATCAAAAAATCCATGGAAGAGCATAAATCCCTCAGAGCCATCGAGGAGCAGGGATACCCCAGAATCCATGGAAGAGATTAAATCTCTCAAAGCCCATCAAGGAACAGAAACTCCCCAAAAAGCCATGGAAGAGCAGAAATCCCTCAAAGCCCATGGAAGAGCAGAAACTGCCAAAACCTGTGGAAGAGCATAAATCCCGCAAAGCCCATCGAGGAGCAGAAACTCCCCAAAATCCACAAACAGCATAAATCCCTCAGAGCCCATCAAAGAGCAGAAACACCCCAAAACCCATGGAAGAGCACAAATCCCTCAGAGCCCATCGAGGAACAGAAACAACCCAAAACCTGCGGAAGAACCTAAATCCCTCAAAACACATCAAGGAACAGAAAAATCCATGGAGGAGCATAAATCCCTCAAAGCCCACCGAGGAACAGAAACACCCCAGAATCCATGGAAGAGCATAAATACCTTAAAACCCATTGAAGAACAGAAACATCCCCAAACCTGTGGAAGAGCATCAATCCCTCAAAGCCCATTGAGGAGCAGAAAACCCCAAAGCACATCCCCGAGCCAGACTGGGGCTTGTGGGCCCAAATCCTTGCACAGGGACCCCACAGAGTGCCAGGAGGCTCCTGGGGTCCCATCTGGAAGTTGAAGGGTACAGGAGGGTCACAGCAGGACCCAGCACACCTGTGTGTCCTACAGGCATTAAATGGGTTGGGTTGGACGGGACCATAAATCCCATCCAGTGCCACCCTCAGGGACACCTCCCACCATGCCAGGGTGTGCCAGCCTGGCCTTGGGCACTGCCAGGGCTCCAGGGGCAGCCACAGCTGCTCTGGCAATACCAGCCCAGCCCCTGCCCACCGTCCTGGAGAGGGACTGGGGACAAGGATGGAGGGACAGGAGCCAGGGAATGGCTTCAAATTGGAAAGGGGGATATTTGGGTGGGATATTGGCAGGCAGGGTGGGCTCTGGGCTGGAATTGCCACCAGCTGTGGCTGCCCCCTGAGCCCTGGCAGTGCCCAAGGCCAGGCTGGACACTGGGGCTGGCAGCCTGGACAGGAGGTGTCCCTGGGCTGGAGCTGGCATTGGATCCCTTCCCACCCAAAGCACTGGCATTCAAATTCCTGAAAAGGATGGAAAGCAGCATTTGGGGAAATGGAGAAAGGGAGGAAAGAATGATTTCCTGGCAGGGTGGGCAGGGGTTTTGGGCCTGGTTAAGAGGTTTGGGCTCTGCCAGGGTGCCCAGAGCAGCTGTGGCTGCCCCTGGAGCCCTGGCAGTGCCCAAGGCCAGGCTGGAGCACCTGGCACAGTGGGAGGGGTCCCTGCCATGGCAGGAACAAGATGGGCTTTAAGGTCCCTTCCCACCCAAACCTTCTGGGATTCTAGGATAATATTTTGGGATTCTAAACTTCAAATCACTTTTTTTTGTGATCTCCTGTGTTGAGGCTTCACCTCTCCAAATGCCTGCACCGTGAACTCCTGGTGGCTCTTTGGTGTGGTGGGGAGGGGTCTTCTTCTCTTCTGCCAAGGATGGGGAGGGCAGCATCCCTGAAAAGCCAATTTTTGGGAGCTCTGTGTGCCACATGCGCCATCAGAGCTGCTTGCCCGTGGCTGTGAGCTGGACTCAGCCTGGCACAAGCCCTGTGTTCCATCTGCTGGAAGCTGGGAGGAGGAGAAGCTCTGTGGTGGCTCCAGCTGTGTCCCCATGTGACACCTGAGCCCAGGTGAGGAGAACTGCTGATGCCTCAGCCTGCTCCAAGGATTCCACCACAGCCTGTCCTGGAAAATCAGCATCTTCAGCAGCTCAGCCTCCCTCCCAAGGCTTGTTGCAAAGTATTCATCTCTCTGAAATGTTTAATTATAATTACCTTAAATTTCAAAACAAGAGGTCATCTGAACTGGAAAATAGATTTTTTTTTCTTTTTCTCCTTTGAGAATGTCAAAACACTTCATTTTGACAAATTCAGAACCCATTCCAAATTCTTTTCTGACTCAATAAATTAATCAAAACCGACCTCCTCTTAAAAGAAGTGTCAGTTTTGGAAAAATCAGCATTTTTCAGTGGAAAAAACCACAATTCATCCAGAAATTACTTTGACTTCTTGTCTCTGTGTGTCTCCTGTGCTGCGTTCCCAGTAACTGTGATCCTGCTGGATTAATTACTCTGGGCAAGGAGACAAAATCAGGAACAGCACCTGAGTGGGAAACTTTTCTTTTTCAGATTCAGAGATAAGTTTAGAACATTTCTCTTTTTGTTTACTTCTGCAAGTGTGAGGCTGAGAAAACTTCAAGGTGGGGTGGCCCTTGGGGGTTTCTCTGCTCCAACCTGTGACCCTTGAAATTCCCACCTTCCCAGCCAGCCTGAGCTCTCTGCTCATTCCCATTTCCCCCAAAAACAGGTGCCAGCTACCCTGCCTTTAAATATGGATTTATTGCTGGTGCAGTCCAGGAGGTGCCTTAAAAACATCCCTCACCTCGCTGAGGGATCCAGCTGGGACCAGACCCTGCTCCAAGGTACACAAATGAGTCTGGAATAACTTTGCCAACTCCATTCCCAGCAGGAACGTGATGGGGGAGTGAAAGTGGAGTTTATAGGAAAGCTCTGGTTTCAGAGAATCCAGAATGGAATTCCAGAATGGGTTGGGATGGAAGGGACCTTAAATCCCCTCCAGTGCCAGCCTGCCATGGCAGGGACACCTCCCACTGTCCCAGCCTGGCCGTGGGCACTGCCAGGGCTCCAGGGGCAGCCACAGCTGCTCTGGGCACCCTGGCAGAGCCCAAACCTCTCTAACCAGGCCTTGCCAGGCTACAAACCCCCTGTGGCAAATGGCACTGGGGGCACCTGCAACCAGCCAGGAAATCATTCTTTCCTTTCCTTTCTCCATTTGCTGCAATGGGGTTTGGTGCTGCTTTCCATCCTTGATTCAGGAATGTGAATGCCAGAGTGTTTTGGGTGGGAAGGGATCTTCAATGCCAGCTCATTGCAGCCCAGGGACACCTCCCCCTGTGCCAGGTGCTGCCAGCCCCAGTGTCCAGCCTGGCCTTGGGCACTGCCAGGGCTCCAGAGGCAGCCACAGCTGCTCTGGCAATTCCAGCCCAGCCCCTGCCCACCCTGCCAGGGAACAATTCCCAATGCCCAAGATCCCATCCAGCCCTGCCCTCTGGCACTGGGAGCCATTCCCTGGCTCCTGTCCCTCCATCCTTGTCCCCAGTCCCTCTGCAGCTCTCCTGGAGCCCCTTCAGGCCCTGCAAGGGCTCTGAGCTCTCCCTGGAGCCTTCTCCTCCCCAGGGCAGCACCCCCAGCTCTCCCAGCCTGGCTCCAGAGCAGAGGATTTGGGAGCAAAGCTCCCCAGAGCTGCACTGGGGAGGATTCCAGGGGAATTCCAGCTGGATCCAGGCAAAACCATGAGGGGGGAAGCCCCATTCTGACCTGGGTGCAGTGATGCCACCCACGCCCTGTTTATGTCACTGGTGTAAATTATGGGGCTGCAGAGGTTTTTGGTAGCTGGACAGAGTTGCCACTGTTTTTGGATTGCCAAAAACAACTGCAATAGAAGAATGGCACTGGAATAGAAGAATTTTTCCCTCCCTGAGGAATCAAGTCCCAGAATGGGGTGGCAGTGATTTACTGGGGAAATGCTGCTCTGCCCTCCCTGGGGCAGCACAAAGTGAACACAAACCCTGCAAGTGCTGGGGGTGCCCCAGGTGTGAGCAGAGCAGCAGGGCTGGGGTGGCAAAGGCTGAGCAGCACAGGGGTGTGGGCTGGACCCTGCTGCCAGCCCAGGAAAGCTTCCCCAGCAGCCAGCAGGGACAGCCTGGATCCCCTGGCTGCCAGAAGGACCAAGCTCTGTGCTGGGACTGCAGACCTGTGGGAGGGATGGGGAGTAGGACAGTGGGGATGGACAGAGAGCAGAGATCTCTGCAGCCAGGGCTGGGAACTTGTGGTTTATTGCAAAGGGCCTGGGTGCAGGGCCCTGCTGGGAGCTGCCAGCCACAGCTCAGAGCAGGGCCCAGAGAGGAGCCCCAAACAGACACAAAAAACAGGAAGTTCCCATTACAATACCATAAATCTTCTTCTGTGTGAATATTCTGATTCTCACTAACCAATCTAGTCCAAGATACAAATCCTACAGCATTTCCATACAGCCTATAAGAATCATTACATCACCACACTGGGTTCCATTTTAAACCCTACAAACTCCTCTTTGGGCCCCTTCTGCCAAGCTGGCAGGGTCTGCTCTGAGCCTTGGGCCTGTCTGCAAGCAGAGGGTATTGTTTGATCAAAAGGGGATCACCTTCAGCTGGCCATGCCATTGTTTTCCAGTTGTTCAGGAACTGAGGGATCTCAAAGCTTGCTTTCATTTCAACCTTGCTTAGAGTTTCCATATTCTCCAAACCTTTTGCCAGGCAATCACATTTGTAAGGCTTTCCTGTTTCCCCTTCCCCAGCACACACCCCAGGTGACCCTGGGACAGCAGAGGGAGGCTCTGCCGCGGCGTGGGGACCCTGGGTGTCCTGGCTCTTTCGGGCAGGGTGTCCTGGAGCAAAGGGGACGTGTCTGCCCCGCACCCCTGCCCCTCTCAGAGTCCCACCTGCCTGCACTTGAAACAAACCCCCCCAATTCCCACAGGACCCCCACCTCTGCCAGGCTGCTCCAATCAGCTCCCGGAACACAAATCCTGACAGGCACCGCAGGCACCTCTCAATGAAGTTGCCATAGTTACTGGTGCCTCACAGCAGCCACCGAGCTCATTAAAATGATTTGAATGGCTACCCCATCATCAAGGCACTGGGGGGGAGGTCTGGAGGGGAGGGAGCCCCAGGCCGGGATGGGCTCCAGCAGGAGGGTGGAGAGAGCTCCATCCAGAGTCTTGTGAGCTCCATTCAGAGCCTGCTGAGCTCCATCCAGAGCCTGCTGAGCTCCAGAACCCTCCCAGCTCCATCCAGAGCCTGCTGAGCTCCAGAGCCTTCACAGCTCCATCCAGAGCCTGCTGAGCTCCATCCAGAGCCTGCTGAGCTCCAGAACCCTCCCAGCTCCATCCAGAGCCTGCTGAGCTCCATCCAGAGTCTTGTGAGCTCCATTCAGAGCCTGCTGAACTCCAGAGCCTTCACAGCTCCATCCAGAGCCTGCTGAGCTCCAGAACCCTCCCAGCTCCATCCAGAGCCTGCTGAGCTCCAGAACCCTCCCAGCTCCATCCAGAGCCTGCTGAGCTCCATCCAAAGTCTCCTGAGCTCCATCCAGAGCCTGCTGAGCTCCATCCAGAACCTGCTGAGCTCCAGAGCCTTTACAGCTCCATCCAGAGTCTGTCCAGCTCCAGAACCTTCACAAATCCATCCAGAGCTTGTCCAGCTCTAAAACATTCCCAGCTCCAGAGCCTGCCAAGCTCCAGAACCTTCGCAGCTCCATCCAGAGCCTGTCCAACTGCAGAACCTCTCCAGCTCCAGAGCCTGCCCAGGTCCATCCAGAACCCAGAACCTTCCCAGCTCCATCCACAGCCTGCCCAGCTCCAGACCATGTCCAGCTCCATCTAGATCCTCTCCAGCTCCAGAACCTGTCCAGCGTCAGAGCCTGCCCAGCTCCAAAGCATTCCCAGCTCCAGGACCTGCCCAGCTCCAGAGCCTTCACAGCTCCATCCAGAGCCTGCTGAGCTCCAAAACCCTCCAAGCTCCATCCAGAGCCTGCCCAGCTCCAAAATATTCCCATCCATCCAGCCTGCCCAGTCCAGACCATGTCCAGTTCCATCTAGATCCTCTCCAGCTCCAGAGCCTGTCCAGATTCAAAGCCTGCCCAGCTCCAAAACATTCCCAGCTCCAGGATCTGCCCAGCTCCAGAACCTTCACAGCTCCATCCAGAGCCTGCCCAGCTCCAGAACTTTCACAGCTCCAGAACTTTCCAGAGCTTGTCCAGTTCCAAAACATTCCCAGCTCCAGAGCCTGCCAAGCTCCAGAACCTTCACAGCTCCATCCAGAGTCTGTCCAACTGCAGAACTTGCCCAGCTCTGGGACCTCCCAGCTCCAGAACCTTCACAGCTTCATCCAAAGTCTTCACAGCTCCATCCAGAGCCTGCTGAGCACCATCCAGAGCCTGCTGAGCTCCAGAGCCTGACCAGCTCCATCCAGAGCCTGCTGAGCTCCAGAGCCTTCAGAGCTCCATCCAGAGCCTGTCCAACTCCAGAACCTGACCAGCTCCACAGCCAGCCCAGCATCAGAGCCTGCCCACCTCCATCCAACCCCTGCCCAGCTCCAGAACTTGCCCAGCTCCACAACCTTCACAGCTCCAGAACCTGCCCAGCCCCATCCAAAGCCTCCAGAGCTCCAGCTAGACCCTGCCCAGCTCCAGGAGCTGCCCATGTGCAGGCACCAGCCCAGGACAGAGCTGTGGGGTCAGAGCTGGCCCAGCGCAGGGCAGTGGCTCCCACCCTGTCCTGCAGGAAGGTGGGCATTGGGCTGCCCTGCCAGGGTCTCCTCCCATGGCTGAGGCTGTGGTCTGATCCTGCCCTGGCCATGTCCTCACACCTCCTGCAAGGCTGGTTCCCACTGCCCCACTACCCCACGCTCTCCAGGAGCCCAGCAGCTGATGCTGGGGCAGCAGAGTTGTTTGAGACAGGAGCTGGAGCCTTTCTCATCTTTCAACCCATATTGTACAAATTGCTGTGTCAAAAAACAACAACAACAAAAAAACAAAAAAAAAAAACCCCCACAAAACCCAAACCAAACCAAATCAAATATCTATCTATAATATCTATCTATCTATCTATCTATCTATCTATCTATCTATCTATCTATCTATCTATCTATCTATCTATCATCTAGCTATATCTCTCTATCTATCTATAATATCTATCTATCTGTCTATCTATCTATCTATAATATCTATCTATCTAAAATATCTATCTATCTATCTATCTATCTAAAATATCTATCTATCTATAATATCTATATCTATCTATAATATCTATCTATCTAAAATATCTATCTACCTATCATCTATCTATCTATCTATCTATAATATCTATCTATCTATCTATCTAAAATATCTATCTATCTAAAATATCTATCTATCAAAATATCTATCTATCTATCTATCTATCTATCTACCCATCTATATCTATGTAAATATATATATATATCCTTCTTTGGGTTCACCCAAAACATTCATCCAAAATAAGGTTTCATCCTCTTTTTTTTTTTGTTTGTTTATTTTTTTTTTTTTTTTTTTCTTTACTAAGACAAGGCTCTGAAGGACAAGTATTTTGGGGTTTTGCTTAAACCCAAGCAGTTTCAAAAAAAAAAAAAAAAATAGTATTAAAATGATCATGGATACTACAGGAAGAAAACAAACCGAAACCACCCTGCTAAAGAGCCTCGGGTGGGGGGGTTTGGGGCACTTTTTCTCTAGGAAGGAGGGCACTGTGGCATCCCTCGGAAGGTGCAGGGTGAGGGTGAGGGCACTGCTGGCTGTGCGAGCACTGCGGGAGGGGCGGCAGGATGCTCCCGGAGGAGGAGGAGGAGGCCCCGTGCTCCCAGGGAGGGCTGGCTGCTGGGAGATGAAGGAATCCCAGTTCCCTCTGCCGGTCACCTGTGCCAGGAGCCCTTTCTGGGACAGCGACCCCTCCCCATCAATCCCGGACAGAGACCCCTCCCCATCAATCTGGGACAGTGACCCTGCCCATCAATCTGGGACAGTGACCCTGCCCATAAACCCCGGGACAGCGACCCCTGCCCATCAATCCCGGACAGAGACCCCTCCCCATCAATCCAGGACAGAGACCCCTGCCCATCAATCCCGGACAGAGACCCCTCCCCATCAATCCCGGACAGAGACCCCTCCCCATGAATCCCGGACAGAAATCCCTGCCCATCAATCCCGGACAGAGACCCCTCCCCATCAATCCCGGGAGAGCGACCCCTCCCCATCAATCCCGGACAGTGACCCTCCCCATCAATCCCGGACAGAGACCCCTCCCCATCAATCCCGGGCAGAGACCCCTCCCCATCAATCCCGGACAGCGACCCCTGCCCATCAATCCCGGGCAGAGACCCCTCCCCATCAATCCCGGACAGAGACCCCTCCCCATCAATCCCGGGCAGAGACCCCTCCCCATCAATCCCGGACAGAGACCCCTGCCCATGAATCCCGGACAGCGACCCCTCCCCATCAATCCCAGACAGAGACCCCTCCCCATGAATCCCAGACAGAAATCCCTGCCCATCAATCCAGGACAGAGACCCCTCCCCATCAATCCCGGACAGAGACCCCTCCCCATCAATCCAGGACAGAGACCCCTGCCCATCAATCCGGGACAGAGACCCCTGCCCATCAATCCCGGACAGCGACCCCTCCCCATCCCCTCCCAGGACCCCTGCCCAGGCATCCCCGGACAGCGATGCCCAGGCCATCAATCCGGGCAGAGAGAGCCCTGCCCATCCCCATCCCGGACAGGGACCCCTGCCCATCAATCCTTCCCACAGAGACCCTGCCCATCAATCCCAGGGACAGCTGCCATGACAGGGAGATGGGCTGTCCCTTGTCCCTATAGGATGCTGAGCCATGCTGGGATTCCCTGGGCTCCTCTCAGGGCAGCTCTGGCGTTTCCCCACAGTACAGGGAGCACTGGGGGCAGCTGGGCTGTCTCTTGTCCTTGTCCCTTGTCCCCGAGGATGCTGAGCTGCGCTGGGACCCCTCAGAGCTCCACGGATCTGCTCTGGTGTTTCCCCACAACACAGGGAGCACTGGGGGTAGATGCACATCATGGAGCTGGGCTATTCCTTGTCCCTTGTCCCCCAGAGGATGCTGATATAGAGCTGGGATGCCCCACATCCCCAGAGGATCCCAGAGGATGCTGTGCCATGCTAGGATCCCTCAGAGCTGCACAGGGCTGCTCTGGTGTTTCCCCACATCCCGGGAGCACCAGGAGCAGCTGCCACACCATGGAGATGGGCTGTCCCTTGTCCCCAGGGGATGCTGAGCCGTGCTGGGATCCCTCAGAGCTCCACAAACCTGCCCTTCTGTTTCCCCACAGCACAGGGAGCACCAGGGGCTGCCATGCTATGCCATGGAGCTGGGCTGCCCCTCCATCCCCAGAGGATGCTGAGCTGTGTTGGGATCCCTCAGAGCTCCACAGGGCTGCTCTGGTGTTTCTCCACAGTGCAGGGAGCACTGGGGGCAGCTGCCATGGAGATGGGCTGTCCCTTGTCCCCAGAGGATGCTGAGCTGTCCTGGGATCCCTCAGAGCTCCACAAACCTGCTCTTCTGTTTCCCCACAGCACAGGGAGCACCAGGGGCTGCCATGCCATGCCATGGAGCTGGGCTGTCCCTCATCCCCAGAGGATGCTGCCATGGATCTGGGCTGTCCCTTGTCCCCAGAGGATGCTGAGCTGTGTTGGGATCCTTCAGAGCTCCACAGGGCTGCTCTGGTGTTTCCCCACATCCTGGGAGCACCTGGGGCAGCTCCCCACAGCCCCCGAGCTCCAGCCCCATGGGAGGCCCAGCCCCTGCCCCTCGCTGTGCAGAGCTCTCAGGGTACAGGATAATCTTTTACTCTTCAGTACAAATAATTTATTACATTAAAATAACGTTTTTAAAAAATGAGTACTTTGGGAATAATTCAGGCTCGCCTGCGGAGGCATTTTTCAAAGTGCCATAATAGGCACTTAGAAATGGGTGGTTATTTTTATTCTCCCAGCCTGTCAAGAAGCTGATGGATCGAATTGGCTGATGACAAGGCAGCTGAGTGCTCATAGACGGAGACCACAGCGGGAACACGGAGCCTGTTACAAATGAGCAGCCAGCCCAGGCTGGAGCCTCCCAGAGCTCTGCAGCTCCGTGCACGGGGCCCTGCCACCCCTGCGGTGACAGTGACCTGGGCAGGGATGGCCTGGAGGTCACTGCCACCACAGCGGTGGGCACAGAGAGCAGGCAGCCCTGCCCAGCCCCCAGCACTGCCACCCCTGTGCCCCACAGCTCTGTGGCATTGCCCCTGCCCTGCCCACCTGGGGGGGTAACCCTGGGCTGGGGGAGTGACCCTGGGCTGGGGAAATAACCCTGGGCTGGAGGAATGACCTTGGGCTGGAGGAACAACTCTTGGCTGATGGAACAATCCTGGGCTGGGGGAATGACCCTGGGCTGGAGGGTGATCCTGGGCTAGTGAAATAACCTTCCGCTGGTGGAGTAACCCTGGGCTAGAGAAGTAACCCTGGGCTGGAGGAACAGCTCTCAGCTGGTGGAACTGTCCTGGGCTGGGGGAATAATCCTGGGCTGCTGGGGTAACTGTGGAGTAACGCTGGGCTGGAGGAATGACTTTGGGCTGAGGGAATAACCCTGGGCTGGGGGAGTGACCTGGACTCATGGAGGAATCCTGAGCTAGGAATAACCCTGGGCTGGGGGAATGACCTTGGGGTGGAGGAATAACCCTGGGTAAGTGGAATAACCCTGTGCTGGTGGAGTAACCTTGGGCTGGAGAGGTAACCCCTGGAATGGTGGGAAAACCCTGGGCTGGAGGAATAACCCTGAGCTGGGGAAATGACCCTGGGCTGGAGGGATAATCTTGGGCTGGAGTGAATAACCCTGGGCTGGTGAGATAACCCTGGGCTGGAGGAACAACTCTTGACTGGTGGAACACTCCTGGGCTGGGGGAATGACCCTGCACTGGAGGGATAACCCCGGGCTGGAGGAGAAACCCTGGGCTGAAGGAAAAACTCTTGGCTGGGGGAACTATCCTGGACTGGTGTAATAACCCTGGACTGGAGGAATGACCTTGGGCTGGGGAAATGATCCTGGGCTGGGGGAATGATCCTGGGCTGGGGGAATGATCCTGGGCTGCTGGAGCAACCATGGGCTGGGGGAATAACCCTGGACTGGAGGAATGACCTTGGGCTTGGGGAAATGATCCTGGGCTGGAGGAATGACTTTGGGCTGGAGGAACAACCCTTGGCTGGTGGAACAATCCTGGGCTGGGGGAATGTCTGGGCTGGAGGAGTAACCCAGGGCTGGCTGCTGGGGCAGCATCTGCTCAGCAGAGGCTTGGCAGGGCTGCTGCAGACCTGGTCCTGAGGGTGTGAGGCAAATCCATTCCTTAAGGATTTATTTTGTCCAGAGCCAGCCCTTCCCACGTCCCTCCAGCCCTTCCTGCATCCCTCCAGCCATTCCTGCATCCCTCCAGCCATTCCTGCGTCCCTCCAGCCATCCCTGCGTCCCTCCAGCCCTTCCTGCATCCCTCCAGCCCTTCCCGCGTCCCTCCAGCCCTTCCCGCGTCCCTCCAGCCCTTCCCGCGTCCCTCCAGCCCTTCCTGTGTCCCTCCAGCCATCCCTGCATCCCTCCAGCCGTCCCTGCATCCCTCCAGCCGTCCCTGCGTCCCTCCAGCCCTTCCTGCATCCCTCCAGCCGTTCCTGCGTTCCTCCAACCATCCCTTCGTCCCTCCAGCCCTTCCCGCGTCCCCCAGCCATCCCTGCATCCCTCCAGCCCTTCCCGCGTCCCTCCAGCCATCCCTGCGTCCCTCCAGCCCTTCCCGCGTCCCTCCAGCCCTTCCCGCGTCCCTCCAGCCCTTCCCGCGTCCCTCCAGCCCTTCCCGCGTCCCTCCAGCCCTTCCTGCACCCCTCCAGCCCTTCCTGCACTCCTCCAGCCCTTCCTGCACCCCTCCAGCCGTTCCTGCATCCCTCCAGCCCTGCCTGAGCCAGGCTGCAGCCCTGGGGATGCTGAGAACCTGCAGCAATTGCGGAGGGGCTCCCAGGAGCCCTGGGCGGTGCAGGAGGGGAGCCTGAAGAATGATGCATATTCTGGGGGGGCTCCAGTCCTGTTTGTCACCCCACTGGGCAGAGTGGACCGTGGATATTCTGGAGGGAGCTTTGGGACCCTCTAATCCTGTTTTTCACCCCACTGAGCAAGGTGGAAAATGGATATTTTGGGGTAAAATACAGGACCCTCTAATCCTGTTCTCACCTACTAAGCAGGGTAGGTTATATATATTCTAGAGGGCACTTTGGGACCCTCTAATGCAGTTTTCACCCCTTTAGGCAGGGTGGACAGTGGATATTTTGGGATATTTTAGGACTCTATAATCCCATTCTCATCCACTGAGCAAGGTGGAAAATGGATATTCTGGGGGCAGATACAGGACCCTCTAATTCTGTTTTCACCCACTAAGCAGGGTAAATTATATATATTCTAGAGGGAGCTTTGGGGCCCTCTAATGCTGTTTTTTACCCCACTAAGCAAGGTGGAAAATGGATATTTTGGGGTAAAATACAGGACCCTCTAATGCTGTTTTTCACCCCACTGGGCAGGGTGGACAGTGGATATTTTGGGAGAAGATACAGAACCCCCTAATCCCGTTCTCACCCACTGGGCAGGGTGGATGATGGATATTTTTGAGGAAGCTTTGAGACCCTCTAATGCTGTTTTTTGCCCCACTGAGCAGGGTGGACAGTGGCTACTTTGGGGTAAGATACAGGACCCTCTAATGCTGTTTTTCATCCCACTGGGTAGGTTGGATTATGGATATTTGGGGGTAAGATACAGGACTCTCTAATCCTGTTCTCGCCCACCAAGCAGGGTAAATTATGTATATTCTAGAGGGAGCTTTGGGGCCCTCTGATCCTGTTTTTCACCCCACTGAGCAAGGTAGAAAATGGATATTTTGGGGTAAAATACAGGACCCGCTAATCCTGTTCTCACCTACTAAGCAGGGTAGGTTATGTATATTCTAGAGGGCACTTTGGGACCCTCTAATGCAGTTTTCATCCCTCTCGGCAGGGTGGACAATGGATATTTTAGGACTCTATAATCCCATTCTCACCCACTGGGCAGGGTGGATGATGGATATTTTTGAGGAAGCTTTGGGACACTCTAACGCTGTTTTTTACCCCACTGAGCAAGGTGCAAAATGGATACTTTGGGATAAGATACAGAACCCTCTAATCCCTTTCTTACCCACTAAGCAGGGTGGACAGTGGATATTTTGGGGTAAAATACAGAACCCTTTAATGCTGGTTTTCACCCCACTGAGCAAGGTAGAAAATGGATATTCTGGGGGAAGCTTTGGGACCCTCTAATGCTGTTTTTCACCCACTGGGCAGGGTGGGTGATGGGTATTTTGGGATATTTTAGAACTCTCTAATCCCGTTCTCACCTGCTGAGCAGGGTGGACAGTGGATATTTTGGAGTAAGATACAGCACCCTCTAATGCTGTTTGTCACCCCACTGGGTAGGGTGGACAATGGATATTTTGGGATATTTTAGAACTTTATAATCCTGTTCTCACCCACTGAGCAGGATAGATGATAGATATTTTGGGATAAAATACAGGACCCTCTAATGCTGTTCTCACCCACTAAGCAGGGTAGATTATGGATATTCTGGAGGGAGCTTTGGGACCCTCTAATCCTGTTTTTCACCCTGTTGAGCAGGGTGGATGATGGATATTTTGGGGTAAGATACAGGACCCTCTAATGCTGGTTTTCACCCCACTGATCAAGGTGGAAAACGGATATTTTGGAGTGAGATACAGAACTCTCTAATCCCGTTCTCATGTATTAAGCAGGGTAGATTATGTATATTATATATTATATATTATTATTCTATATTACATATAATATAATATATATAACATTATAATATATATAATACCTTATATATCATTATATATATAATATATATTTAGAGGGATCCTCTAATGCTGTTTTCACCCCACTGGGCAGGGTGGACAGCAGATATTTTGGGGGAAGATACAGGACTTTCTAATGCTGTTTTTCACCCCACTGAGCAAGGTGGAAAATGGATGTTTTGGGGTAAAATACAGGACCCTCTAATGCTGTTTTTCACCCCACTGAGCAAGGTGGAAAATGGATATTTTGGGGTAAAATACAGGACCCTCTAATCTCGTTCTCGCCCACTGGGCAGGGTGGATGATGGATATTCTGGAGGGAGCTTTGGGACCCTCTAACGCTGTTTTTTACCCCACTGGGCAGGGTGGACAGTGGATATTTTGGGATATTTTAGGACTCTCTAATCCCATTCTCACCACTGAGCAGGGTGGACAGGCAGCCCCAGCAGGTCACTGGGATTTCTGGGGGTGGCAGTGGGAGCTGCCACACGTGGGGCTGCTCAGACTGCACCCACCCTGCTGACCCAGCAGCTCCTGCACATTCCCAGCCCTTCCAAGCCAAACTCCAGTCCCTGCCTTGGGGAGGAATCCCTGCTGCAGACACAGAGCTGCTGCTCCGTGCAGTTCAGGCTCTTCTCTGATGCTCCAGCCCCTCAAAGCCTGCCTGGCTGTGGGAGAAATGAAAAGAAACATGACTTTGAATTTCAGAGCCCAGAAGTGGCAGCATCTCCCTCTCTCCCAGCCCCCTGCCTGCAGATTCAAAGCTCTCCCGAGGATCATGAATTGCTTGCCTGTTCTGGAGGCAGGGAAGGTTTACAGGCTCATCTCCACCCCTCGGTGGCCCAGAGCTGGCAGGATCCGTGCCCAGGGTGGTATCAAGAGCCAGAGGCAGAGCTGACAACTCGGTAACTCTCTGTTCTTCTTCCTCCCACTCCATCCTTTAAACGTCCCACTTTCCTCAGGAGTTGGGGTAAGGTGAGGAGAAAACCACACCTGGGATTTTTCTGACAGCTTTGCTTCCTTTGGGAAAGCATTTCAGGCTCTGAGAATCTCATTCCTCTGCAGTGCAGCCTGGAGGTCACCCCTGGCTGGCCCTGCTGTCCTGCAGGGTCACAGGGAGCACCCTCACACCTGCCCAGAGCCTTCATCTCATCCCCATCTCCCTGATCCAATTAGACACAGCGAGCACCTGTGGCCCTCTCTGGTTTGAAAAGCCTCATTGTGTTGGGTTTTTGCTGGTTCAGAGCCCCTCTCCCTCCTGGCTGAGTGTGGGCACTGGGTCAGGGTGGGACGTGTCCCGCAGCTCAGGGGGGACAGGGCAGATTGCTGCCCTGGGCCACAGCAGCCCCTTCCCTACCACAGGGGCAGGTGAGGGATGAGCCCAGCAGAGCATTCCTGCTTTGAGTGAGTATCCCACGGGGGAGGCACCTCTGCAACGAGCCAAGTGTCCATCCTGTCACAGACATCTTTTACGGAAAATCCTTTCCTTAGGATTTTTCTTACTGAGAAGCTGAGAGGGCTCAGGAACAAAATGTAAACAATGGTTATCTGCTGCTGTGGAATGCAACAGGTGCATCTGCGATTGGTCCATGTTGGTTGTTTCTGGTTAATGGCCAATCACAGCCCAGCTGGCTCGGACAGAGAGTCTGAGCCACAAGCCTTTGTTATCATTCTTTCCTATTCTATTCTTAGCCAGCCTTCTGAGAAGATATTTTCTTCTATTCTTTTAGTATAGTTTTAATGTAATATATATCATAAAATAATAAATCAGCCTTCTGAAACATGGAGTCAGATCCTCGTCTCTTCCCTCATCCTAAGACCCCTGTGACCACTGTCACATCCATCCTGTGTCCCCAGAGGGGCCCCAGAAACTGGAGGGACATGTCCCCTTTTCTTCTAAGTTCCTCCAAGCCTTCAGATGTTTACATTCTTGTAATGAACTTTTCACACAGTTTTATGTAAATAATTATTGTTTTACATTCTTTTCTGGAGGAGGAGAAACCTGATGGACTGCTGGTTTGTCCAGTGCCATTGGAGACGTGGCACTGTCATCCTCCAATCCACTGTCACTTTTGGAAACCTATAAATGTTGGAGTCAGAAATTAAATTTCCCTCTTTTTACCTTGGAGGTTCCAATGTCCGCCTCATTTTATTTTGTGTCCTACAGCGACAGGGACAGGCCAAGGAATGGCTTCAAACTGCCAGAGGGCAAGGTTAGGTTTATATGGGGAAGGAATTGTTAAATGTCTCTGCATGGCTGATAAGAACTACAGCATCCCATTGGGAGATGTGAGCCCAGAGGGAGGAGCCAAGCATTCCTACCCGGATAGAATCTGGAGATTCTGGAACACCAGCACGGCTTCTGCACTGGATTGCCCAGAGGAACAGCAGCTGCCTCTGCCCCTGCACCTTCAGAGGAAGAGACTGCACCTTTCTCCAGGATCCCTGCTCCAGCAGAGCCACCCCTGACACTGCAGGAGGGCTGAGCCACAATTCCAATGGGACTGCTGCCAGCACCCTGACCCACAGGGTGTCAGGTTGGGTTCTGACTCTGCCAGTGTTGGTTTAGTTCACTGCATTGCTTATTTCATCCTTTTATTTTCTTCCCTATTAAAGAACTGTTATTTCCTGTTCCCATATTTTTGCCTGAGAGCCCCTTAATTTAAAATTTACAGCAATTCAGAGGGGTGGGGAGGGTTTACATTCTCCATTTCAGGGGAGATTCCTGCCTTCCTCAGCAGACACCTGGCTTTCCAAACCAAGACAGATTTTTGTGAGGATGTGAGGCCCTGGCACAGGGTGCCCAGAGCAGCTGTGGGGGATCCTCAGTCACTCTGGAAGCTCCTGCTCTTCTTGCACTTCTCTAAACCTTGTGACAGCATGAGGCAAGGGAGGGAGCTGAAGCTGAAGGGAGCTGACAGGAGAGCTGGAGAGGAACCTTTCACCAGAGGAGGTAGGAACAGGACAAGGAGGAAGGAATTCAAACTAAGAGTAGGTTTACCTTGGATATTGGGGATAAATCCTTCCCTGGGAGGGTGGGCAGCCCCTGGCACAGCTCTGGCTGCCCCTGGATCCCTGGAAGTGCCCAAGGCCAGGCTGGACAGGGCTTGGAGCAGCCTGGGGCAGTGGTAGGTGTCCCTGCCACGGCAGGGGTGGGACAGGATGAGCTTTAAGGTCCTTCTAGCCCAAACCATTTTATGATTCTATGGAGAGACCACAGGCAGGAAAGCAGCTCTGCTGAGTGCTGAGCACAGCAGCTCTCACTCAGTGAAAGCCCCAGCTGAAGGCAGGATGCTGGGCAGAGCAGCTGGTTGCAGTTTCCTCCAGGATCCTGCTGTGGTTACTCAGATGAGCAGCCTGGATCAATGCTGGTGTGGCCTCCAGCAGAGCAGCACGTTGGCCAAAGAGCAGTAAAACATCCCTGGAGCAGGGCAGGCTCTGGGTTTGCAGACTCAGAGGAGCCGTGGGCAGAGCCCAGGTGTGTCCTTGTCACGACCTGGCTGTGCTGGCAGCCCCTGGGGACACGGACAGACAGGGCAGGTCAGGCTGGAGATCAGGGCCAGCTTCCTCCCCAAGAGGGTGCTGGGCACTGCCCAGGTATAGCAAATGCAGGTGATCCCAACTCTGGGAATAACAATGCATCTGACTGTATTGATTCAGAAGGCTAATTAATTATTCTATTATATTGCATTGTATTGCATTATATTATATTGCATTATATTGCATTATATTGCATTATATTCTATTACGTTGCATTATATTACATTACATTGCATTATATTGTATTTATAACATAATAATATTAAAAAATCTAGAAATAATATATAATAAAAGAATAATAAAAATAATAATATATAAATAATGTAAAAATATAAAATAATATATAATAATATAATATATGATATTATATTATATAAAATAATAAATTAGCCTCCTAAGAACATGGAGTCAGATTCTCAATTCCTCCTCCATCTGGGGAACTCAGACAATCCCACAGGACCCCTGCATGGACACAGTGAGGGCACAGAGCTGTCTGAGGGCACAGAGCTCTCCTGTCCCTTGCAGATGGAGCCTGTTGTCATCATCCCTGTGCCTCAGGGAGGATGAGGAGCCCAGGCTGAGGCTGCAGCGAGTGGATGCACACGAGACGCCTCCAGGCACTCCCAGCACAGATGCAGACACGTGGGCTCAGACCCCCATTTCTCCAGCCAGCGAGTGCAGACAGAACAGCTCATGGGCTCTGCTTCAAACAGGAGCTGAAATATCCTCCCAGCAGAGTTTTCCAGAAATAAATGAAATGTCTGAGGACTGGGAGCAAGGGAAGAATTAACAGATGGAGAGCTGCAGCTGGGCACCCTGTGATGCCCCAAAGGAAGAGGTTCTGATGTGTCTCTGTCCCTGTCACCTCTTCCCCAAGCTCTTGTGGGTCAGGGCAGTGAAGCCTCACCCCCTTTGCCACTGGGTTTTGCAATAGGGGAAGGGGAATTGCTTTCTCCAGGCAGCTGGATCAGGGCATTCCCAGCAAAGGCCTCACTCATGGGACCCTCACAGCTCCAAGAAGCATCTGCAAGGAGAAGGGCTTTGTTCTTCACCTGACCCTTGCTGTGTCTCTATGCTCCAGTCTGGAACAGTTCAGCTGTTCAGCTGTTCAGTTCTTGGGCCTTTTTCCTGTCCAGGATGTTATTTGGGCCTCCAGAAGCCCCTTTAGAGACTAATCTGTCTCCCAGGTGGTTGGGAGCAGGGACAGAAGCAGAACCAGTCCAAAACATACATTCCTTTATATTTTGTATTTATTTTGAAGGTTTGGGGTTGGGTCAGGCTGGGGCTGTGAATGTTCAGCCCATTTCAGTAATTTGAAATCTTATTTCTGGGTGTTTGATGAGGGATTGTCAGGTGTAGGCCCCAGCAAAGTGCTCTTGTGAGGTGGAGCCCCCACGAAGAGGAGCCCTCCTGGAGGCAGGTGTGACCCCAAAACGTCCTTCTGCCCCTGAATGGAGTCCCTGGAGGTGGCCCAGGGATCTGGACACCCCTCACTGCCCTGGTGTCCCCTGAGCCAGGACAGCTCCCTGTCCTGTCCTCAGTGTCCCTGGGCTCCCTTCACCTGCTGGCACAGGTGAGGGGCGCCCCAAAGCCCAGCCCTGGGCATCCCATGGTGCCTCCACTCCCCACAGCTGCCTCTGCCCCACACAGAGCAAAATCCTCCCCCAGAGGGCGGCCAGGACAGCCCTCCCCAATGGGAAACCTGCCCTGGGCATCTCCTGCTGGGGGAAGATGCTGAAGGTGCCTCCTCCAGGAACAAACCAGTGAGAAAAGAGGAATCAGGTACCAAATCTGGTAGTTTCAGCTCTTTTGCAGGAGAGGTGCAAACCACCTTTGAGCTGTGGTCACACAAACACCCAGGACTGACCAAAAGGGGTTTCTGCCACCAGCCTCATCCCCAGTCCCTCTCTCCAGGTGGGAGGACCCAATCCACCTGAATTCCTCTGCGATTTCCTACAGCCTGGATTTTTCCCACTGGCCTGAATGCCAAAATGGCCTTAGTGGGGTTGGGGGAGCCTTGCTGCCGTCAGGAGCTGTCTGGGGTCCCCCAGCAGTGTGACAGCCCATCCGAGTCATTTACCCTGCCTGAGGTGTGGCTGGGTGAGGTGAGTCCATCCCAGAGATCACCCAGGGTTAGGGGATATTTTGGGAATGTTTGGGGATCCTTGGCCATCAAATCTTTCCCCCTGTCGTGAGCTGAGTCTGAGGGATGGGAGAGGAGTGGGGGACTGTGTGTGCTTTAGGAGCAGGTCAGTGAGTTGCTGAAGGTTAACTCAGCACCTTCAGGGCCTTCAAAGGACCATCCTTCCTCCTGAAAATACAAAACCAGGTTGGAAAAGGGACCTGCCAACCTAGCTCCACCCTAGAGGGTGTCCAGTGTAGCCGAGGCAGGGCCTGAGTGGCCACCGGGCCAAAGATGATCAGTCATATCCCTGCAGACAGGGTTGGAAAGCTTTTCTGTGCTTCCAAATACGCACCAAAGCCTGCCTGGGGCTCAGGCTGTGAGAGCAGCTGTCCCTTGAGCTCTCTGTGTCCCCATGGAGCTGGCCTGGCCAGGACCTGGGCTCCAGCTTGGGCAAAGACCGGGAATGGGACAGGGGGATTGGTTCCTGTCTCCTCTCCATCCTCGGGCACCAAACTGTCCTTTCAGGCTCTGCCAAGCTCACAGCTCGCCCTCCTTGTGTCCCAGGAGCCCTCAGCCCCCCCCAGGAGGTTCCCCCTTTCCCCAGGTGTTTGACTCCTGCTGAAGCCCTGACCCCACCTTGCTCCCAGGCTGTTCAGGACACCCGGGACCTTCTGGGAACCGAGGTGTGGCTGCTCAGAAAGGGCCGATTCACTGAGCTCCTCCGGGCAGCCGGGACCCGCGGGGGCGAGCAGCAGGGATCGGCGGCTCCTGTCCCCGCAGCTCCTCCTTTTGTCCCCCGCATCCTTCTCCATCCTCCGGAGCCGGCAGCGACCGCGGCTTCGTGCTTCCCTCTAGTGGTGCCGGCTCTGGGAGCGCCGCGATCCCAACCCTGTGATCCCAACCCTGTGATCCCAACCCTGCGATCCCAACCCTGTGATCCCATTCCTGTGATCCCAACCCCGTGATCTCAAACCCTGCGATCCCAACCTGTGATCCCAACCCCGTGATCTCAAACCCTGCGATCCCAACCTGTGATCCCAAACCCTGTGATCCCATTCCTGTGATCCCAACCCTGAGATCCCAACCCTGCGATCCCAGCCCTGCGATCCCAGCCCTGCGATCCCAACCTGTGATCCCAACCCTGTGATCCCATTCCTGTGATCCCAACCCTGTGATCCCAGCCCTGTAATCCCATTCCTGTGATCCCATTCCTGTGATCCCATTCCTGTGATCCCAGCCCTGCGATCCCATTCCTGTGATCCCAACCCTGCGATTCCATTCCTGCAATCCCATTCCTGTGATCCCATTCCTGTGATCCCATTCCTGTGATCCCAACCCTGCGATCCCAACCCTGCAATCCCAGCTCTGTAATCCCAACCCTGTGATCCCAACCCTGCGATCCCAGCCCTGTAATCCCATTCCTGTGATCCCAACCCTACAATCCCAGCCCTGCAATCCCATTCCTGCGATCCCAATCTGTTATCCCAGCCTGTGATCCCAAACCCTGCGATCCCAACCCTGCAATCCCAGCTCTGTAATCCCAGCCCTGTAATCCCAACCCTGTGAACCCATTCCTGTAATCCCAGCCCTGCGATCCCATTCCTGTAATCCCAGCCCTGCGATCCCATTCCTGTAATCCCAACCCTGTGATCCCAACCCTGTGATCCCAGACTGTGATCCCAGCCCTGCGATCCCATTCCTGTAATCCCAACCCTGTGATCCCAGACTGTGATCCCAGCCCTGCATCCCATGGCACACTGATCCCATTGAAAACTGATCCTATTTAAAATTTATTCCAGTGCTCACTGATCCCATTGCACACTGATCCCATTGCACACACTGATCCCATTGCACACTGATCCCAGTGCACACTGATCCCAGTGCACACTGATCCCAGTGTACATCCTGATCCCATTGCACACTGATCCCAGTGCACACTGATCCCAGTGTACATCCTGATCCCATTGCACACTGATCCCATTGCACATCCTGATCCCATTGCACACTGATCCCATTGCACACTGATCCCATTGAATGTACTGATCCCACTGCACAGATGGAATTGGCTCTTTAGGGACTGGGTGGAAGGGATTGATGGACTTAGGGGATTTAGGGATGTCTTAGTTTGAAAAGCCAGGTGTCTGCTGAGGAGGGCAGGAGCCTCCCTTGAAATGGGGAATGCAAACCCCCTCCCTCTGCATTATTATAAATTTGAAATTAAGGGGCTCTCAGGCAATAACAGAATAACAGTTCTTTACTAGGAAATTAAAAATACAAATGCAATAGCACAAACCAAGCCCTGGCAGAGTGAGAGCAGGCCCTGGCACGCTGTGGGTCAGGGCGGGGGCACAGCCCCATCCCATGGGGGCTCAGCCCTCCTGCAGTGCCAGCTGTGGCTCTGCTGCAGCAGGGGTCCTGCACAAGGGGGGAGTTTTCCTCTGCAGCTCCAGGGCTGCTGCAGATGGGCCTGGGCTCCCTCTGGCAATGCAGGGCAGCAGAAAGCTGCTCCTCTGGCACTGCAGGGGGCAAAGGCTGCTGTGCTGGGCCAGGCTCAGATTGGATCCAGGCAGGAATGCTTGGCTCCTCCCCTGGGCGGAGCATCTCCCCATGGGATGCTGGAATTGGATCAGCCCTGCAGGGACACTCAGTGGCCATGGACAGCAGAGATCTCCTGGAGGGAGGGTTGGCTGTGGGAGAGAGAAAGGAAACTGCCCCAAGAACAGCAGAGAGCTGCCCCAGCTCTGACAGATGGGGACAGAACACACAGCCCCAGCCTCAGACAATGGAAGTTTTTGCTGCCTGGTCTTTGCTTATGAATGTGAAACATGACCAAGTTCACTGCCCCATCTCCAGCCCTGACTTTTTGTTTCTGTACAATTTGTAGCTGTGCCCCTACATTTATATTCAATATTAAATCAACACAGTTGGTGTGCAGTGGGCACCATTAATTTCCCTCTCTTGTTGAATCCAAGCGTTTGATTTTTAACTTCAGAAATTCTTCAGGAAAACCACCTTGCTTTTTTTTTTTTTTTAATTTTTGTTTATGGACCAATTCACTGCAACTTCATTGGCAAAAAATAGCTGCTGCTCAGGTGTGGGCTGTGTGTGCCATTGTCCTTTCACAAAGCCACAGGCACGTTGTTATTGTGATATTGTCACTCTGCAAAATGACTGAAAACATGAAGGTTTTGTGGGAAATGCTTAATCCTGGATACTTGGGATTATTAACTGAAAAGGACTCGCAGCAGCATTTGATGTTATTTTTATTTATTCAGCCACCCAGCCCTTTCTTCCCTAAGCTCCCAGATAACATTTCCCAGCCTTATCTTGGCTGAGGACAGCGGGGGCTGCTCAGATGCTGCCTTTGTGCCATCCCTCTCTGCTTGCTTCACATTTATCCGGGCCAAGGCATAAAAAATCTGCATTCTTGGCCCTTCCTGGTGGAGCAGGGGGGTCACAGCCCTGGTTCCACAGCTCTGAGCTCCTCCTTCCTTCAAGGAAGTTGTGAAGCACTCGGGCATCACCCTGAGGACAGTGACAGGAATGATGAGAGGCCTGGGATGACATTTTCCAAAGGAAGAGAGGGAGAGGTGGCGTGTTTAACTTGGGCACAGCATGGATCTGAGGGGATGCACAGGATAGCTGCAGCAGGACAAAGGTGTGCTCTGAGTGCCTGGGGTGCTTCAGGCAGCAGGAAAGGAATTGAGGCTGCACAGGGGAGACTCCTGCAAAGTGCTTCTGGCAGGATGGATAAAGAAAAACTGGGGAAAATGTGGAGTTTCCATCACTGGGAGTCTCAGAAATTAAGGAAATATCTCCCAGGTCTATCGGAGGCATCTCTCCTGCACTGCTGTGTTTATCAGAGCTGCCTGGCCCAGCATGGACCTGCTGCCTTCCCCTGCAGTGCCCCAGGAGCAGCAGCATCCTCCAGCCAGGAGGTTCCTTCCTCTGCTCCCTGAGCGAGCCAAGAGCAACACATGGAAAAGTGGAAGGCTGGAGGCACTTTGTGGGCAGAATCACTGAGAAGAAAATCTCCAGAGTAAATCCCTGCCTCCAGCCTGGGAAAATGAGAGCTCAGTGAGCATCAGCAGGGCTGGGCTTTGTGTTGTTTGCACCCAGGACAGAGCCCCTGTCCTGTCCCTCACTGGGCACAAGTCACATAAGGTGTGGACACAGGGTCCCCATTTGCTGTCCTTCCAGGGCCACCAGACCCATCCCAGGCACTGTGGGTGATGTTTCACTGCACATAACCAAGGGTAAAAGCGAATTTCCTGCAGCCCACCAGAGTCACAAAACCATCCAGCTGTGTGCAGAGGAATGCTCCTGGAGAATTCCAGAGGGGCTGATTCCTGGTGCCTTCCGGAGCCCCTGGGCCGGCTGGATGGGACCCGGAGGGGCTGGCAGGGACCCGGCAGGGCTGGCAGGGCTGCGGGCACTGCCTGCCCGGCTCTGTGGCAATGCCAGCTTGCCCTCTAGTGGCCCTGATCCCAAATGTCCCTCCAGCTGCAGGGCAAGGATGTCCCACAGCTCTTGGGGTCACGCAGTGGGGGCTGACGGTAACAGGAGAAGAATCTGCTTAACCCTTTCCTTCACAGAGGGGCTTAACCCCCTAAACTGTGCAAAATTCACTGCCTTTGGTACCTGGCTCAGCCGCTCCTCCTTCTCCTCCTCTCCTTCTCCTTCTCCTTCTCCTTCTCCTTCTCCTTCTCCTTCTCCTTCTCCTTCTCCTTCTCCTTCTCCTGTCTCTCATGGTGGGTTTGAGGAGTTTTAATGGCCCAGCAGTGTTTTTGGGGAGCTGGAGCCTCATGCAGCAGCAAGGAAAAGGATTTATTTTGCAGTCCAGGCAACCTTTGCTCTCTCTCCCAGCATTTATGGAAGTTTGGCTTAAGTTTGCCTGTTCCCACCTCTGTGATGTGATTCCAAAGGAGCTGCACCCAGACTAAAGGACAAATATCCAGCAGTGAGATTACACTGATTTCTGCTGAATTCACTGAATTTTGCATCTAAATAGAGGATGAAAGGACAAAGCTTTGGCACTAGGAGGAGAGGGCACAGCTCCCCAAGGGCTCCTCTCTGCTGCACAGAGGCTGCAGACCCAGGGGCAGGAAGGCTCCTGGTTTGCAGATGGATTTTCCCAACCCCAGGCACTCCAGGCCTGTAGGATTGGCGGGGGGTAGGATGGTGGGGATGGACGGAGATCAGAGATCTCTGGAACCAGGGCTGGGAACTTGTGGTTTATTGCAAAGGGCCTGGGTGCAGGGCCCTGCTGGGAGCTGCCAGCCACAGCTCAGAGCAGGGCCCAGAGAGGAGAGGGGGAGAGAGGGGGAGAGGGAAAGAGTGGTAAGAGAGCAAAAGCATACAAGAGTAAAAGGGGTAAGAGGGGTAAGAGGCAAGAGAGCGATGTTCCCATTACAATACCATAAATCTTCTTCCGTGCTGAATATTCTCATTCTCACTAACCAATCCAGTACAAGATACAAATCCTACAGCATTCCCATACAGCCTATAAGAATCATTCCATCACCACACTGGGTTCCATTTTAAACCCTACAAACTCCTCTCTGGGCCCCTTCTGCCAAGCTGGCAGGGGCTGCTCTGAGCCTTGGGCCTGTCTGCAAGCAGAGGGTATTGTTTGATCAAAAGGGGATCACCTTCAGCTGGCCATGCCATTGTTTTCCAGTTGTTCAGGGACTGAGGGATCTCAAAGCTTGCTTTCATTTCAATGTCGCTTAGAGTTTCCATATTCTCAAAATCTTTTGCCAGGCAATCATATTTATAAGGCTTTCATGTTCCATCTTCCCCAACCCAGCCCCAATCCCTCTGAGCCCTGGAGCAGCCCCTCCACAGGTGCCCTCCCCACGACACCTGCCGAGCATCCCTGGCAGCAACACCTCAATGCCCTGGGAGGAAAGGGTTAAACGATGCAATTCTCCTTTCCCCACAGCAGATTCTGCTCTGCTCTGCCTGCAGCCCTGTTTATCAGCGATTGCAGGCTCTAAAATCCACACTTTACAAGTGCAGCATAACCTGCCAGTTATAATTGGTTGAATTATACCTCATCCCTGATGCAACTCTTGATGAGCCACCGCCTCAGCCACAGAACTGATAGCAGACAAGTTTATGGCTCTCCTGGAAAACACAATTATAAATTGCATCCCCACCACGAGCCCTGGGAAAGGTTAACCCTTTCACTGCAGCTCCCGAGGCTGGCAGGATTCACTGACAGCAGGAAGGGAAAAGAGGAGAGAGGAATAGCTGCTGGAGAGAGCTGAGAGGAAATACTGGAGAGGAAAAGAGGGATGCAGTGGCTTCGTTCCTGTTTTCACCAGGGCTTTCCAAGAAATGGGATCAAGTTTTGGCAGGGAGCTGCAAGTCAAGGAAAAACACGAGGGGATTCACTGGATTTGTCCATCCTGTGCTCCATCCTGTCAGGTGATGCCACTGTCCCAGAGCTGCTGAAGGTGTCCTGCACCCAAATCCTTCACTGGGATGGGTCACCCGCTCAGAGCTGCTCTTCATATTGTTCTTCTTCTCCTCTTCAGCTCTGCACAACTGGAATTGGGAAATAAATTGGTGCAGGCAGTACCAGAGTACCGGGGGTGCAGCACTGGACCCTTTGGGGCATTGTGACAAGGACCAGATGGGATGGATCCTCACGGCAGAGCAGCCCAGCACAGAGAAATCACTTCCATCAATGAAACCACAACTGGGAAAGGTCCCAGAGCCTTTCACTCTGCCAGGGCTTGTCTTTGGGTGCAGCAGCCCCTGCCTCTGCAGCCCCCAAGGCATCCTGAGCTGTCCCAGCCACTGCAAGGGGTTAAATCCTGCCCCAAGGGTGAGTCCAGCCTATCCCTAATCCTGGCATCAAAAGGCTGCCTGGGGTTTGTGCTGCTGCCCTAGAGCAGCACAGGGAGCAGAGCCCTGCTGCCAGGCATGGAGCCAGGGGCGATTCCAAACTGTCCCCAGACAGAAACACCTTCCAAAAACAGAGAATGAATAAATACATCTCTGTGACGGTGTTCACAGGGGTTTTCGGATTGGGGAAGAGATGAGGATCTGACTCCATGTTTTAGAAGGCCTGATTTATTATTTTATGATATATATTATATTAAAACTATACTAAAAGAATAGAAGAAAGGATTTCATCAGAAGGCTGGCTAAGAATAGAATAGGAAGGAATGATAATGAAGGTTTGTGGCTCGGATAGAGAGTCCAAGCCAGCTGACTGTGATTGGCCATTAATTAGAAACAACCACATGAGACCAATCCCAGATGCACCTGTTGCATTCCACAGCAGCAGATAACCATTGTTTGCATTTTGTTCCTGAGGCCTTTCAGCTTCTCAGGAGGAAAAATCCCAAGGAAAGGATTTTCCATAAAAGATGTCTGTGACACATCTCGACTTGGCTTTAGCCATTGGAAACAGGCCTAGAAGCAGCTGCCTGTGCTGGCCACCTCCTGGAGGGAGATTTTTAATGCAGAAGGTTGTCCAGGGAAGCTGTGGCTGCCCATCTCTGGGAGTGTCCAAGGCAGGGTGGACAGGGCTTGGAGGACACTGGGACAGGGGAACCCAGAGCAGAGGAGTTGGATTTACAGAATCTCCAAGGTCCCTTCCAACCCCAAGGCAGCAGACCACAAAAAATCTGAACAAAGGCACCAGGTCTAGTTAATGAAGTTAATTAAGTGAAACCTTTAATAAAGCACTTTGGTAATTAATGTGCCTTGAGCTGGGCCCATCTCAGCCATCAACCTTTCCTATGACACCATTTAGAGTTTACTCTGCAAGTACTCCATGGTCAGCTCTGGGATGGAGCTGCCCTTGCACCCTGGACAATCCTGCATCCTTCTCCCCCAGCCTGAGCCCCAAACTGGGCTCACTGGGCCCACACTGGCACTGCAAAGCCTTGCTGGCTCCAAGCAGGCTGAGAGAAAGTTCTGGAAAGCTTTGACTGGTCCTGTGCCCACTGTTATCAGCCTCCTGTGGCCTGTCACCCCTTCCAAGGTGCCAGCTCTGGGCTGGAGCCCAGCTCAGGGGAGCAGCCAGGGCTGCCAGCAGCTAGGGAGGGCTGGGGCACTGACCAGGGGACTGACCAGGAGCCTCTCCTGGGGAAGGACAGCATGAGCAGGGACCATCTATGGGGTTCCTGGGTCACCAAAGTGACCAAAGCAACCAAAGTGGTGCTCCTGCCCCAGTCCCCAGGAGATGAAATGGCCAAGGAGACCCAAAACTTCACCTCCCAGCAGAGCCAGCTCTGACAGAGCCCTGCAGCCATGGCCACAGCCCCTCTTCCCTCCTGCCCTGCAGGGAGCAGCTGCACCCCAGGCAGAGGATTTGTGGTGCAGCCTGGCTCTGTCTGGTGCCCACCAAGGGACAAAGCCAATGGCTCAGTCAAGCCTCCTGCTCACCCCAGGAGTTTTCACCTTGGTGCTTTTATCAGGAAAGATTGTATTTAATTTTAATCTTAATTTTATTTTTATTTTTATTTTTATTTTTATTTTTATTTTTATTTTTATTTTTATTTTTATTTTTATTTTTATTTTTATTTTTATTTTTATTTTTATTTTTTTTTAATTTTAATTTTAATTTTATTTTAATTTTAATTTTATTTTTATTGTTACTGTTATTGTTATTGTTATTTTATTTTAACTTTAACTTTAATTTTAATTTAATTATAATTTTATTTTCATTTTAACCTTAATTTTTAATATTTTTTTTCATTTTTCATTTCCAATATTTATTTTCATATTTAATTTTTAATGTTTATTTTCATTTTTAACTTTCAGACCAGGGAGAAAAAACTTCAGGAATTATTTTCCTGAGCCTCTCTAGCCCAGAGCATGGCCCCACCAGGCTGGGGTGGGATGAATCCCAGAGGTCCAGAGCTGACCTCTCTGGACCATGAGCTTTGTGGCCATTTCCTTGCACCTTCTGCTGACTCAGGGCACAGAACCAGCTGGGAGCAAACCACCCCATCCCCTCTCTCTTGAAATCCTCTGAAATCTGGGCCCAGGAATATTTACAGCCTCTCTGTCTGTCCCTGACCTTCAGCTTTTATTTGCGTACGTAAATTTTGTTCTATTCCAGGGCTACAAGTTTCATATCAGGGCAGTTCAATCTTTATGAGGATAAAGTGTTTGCAGTGCTCTTAAGCAGCTTAACGTAAGCATGTGTGTGAAAGATTAACAGCTCTGTGAGTCGGAGCAGTTAAGTGACAATATCAAGAGAAAGGAAAGGAGAAAACATCATCAATCTTAAGCAGCACCAAGAATATTGGAGATGAGTTATTGAGGGGAACAACACCAAGCCCAGCAAAGCATTGATGACCAGAACAGGAAAGGCAGAGCAACTTCAAAGGATCATCTACAGCTCCCAAGCCTGGGAGAGAAAGGAAATGTTAATTATCCCCAGGTATTTATGTCCATCACTTGGTGTTGTGTTCAGAGCAGGCATTGGGGTGGAGCAAGGAAGCGGCAGGCTCTGAGTGCAGCTCAGTCTGTGCTTCTCCAAGGCACTGTCACCTCAGAGAACAAACTCATCCCTCCCTCCCCGTTGGACACTCTCCTCCTTGCTGCTGAGGCTCAGGAAAAGCTCCCAGGTGGTTTTTGCAGCTCTGGTGGACACAGGGACCATCTCATCGTGCTCTCCCCAGAGCATGAGGCGGCAGAAGAGCTTCCAGAAATGCTGGAAGACCAACCAAACACCACAGGGTTTGGTTTTTATTTGATTCTCAGTCACTGCACCTGCACAATGCTGCAAAATCCTGTGCCAGATATCACCTGCAGAGAACAGGGGCGTGCAAGGACAACGATTTTTACAACCTCTGGCAAACCAGCTGATGTCCCTGTCCTTGACTTCTCTGACAAGGGATAACTCTGCCCGTTTGCCAGGGCAGGTTGTTGGTTTATTAAGGAATGGTTGGAAATGTTCTGAGATCCTCTGATGAGGCATCCCTGGAGGAGAAAATGTGATGGTGCCCATGGGAAGTGAGTGTGTGGCTCTGGATTTTCACTGCACACACAAAGAGAACCCCACAGCAGCAGGAATGAGGCCTCAGGAGGAACAGGGAATTGTTGGAGAGGAAAAGAGGGATTCAATGGCCTTGTCCCTGTTTACACCAGGGCTTTCCTAAAAATGGGATCAAGTTTTGGCAAGTCAAGCAAGAGCACCAGGGGATTCACTGGATTTGTCCCTCCTGTGCTGCACAGCCCTGCACAGGTCAGGTGATGCCAAAGAGAACCCCACAACAGGAGGAATGAGGCCTCAGGAGGAACAGGGAATTGCTGGATGTCAGTGAGCCAATGCTGGAGCAGTTTCTGCTAAAACCAAACCAGACATCATGGAGGAGGAAGGAGGAGAAGACACCTCGAGGCTGCACTGGACAGCTCCTGGACCAGCCCCTGGGATGAGATTTCCCCATGAGATTATCCCTGATTCCCCATGGATTACAAAATGAACCTGCTGAACAATTGACATTCCCATTTTCTCAGGGTTTTTTTGCTGTTTGTAGAGCCTGGTATGAGGCCTGACTCTCCTGGACCTTGTCCTGGTGCCTGGATTTTTAACCAGGCATCTGATCCTCTCCAAGTGTGTTGTGCATGAGTCATTCCTGCCTTTCTGGGACCATCCATCCAGGTTATCTCCAGGTTAGTGACACATCTGCTGCCTGGAAAGTTGGGCTTCAGTGAAAACATCCTGTGAAACACCACGATTAGGGCTGGGGAATGTTTGGGAATGCAGAATATCTCTCCTGGAAACTGCCTACACATCAAAGCAGAACTCTTTCTCCAGGGAATTGCTTTTGGCAAATTTCAGCATTGGATAAAAAGATTGAACCAAAATATCTGGGTGAGGTCAGAGGGCTCCACTCCAGAGCTGCTGGAATTTCCTTTCACGAGGAAGCCCAGAATTGCAGCAGCACCCAAACATCCAGATTATATCAAAATGGAGAATTTCATTTATCCTGATGGGGGACCTTTTCCTGTGTTTTTGTTTTCTTTTTAACTCAGACCCAAAGAAGATCCCTGCCAGTGGAATGGGAAATCTGACTTCAAAGAATATCCCGACCAGATCCATGAAGAATTGCCCAGGTTCACAGTTCATGGGGGTCCCCGGCAATGACAGGGAGGTCACCAGGGCAGAGCAGGGGAGCTGGAGGTTAACAAGCTCCAGAAGTGCATTCCAGGGCCTGGTGTGCTCCCTACCCCAAGTCCAGGCTGTTTTCCAGGGAGAACAAAACCCCCGCTCTGTGCACCGAGGGAAATCTGCACTGTGCAAACAATAAAGATAACAGGGGAAGATAACTGTGCAGGCTGTTGTTTTTACATCTTGGCAGGAATATAAATAAACCCAAAGAGCTTCCTTAGAGATGGGAGAAGCCCAAGGATGGGACTGGGAACTAATGTGGCAGGCAGTGGGGCCCACTCAGCTCCCTCTGCACAGGCAGGAATCCATCCATCCATCCATCCATCCATCCATCCATCCATCCATCCATCCATCCATCCATCCATCCACCCACCCATCCATCAATCATCCATCCATCCATCCATCATCCATCCATCCATCCCTCCGTCCACCCATCCGTCCGTCCATCCATACATCCATCCATCCACCATCCATCCATCCATTCATCCATCCATCCATCCCTCTGTCCATCATCCATCCATCATCCATCTATCCACCCATCCACCCATCCATCCATCCACCCATCCACCCATCCATCCATCCATCCATCCATCCATCCATCCATCCATCCATCCATCCATCCATCCATCCATCCATCCATCCATCCATCCATCCATCCATCCATCCATCCATCCATCCATCCATCCATCCATGTCTGCTTTTCCTCTGGGAGCTCTCCCCTCTGAGGGGCTGGAGCAGGAGCCCCTCTGTGGATGTGACAGTCTGGTCAGAGAGAGAGAAAGCCAGATGAGCTTTCCCATTAATTGCTCTGGGAATTTTTGGGAGGCAAAGAGAAGGAATGGTAAACAAATGGTAAACCAGCTGTAGGTAGTGTTTTCAACAAGCTGTTTTCCTCATGAGATATTTACTCCAAAGGGTGTCTTCTTAATTAGCCAATCATGTGAAATGTGTTGATTAAATGATCAATCAGGTCCACCTCTATCAGAACAGTGTATAAAAGAAGCCTCTTAGCCCTCTGACCTAGAGTCTGTGTCACCTGCCTGTTCCTGTCTCAATGCTGACACCCCTCAGCTGTGGGACTGCACTGCTGGGCTGTGATTTATGAGCCTGATCCTTCCCAGAGCTGTGCAAATATCCTGACATTTCCCCTGTCTCTGGTGCTGCTGCTGCAGACAGGCTTCTCCTGCTTTCTGTGTTCTGCCTGGAGCACAGGGACCCTGGGGACTGCCAGGGCTCGGCTGCCTGGGGCGTGCAGCTGTGCCTAGGGCTCCTGTGAGCTCCTGTGAGCTCCCTGTCCCCTCTCCCAGGGCTCCTGTGAGCTCCCTGTCCCCTCCCCAGGGCTCCTGTGAGCTCCCTGTCTCTCAGGTTTCTGTGGCTGAGATGATCCCAAGGTATTAGAAAGTCTCTTTTTTCCCAGCCCTGCAACTGAAGAATAAGTCGAGATTCACTGGTTTTGCTTTTTAAGGTTGTTTATTTTTTCTTATTTATTATACTCTTTCTCTGACCTGCTGAGATCTGTCCAGCAGGTTGGGTTGTGGCACGGTCCCTGCCCTTGGGATGGTGTTAGATTTTTATACTAAAAACTACCTGTACTTTATTTACAATGACTTTCCAATACCTATCACCTATGTTAGACAGTCTGTCACTACTCTATACCAATCCAAAAGTGTCACCATCACAGCAGAAGATGGAGGCCAAGAAGAAAGAGAAGAAGGACAGGACATGCCCACATTCCTCCATCTTTCCTCTTGAACCCCCATTCTAAACCCCCAAAATTCTACTTTTTCACCCTGTGACAAATTCACTATCATCCTACTCAAACTCTTGTTGCTTGTAACTCCTCACACAAAGTTGGTAATTGTTTCCATGGGCTAAAATCAAAGGCACAGGTGTTTTTGACTCTGTGTCAAGGTCTCTGAGCCCCTGCCAGGGTCTGGAGTCACCCAGGGCAGCCAGAGGGACGTCCTGGGTCCCAACACCTGTCCCCATTCCCAGCACCCCTAGGGTGGCTGTGGCAGTCACCAGGACACAAATCCCATTCCTGTTTTGATGGGATTTTGTCCCTTATGGGTTTGTATCTGTTGGTAATGGCTGGGATCTTCTCCAGGAGCTCAGCTCCTCTAAGGTTGTGCTTTCCAAGAAATGCATGGAAACCAGCTCTCACCGAGTTTAACTCTTACAGGGGAACAGCAGAGGGAGGTTTTGTTCCACTTGTCAGCTCTGCCACCCCTCCTGTGGTGCTGCTGCTGTGCCCAGAGCAGCCACTGCTGCCAAGGCAAGTTTATTTTATTTTATTCCTGCTGCAGAGGGGCAGCTGTAGGAGCATCAGGGGTAGGACAGTGGGGACAGACGGAGACCAGAGATCTCTGCAGCCAGGGCTGGGAACTTGTGGTTTATTGCAAAGGGCCTGGGTGCAGGGCCCTGCTGGGAGCTGCCAGCCACAGCTCAGAGCAGGGCCCAGAGAGGAGAGGGGGAGAGAGGGTGAGAGGGTGAGAGAGTAAAAAGGGTAAGAGAGTGAGGTTCCCGTTACAATACCATAAATCTTCTTCTGTGCTGAACATTCTAATTCTCACTAACCAATCTAGTACAAGACACAAATCCTATAGCCTGTACATACTGCAGGATTAGTTTATAACATTTACATACTATAAGATATGTATATAAGTATTTCATACTATAAGAACTAGAGTTTATTCTATTCTATTATATATATATATACTATATTTACTGTAAGAATCATTACATTACCACACTGGGTTCCATTTTAAACCCTACAAACTCCTCTCTGGGCCCCTTCTGCCAAGCTGGCAGGGGCTGCTCTGAGCCTTGGGCCTGTCTGCAAGCAGAGGGTATTGTTTGATCAAAAGGGGATCACCTTCAGCTGGCCATGCCATTGTTTTCCAGTTGTTCAGGAACTGAGGGATCTCAAAGCTTGCTTTCATTTAAATCTCGCTTAGAGTTTCCATATTCTCAAAACCTTTTGCCAGACAATCATATTTATAAGGCTTTCCTGTTTCACCTTCCCCAACAGGCATCTCCCTGTGTCACTGCCCCTTCCAGAGCAGAACTCTTCCATTCCAAAGGATCTGAGACTTCCCCTGGTGTTTGCTCACAGCATGCCTCTGGGGCAGGCAGAAGGAGTGGGAACAGCAGAGAGGAGGGAATAGGAATGGGATGTGTCCTGTGCTCACTCCAGGCCTCCCTGTGGGGATGCTGGGCATGCTGGGGATGCTGGGCAGGGGCAGGGCAGGGCACTGGGAGCCTCCTGGGTGGCAGAGGAGGGACTGCTGAGCCCTGGGGTGTGTGGGCAGGGGGGATGGAGAGCTCCAGACATGCAGGAGAAGGGAGTCCCCTCACCACAGCACAGATTTGAGGGGTTGGAGCGTGTCCAGGGAAGGCCTGGAGCCCCAGGAGAGGCTGAGGGAGCTGGGAAGGGTCTGGAGCCCCAGGAGGGGCTGAGGGAGCTGGGAAGGGCCTGGAGCCCCAGGAGGGGCTGAGGGAGCTGGGAAGGGCCTGGAGCCCCAGGAGAGGCTGAGGGAGCTGGGAAGGGCCTGGAGCCCCAGGAGGGGCTGAGGGAGCTGGGAAGGGCCTGGAGCCCCAGGAGGGGCTGAGGGAGCTGGGAAGGGTCTGGAGCCCCAGGAGGGGCTGAGGGAGCTGGGAAGGGCCTGGAGCCCCAGGAGGGGCTGAGGGAGCTGGGAAGGGGCTCAGCCTGGAGCAAAGGAGGCTCAGGGGGCCCTTGTGGCTCTGCACAGCTCCTGCCAGGAGGGCACAGCCAGGGGGGTCGGGCTGTGCTCCAGGGAACAGGGACAGGAGCAGAGGGAACGGCCCCAGGCTGGGCCAGGGCAGGCTCAGGGTGGAGATTGGGAATTTCTTCACTGAAATAATGGGAAGTGGTGCAGTCACCATCCTTGGGAATGAGCAAAAATCAAGCAGATGTGACACTGGGGGACAGGGTTTAATGGGCAGCGGGGTGTTTGGCCCAGCACCGTGCTGGCTCCTCTCCCCTGGGGCTGACAGGGGTTTGCTGCTCCCTGGCTGGAGCCAGAGCCAGGAGGGAGCTCAGCGCCTCTCGGGAGAGCTCAGCACCCCCTCGGAGCTGGGGCTGCTGCTGGAGCTGCTGCTGGAGCTGTCACCAGGAGCCTCCGAGCCGGGAGCAGCCTGTTCCAGGGGCTGTGCCCTCCAGGTGACAAGCTGTGTGCTCCTGCCCTTGGAGAGCAGCCAGAGAGGAGCATTCCAGTTTAATTAAATTACTCCAGCAGCTGCCAGGGGAAGCTCTAACAAGAGACAGAAAGAACAACAAGGGTTTGGCTGTTACTCCATGGAGGGGGAGTGTGGGGGAGCTGGGAGGTTCTGGCTGAACTTGGGATCCCCCGTGGGGGTAAAATGAGGGGTAACACCTTTGGAAGTGTTGGGCAGCACTGTGGGACTCTCAGACAAGGTCCTGTCAGGTCCTGTCAGGTCCTCCTGACGCTGTCTCAGCCTGAGTCCTGCTCTGGGCCAAGCTTTGAGCTCCATCTCCTTGGAGCAGGGCGAGCAGCCACTGCTGGATGTGTGAAGGGGCTGAGCCAAGGGAAAATGGCAAACCAGAGCTTTTCACACCCAGCCTCTCCTTGCTTTCCTCTGGAGGATTTGCTCAGGCCTCCTCCTGCCTTTATTCAGATGCCACCCCTGCCTTCCTCAGCTGATCCAGCAATAAAACCAAACCTTTGCCCCATGCCTCACCCCCAATTCCACCCCTCTCCAATCCCTCTGTGGTTTCCTGAGTCCCCTGAGCCTGGGGATTTATCTGACAGTGCTTCCAGCCCCTGCTTGGAGATTTTTGCTGCTGTCCCTTCCAAGGCAATGTGGTCACTGAGACATCCAGGGAGAAAGGGAAGGTTACAGCTCAGGAAAGCAGGAGAAGATCCCTGCAAGGTCCTTCATCCCTTTATCAGCACCGAGTCCTCCACACCAGCTTGGTGGGACACCAGGGCTGAGCTGAATTCATCACAAAGGCTCCAGCAACGCCAGGAAAAATGGGATTTTCTTGATAAGAAGTGAAAATAAATAAGGACAGCAGGGATGATGTGGGAATGAAGCTGTTTCAGATGCACTGAGATGGGATTGCATCACTGCAACACAGAAAGGGGGAAAAGGCAGAGAGACTGGGAAGCAGAGCTGGTGGAAATCTCAAAGAGCCTGGGAGCTGGAGGGGGTGCTCAGGCTTTTGTTGAAAGTCCTGACAGTGGTGAAGCAGAGTCCCCATCAGGGCAGCTCAGGCTGGAGCTCAGGGCAAGGCTCTTCCCCCAGAGGGTGCTGGCACTGCCCAGGCTGCCCAGGGAATGGGCACGGCCCCGAGGCTGCCAGAGCTCCAGGGATGCCCAGGCTGGGCTTGCTGGGGGCTCTGGGCAGGGTTTGGCTTTGGCATTGATCATCCCTGTGGGTCCCTTCCAGCTCAGCACATTCCATGATTGTGTGAGAGTGAGGGATGGGGGAGATGAAGGATGGGGGAGAAATTTGGGCAGCACTGCAGGGATGGCCAGGGTGGGGTTGTTGGGGGGTCTGGGCAGGGCCAGGGGCTGCACTGGATGATCCTGTGGGTCCCTTCCAGCTCAGGAGGTTCCACGGTTCTGTGTCTCTGGTTTTCCTGCTGAGGGGGTGATGGAGAAACCCAGGTGTGCCTCCTGCAGCCTCTCTGTGCCCCCTGCCCTGCCCCAACCTGGGACCTGCACCTGGGAGGGACCCCTCAGTGCCAGGGACCTTCCACATCCTGAACCTGGGACCCCTGCTCTGACCTGGGACCCTCCCTGCTGCCCTGGCAGCTTCTGTGCCCTGGCCTGGCACCTGTGCAGGGCGGATTTCACAACATGTCCTGCCTCAGGGGCTGCTTCATCTTTGTGCTGAGACCCTTCCATGGGTCAGACTTCTCACAGGTTATCAGAGCTCTTTGTCCTGCCAAAATCATTTCCTTCTTCCACCTCCTGGGCTGCTGTGACTGCAGAGTGGAGTGACTCTGCTCTGACCATGTGGACACGCCTTGAGCACAGAACCCTGTCCTGGGCCTTTTCCAGCTCATCTGCACAGAATTCCCAGGATTCCCAGAATCACTGGGTTGGAAGAGACCTTCCAGACCATCGAGTCCAACCCAGCCCCAACAGCTCAACTCAAGCCTGGCACCCAGTGCCACATCCAGGCTTTGTTAAACACCCCCAGTGCTGAGGAGTTCACAGTGTTCACCTGGGGGGCTCAGGATCTGCAAGGGGAAAGCCCATCAGGAAAAGGGCAGAACCCACCAGCAAAGCACATCCAGTCCTGCCCCATGCCCGAGCTGCCAGACAGAGCCCGTGGCTCCAGACACTCCTGTCACCCTCAGAAACACTGGTGATAAAGGCAGGCAATAAAAGCTGTGGATGGAGGAATAATTATCCAGGGGCGGGAAGGGGATGAAAAGGGAAAGAGCCCTGATATAACACAAACATCATAAAAGGCCATAAAAGCAAAGCAAAGGGAAGTGTGAAGGAGGCTGAAGGTTGGCAGCAAATGTACATAAACACAAGGAGCCAGGCTGGAATGGGCTGGGAATGAGGGAGGTTGGGGGTGACATGGAGGAAGATGAAGTTGGGATGAAGATAAACAAGGGAATGGATTGATGAAGCTTTACAAATAAGACTAAATACTTTAGATAAATAAAACTATAAAAATTACATTGTAGTAAACCCCACAAAATGTAATTTTAAATAATTAGCTATAAAGCATTTCGAACATGGTGTAGCTAAAACTGATAAGCCAAGAAACACTTACAATGTATTATAATTAAACTTAAGTAGCTTCTGATTGTAATAACTTAAATTATAAGATCTGTGTTGTCTCACCCTTCTCATAAGACTAAAAATAGAATAAAAATAGAATAAATAAAATAGAATAAAATGTTTTTAAAATAGAAGAAAAGGTTTTAAAACACCTCTCAGTTATCCCATCTCCAAGTCAAAGAAAAGCTTCATCCAACAGGTGGGGAGCAAGGCCAAAGGGGGCAGGACAGGCTGAGAGAGCTCTGGGCAATGTCACACACACAGGAGGAGATGTCCCTGCTGGGGAAGCTCCCAGCAGAGCAGGGCAGTGGGAAATGAGGAAATGCACACCAGGGTGACAGATGAGCATTGCCATGGCTGACTCTCACAATTAAAGGCAAATATCCTGTATATGTGTCAGGAGCAGTTTTAGAGATTCATAGTTGTGTTTTACCCCCTTGTGTTGTTCTCAGGGGTGCCCTGGGTTGGGGACATTGGGGAGGGTCACTCGTTCCCATGGCAACAGCTGCCCCCCACTCAAGGTGTCAGGCAGTGATCGCCACCCCTGGGCAGGGAAGGAGGAGTCCATGGACAGAACTTTGGGGGGGCCAAAGGGTTAAAAGGTGAAACCTCCATGGTGTGGGTGAGCACATGGTGGGGGAAATCCTCTGCTCCTGGTGCTGTAATGTTTTCTCTATTCAGTCTGCTGTTGTGTTTTTTATAAGGTTCTAATAAACCTTTTACATTTTTAAAAGCGAGGATCATTTCTCACACCAGGCTGTGCTGGTGAGGGGAGGATGAGCCAGCACCAGCTCCTGCCTGAGGGCACAGTCCCCTCCACACTGGAGCCTGTTCTGCTGTCCCCAGGGCCAGAACAGAAGGCAGGTGGCAAAGCAGAGAGCAAGAGGAGCCTCCAGGCACTGGTGACACCAGCCTGGAGCCCTGGAGGTGCTGCTGGAGCCAAGCATTGCTCATGGTGTGCTCCTGTTAACACCTCCTCACGCACCAGAGCTGCGAGCAAGGGCTTCCAGAGCTCTGCTAATTATTAACACACTCCTGTGAAGGTTAACCAGACGTGCCTCTGGGCTGCTGGCAGGAGGAGAGGCGAGGCAGAGCCCTGCAAACAGCCAGGCTGGCTCAGGGCAGCTCCGAGCCCGCTGCCTTCAGGTGTCGTTGTCTACCTGGAGTTGGGGCTGGACCTGCTCTGAGCTGGGAGCAGGGGCCAGGCAGGGGCTGTGCTGGCATGGGGAGGTGGTTTTGGGCTCTCCTGGCCATACTGGGATGGTCCATCAGGAGCTGGGCTGCTCTGGGGCATGCACGGGTTCACCTGCCCATCCCAGAGGCTCCTGAGAGTGTGGGGGAATGGAGGAAATGCCCAGAATAAAACCCAGCCCCAGTCAGAACAGTCAGTTTCCCCAAATCCCACTGTAATGTAATCCCAAATCCCTGCTCCCCACTGTCCAAGAGTGTGGGGCAGAACCAACTCATCTTTTCAAAATAAAACACAGGGAAACAGGCTCTGTGTAACCTACTATATCTGGGATTTATTTATTTGAAGGCTTCTGCTTCTTCTCCAGAGGTTGGGTCAGGTTGAAGGAGCTCAGGGAAGGGGCGTTTAGGTGGGTACAAAACACTCCTCACTCTCTCAGCCCCACTCAGAGCACTCAGGCTGCTCCTTTCCCTCCCTGCCTTGGGTGCTTTGTACCTGGAGTGCAAGTTCTCTGCTCTCTGGCTGTTTTACAGCTCTGAATTTGTGGTGGTCTAAGGAAGAATAGGGAGCCCTATTGCTCTGCTCAGAGGGAAAACGCTGAGTACAGAGACCACCCAAAACCCTGAGTACACAGATCACTGAAAACCCTGTGCACAGAGATCACCCAAAAACCCTGTGTGCACAGATCACCCAAAAACCCTGTGTACATAGATCACACAAGAGCCCCTGTGTACATAGATCACACAAAAACCCTGTGTACATAGATCACACAAAACCCTGTGTACATAGATCACACAAAACCCTGAGTACATAGGTCACACAAAACCCTGTGTGCATAGATCACACAAAACCCTGAGTACATGGATCACCCAAAACCCTGTGCACATAGATCACCCAAGAACCCTTTGTACACAGATCACCCAAAACCCCTGTGCACAGAGATCACCCAAAACCCTGAGTACATAGATCACCCAAAACCCCCTGTGCACACAGATCACCCAAAACCCGAGTACACAGATCACACAATACCCTGAGTACACAGATCACCCAAAACCCCTGAGTACATGGATCAGCCAGTTAAAATCTGTGAAAATCTCAAATGCTTCAACTCCTGGACCATAACTTCTGCAGTGAGATGTGCTGCAAAAAACATCCTGATAGGTTATTTTAGGAACATTCTGGGAACACAGGGATTGGGAAATCTGGGAACACAGGGATTGGGAAATCTGGGAACACAAGGATTGAGAACTCAGGAATTGGGAACTCTGGGAACACAGGGGCTGCAAAATCTGGAAACACAGGCATTAGGAAACACTGGGAACACAGAGATTGGGAACTCTGGGTACACAAGGCTTGGGAACACAGATTGGGAACTCAGGGATTGGGAAGTCTGGAATTGGGAACTCTGGGCACACAGAGATTGGGAAATCTGGGAGCACAGGGATTGGGAACACTGGAACAGGGATTAGGGAACACTGTGGGAACACAGAGACTGGGAAATCTGAGAACACAGGGGTTGGGGAATCTGGGAACACAGGGATTAGGGAACACTGTGGGGACACAGGGATTGGGAACACAGGGATTGGGAACTCAGGGATTGGGAACACTCTGGGAACACAGGGACTGAGAACTCTGGGAACACTCAGGAGTTAGGGAACACTCTCTGCATGGAATGCAAACTGCTTTTCCCTCTGAAACCCCTGAATTTTTACCCCTTTCCCTGCAGCTGGAGGAGCGTCCAAGAGGGCTTTAACCCCTGGTTTGCTGGAGACCGAGCTCCAAATCCCACCTGGGATGCTCTGGATGTTTTGTGGGTCCCTTTGGGAGTGCATGGCAGAGGTGTGGGGGAGGACGGGAAGTGGCCCCAATAACCCCAGGGTTGTGTCTCTGCTCCCAGCCCTGTGCAGGTGGCTGGCAGCCAAAACACTGCCCAGACTGGCAGAGCAGGGCTTTTATTTTAAGGTTACCCTGAGCAGTGGCACACAATAAACTCCACTCCCGAGATAAGGAATGTTCATAATCCTCCCCTTTCTGCTAAGAATAGAGTCCCTATCTCCAAACCCCTCCGCTCCAGTCCAGAGAAACAAAGCCCAGTGGGTGAAAACAACAAAACCAGGAGCTGGGGAAGTATTTGGGTTCAGGAAAGACTAAATATTTAACTTGTGAGGCCAATGCATCCTGGAATGTATGGGGCACTCCAGGAACAGCTCCCCATTGTCCAGGGGCCACGGGGAAAGTCCTCTTGACCAGTCCTTGTCCTGCAGGGCCACCAGGCTGTCCCAGTGTTGGTGGGAGGCCAGCAGGTCCTTGCAGGGGTAAAGGTGGGGCTGTTTTGCCTGCAGGAGTCAGTCCAGGGGCTGCAGCCCAGGGTGGTGCTGCTTTTCTGTGATAACTGCACAAAAAGGCACAAAATTCTGCCCGGGCTGTTCTGGGGATTGCATCCTTTCCTGGATGCCACCACAAACATCCTGCAGTCATCAGGACCTGGCGAAATCTTTCCAGCTCATGAAGCATCCCCAGGTTGTCTCTTCCACAGGGAACAGCAGAATATGTCATGGGGGGCCCTGCTGTGTGCTCAGGGTGGGGTGGCTCAGCTGAGTGCAGTGGGAAGCTCCAGGGGCAGCTCTGCACTCCCAGAACCATCCATGTCTGTCACAGACATCTTTTATGGAAAATCCTTTCCTTAGGGTTTTTCTTCCTGAGAAGCTGAGAGGCCTCAGGAACAAAATGTAAACAATGGTTATCTGCTGCTGTGGAATGCAACAGGTGCATCTGGGATTGGTCTCATGGGGTTGTTTCTAATTAATGGCCAATCACAGCTCAGCTGGCTCGGACAGAGAGCCGAGTCACAAACCTTTCTTATCATTCTTTCCTATTCTATTCTTAGCCAGCCTTCTGATGAAACCCTTTCTTCTATTCTTTTAGTATAGTTTTAATGTAATATATATCATAAATGAATAAATCAGCCTTCTGAAACATGGAGTCAGATCCTCATCTCTTCCCTCATCCCCGGACCCCTGTGAACACGGTCACACACGTTTGCAGAAGCCTCCTGCTGGGCCAGCCTGGCCCTTTGGTGGAATCACCAGCCTGGTCTCTCTTGCTCTGAGGTCTTTGGCGCCCCTCCAGCCCCAGGCAGAGGTTTTGCTGCTGAGACTGATGTCCCATGTCCTCAGAGCCTGGCCTGACCACTGCTGTTGTGGGAACCCAGAACATCCCTCTGGCTGTCCAGGATGGCCAGGACCCCTGCCAGGGGGCTCAGAGACCCTGGCACAGAGCCCAAAACACCTGTGGGTTTGATTATGACCTGTGGAGCAAATTACCAAAAATATGCAAGCCATGACAAATTAAGTAGACTGATAGTGAAGTTATCACGGGGTGGAAAAGTAGATTTTGGGGTTTTTGGTATGGGAGTTCAGGAGGCAAGATGGAGGGAACTGGGTGTGTCCAGCCTTTCTCCTTCTTCTTCTTGGCCTCCATCTTCTGCTGTGATGTTGTCACTTTTAGGTTGGTTTAGAGTAGAAGCTCACTGTCTAACATAGGTGATAGGTATTGGGAAATTATTGTAAACATGTTATATGTAGTTTTTAGTATAAAGACATAACACTGCCCTGGGGGCAGGCAGAGTGCCTGGAACTGTCCTGCTGGATGGACCTGGGCAGGGCAGGAGAAAGAATTTTATAGATAAGGAACAATAAACAACCTTGAGACTGAGAAATGAAGAGCCCTGACTCCTTCTTCAAGTGTGGGTCTGGGAAAAGAGAGTTTCGAACTTTTCTTAGAGTCACTCTGACCAGCTAAAGATCCCAACATGCTGTCACCAAGGATTGGCTGCTGGGCTGGGCCCTGGGCAAGCTGGGCTGGTGGGAGGTGACCCCAGCCATGACATGGGGTGGAGTTTGAGGTCCCTGTTGGGAAGGATGAAAGTTTGACAGGAAAGTCTCACAGATGTGTGTGCTTAGCAGAAAGATTTTTAAATGTAGAGTCTGAGGAAGGAATAGAGATGGAAGCAAGTTTTGATATAGAAGAAAAGAATTGCTGAGCCAGTCTTACTGGCTAACCAAGGAGGCAAAGGGTGTGTTAGTTAGAAGGGGTTTTATGTCTTAGAACAAAGGATAAACCCACCCCAAACAAGAAGATGTTTTTACCAAGCAGAAAGAGAGCACAGGCAAACAAGGCAGCAAATGTGGCAAGTAGACAAAAAAAGGTCTCAGAATTTTCCACTGCAAGAAAACTGAAAACCAACTTCTAGTTAAACTGTAATGTACTAACTTTAGTGATTGGAGAACAGTAACATGAATATGGTAATTACAGTAGTTATGATAGGCTATAGATAAAAGTTAAGGTATAGATTGGTTCTGCTGTATTAAGATGCTCAGCAAAGAAAAGTACAGAATGCATTGTAACCAAAACCAAAGGGTCTCCAGGCCTGCCTGCAGCTGGAGCTGACAGCTGTAGGCACAGCTCTGTCACCCACCACCCTGGACTGCTGTAACACCTTGGATGTAATAAACTGCATTTTGGAGAGCAGCCTGGAGTCCCACATCTCTAATTCAGGCTCTTACAGTCCCAACCCAAAGCATGCCATGGTTCCATGGCAGAGGGGGCACCTTGACCATCCAGGGTGACCTCGAGAGCAGGCACAGCTCATCCTGGGAGTGAACATGGAAGGGGAGGAGAGAACTTCTCCTCTCTGCTGTGTCACATCAGGACAGGCACCCAGGACAGAGCCCAGGGCTCCCCAACCCAGCACAGACCTGGTTACAACCCAAATCCATGCAGGGGCGTGAAATGCAGAATGTTGTGAGAGCATTCCCCAGCTCAAATCAGCAAAAGGGAGAACTGGAGATGCCTTCAAGAGCAGGAGCATTTCCTTGGGGCAGTGGTGCCTCTCCAGCCTGTTTTGGCTGCAGTGTCCCCATTCCTGACCCATGAGACCAAATCTCTGCATGGCAATGCTTTGGTAAGACACCAATGCAAATCTGAAGTGTCCTGGGTATTATATTATATAAATTATATATTATATTATATAAATTATATATTATATTATATAAATTATATATTATATTATATAAATTATATATTATATTATATAAAATATATATTATATTATATTATATTATATTATATTATATTATATTATATTATATTATATTATATTATATTATATTATATTATATTATATTATATTATATTATATTATATATTAGCATAAACACAGAAAGAGCGTGGGATCAGTGGAGGGGTAACCCCAGTGTTCCAGGTAACCCTGGTGGCACACGGAGAAGGGTCTGGGCCCTGGTGCCAGGTGTGTGCTGTGCCTGAACCTGGAGAATTGGGACCCCATGGAATTCATCCACAAAACCAGCAAAGGGCAAAATTCACCCAGTCCCATCCCCAGCAGTGGGAGAGAAACACCAGGGGAAGACAGCAAAACAGTAAGACACTTGTTATCCCATTTCCCCCCATTTTTATAAATATCTGTATATATTTTTTACAAGAAAAGCAGCTCCTCTTGGTGAGGAGAGGAGATTTTGCCTGCCTTGCAAAGTTCACCCATTGTTCAAAGCCAACTCTCCTGTCCAACACAAACAGGGACTCTTAAAAACATTCTCATCCAAAACAATTGCCATGACTTTTGATGTTTTCACGGTGCTCACTCTCCCCCACTGTTTGATCATTATGTTTTACAATATTTTTTCCCCTTCCCCGCAGGCGCCGTTCCAGGTGCCCCAGCTCTGGAATTCGTGGCTTCATCATCCAAGCTTCTGCATTCAGTGGGATACAATGGAAAGAATTCCACGGGGTTTATTTTGACTGCCCCTCGTGCCTGTTTGCACACCCTCAGCAGGGCTCCCAGATGTGCCTGTGGCCAGGCTGAAGGAGCTCAGCTGCAGAGGATCATCCCCGATGTTGGGGTAGATGACACAGGAAAGCCTTATCAATATGATTGCCTGGCAAAAGATTTTGAGAATATGGAAACTCTAAGCGAGATTGGAATGAAAGCAAGCTTTGAGATCCCTCAGCTCCTGAACAACTGGAAAACAATGGCATGGCCAGCTGAAGGTGATCCCCTTTTGATCAAACAATACCCTCTGCTTGCAGACAGGCCCAAGGCTCAGAGCAGCCCCTGCCAGCTTGGCAGAAGGGGCCCAAAGAGGAGTTTGTAGGGTTTAAAATGGAACCCAGTGTGGTGATGTAATGATTCTTATAGGCTGTATGGAAATGCTGTAGGATTTATATATTGTACTGGATTGGTTAGTGAGAATGAGAATATTCAGCATAGAAGATGATTTATGGTATTGTAACGGGAACTTTGCACTCTTAGCTCTTACCACTTAGCCCTTGCGTCTTACCCCATTTATTCTCTTACCCCTTTTACTCTCTTACCCTTTTACTTTCTTACCCCTTTTACTCTCTCACTTTCTCACCCTCTCTCCCCCTCTCCTCTCTGGGCCCTGCTCTGAGCTGTGGCTGGCAGCTCCCAGCAGGGCCCTGCACCCAGGCCCTTTGCAATAAACCACAAGTTCCCAGCCCTGGCTGCAGAGATCTCTGCTCTCTGTCCGTCCCCACCGTCCTGCCCCCCAACGCTCCTACACCTGTCCCCTCTAGGAATCCCACCCAGGGCTCTCCTGCAGGTCACTGAATGAGCTCAGTGGATCCCAGAGGATCATCCCCTCCTCTCCAGGAATTCCACCTCGAGCTCTCCTGCAGGTCACCTCTCCCTTGACATTGCATGAGAAGTGCTGAGCTCTTTGCTGGAATTGTTGTAGATGAACCTTCAGGATCTGGCCAAGCCAGGATGTGCTGGATCCTGCATTCCTGGATGACCCCTGCTCCTGAAGTGACACTGACAGCACAAAAGGTGTCGGGGTTCCTGTCACCGATTCCCCTACTTCTGGGACCCTCCCAGGGGGCTCCCCTGATGGGGGAGACCCTCCTGGAGTGGTTTTGTGTCAGGAAAGGGAGACACACTGGATCTTTTTGGCCTTCAGGTTCTTGTTTACTTTTATCTTATCTAAAGTTTTGCATGCTGTCCATACCAGGCTCAGGAACTGGAAAAGCACCACACAAAGTGGCCAACAATCTCTGGTTACAAGGTCTTTTAAGACTAAACTATCCAATTAAGAGCTGACATCTGGATTATTTTCCCTTTTAACCCAATAATTGATCCCAGAGAGCCCACAATGAGGACTTTTCTGCCCAATTACAAAATGCCACCCAAACCCATGGAGAAGAAAGAAGCAGCATGAAGAAGAAACCCAGGACATCCCCCTGAGCTTCCATCTTGCTTCCATCCACAACACACTAAAAATCCCAAAACCTCAATTTCTCACCAAGTGATGCACCTACACTACTCTTTATAATCTATTTCACACTTTTGTGGGTTCCAATCTATTCTGGAGTTTAGGAAACTTTCTCCATGAATGAGGGTCACAGTCAGTGCTGCCCTGGGGGTCAGGGCAGAGCAGACAGAGAAATATTCCCAGTGCCCTGGGTTTCCACAGAAGGCACACCAGGACACAGATGGAAGGTGGGAATGCACTTGGAGAGCTCTCCTCAGAGGAACAGCCCTTTCCCCAGCCAAGCCAGGCTCTCTCCTGACCACAGCCCTGGCAGACATGCAGCTCTGCCCTAGACAGGCTCGAGGTGCTGTGGGAGAAAGGAGGAAATCCCCAGGATAAAACCCAGCCCCAGTCAGAACAGTCAGTTCCTTGCCATCCCAAATCCCTGCTCCTCGCCCAAGAATGTGGAACTGGGGCAGAACCAACTCATCTTTTCAAAGTAAATACAGAGAATCAGACTCTGTGTAAACTAATTTTTTTCTGGGATTTATTTCTTTTTTTTTTTCCACTTCTAACACTGTAATTTTTAAAGAAACACAAGACTGGGCTATCCCTGAATTTCATGGCTGGGATTAGGCACAGAATGGAATGGTTTGGGTTGGAAAGGACCTCAAAGCTCATCACATCCCACCCCTGCCATGGCAGGGACACCTCCCACTGTGCCAGGTGCTCCAGCCTGGCCTTGGGCACTGCCAGGGCTCCAGGGGCAGCCACAGCTGCTCTGGGCACCCTGGCACAGCCCAAACCTCTCTAACCAGGCCTTGCCAGGCTACAAACCCCCTGTGGGAAATGGCACTGGGGGCACCTGCAACCAGCCAGGAAATCATTCTTTCCTTTCCTTTCTCCATTTGCTGCAATGGGGTTTGGTGCTGCTTTCCATCCTTGATTCAGGAATGTGAATGCCAGAGTGCTTTGGGTGGGAAGGGATCTTCAATGCCAGCTCATTGCAGCCCAGGGACACCTCCCCCTGTGCCAGGTGCTGCCAGCCCCAGTGTCCAGCCTGGCCTCGGGCACTGCCAGGGCTCCAGGGGCAGCCACAGCTGCTCTGGCAATCCCAGCCCAGCCCCTGCCCACCCTCCCAGGGAAGGATTTCTCCCCTCTTCATAACCCAAATTTTCCCTCTTCCACTTGAAACATTGCATTTAAAAACCTCAATAAACTTAAAGCATTCCAGAGGCTGAAGGTGCAATCCATGCAGGAAAATTCACCCTGGCTGCCTCCTTTCTTTACTAGAACACATAAATTTATGCAGTAAAATCAAAAGGACTGATCAAGCTGGACTCTCCTTTTGGGAATTTTCTCTAAATTGGTCATTCTGAACTAAGCACTGCCAACATTTCTCATATGTGAGGAGAGGCATAAGTGGACTGGGCACATCCCCACACTCAGGGCTGGACTGTCCAAAATTCCTTTTAGGAATTTTCTCTAAATTGGTCATTCTGATCTAAGCAATGCCCAAATTTCTCACATGTCCAGAAGTGGACAGGGCACATCCCCATGCTCAGGGCTGGAATTCCAAAAATTCCTTTTGGGAATTTCTCTAAAGGGGTCACTCTGAACTTAGCACTGCCCAAATTTCTCACAAGTGAGGGGAACCAGAATTGGACAGGGCACATCCCCATGCTCAAGGGCTGGAATTCCTGAAATTCCTTTCAGGAATTTTCTCTAAATGGCTTTACTATGAACTAAGCACTGCCCACATTTCTCACACAGAGGAGAGCCAGAAGTGGACAGGGCACATCCCCACGCTCAAGGGCTGGAATTCCCGAAATTCCTTTTGGGAATTTTCTCTAAATTTGTCACTCTGAACTAAGCACTGCCTACATTTCTCACATGTCCAGAAGTGGACAGGGCACATCCCCACGCTCAGGGCTGGTGTCTGTCCCTGACACTGGCTCAGAGGGAGGCACAGCTCTGTCCCCTCTGTGTTTTTATTGCACAAAACTCTCAATGCCAGCAGTACCCAACTCCTCAGAGCTCAGCCAAGGGCAGCTCCTCCACCCTCCAGGTGATTTTGGGGACTGCAGCCCCTGGTGTGGGGTGGTATTTTCTGGGACCTCCACCAAAGGGAGGAATGATGAATCTGACTCCATGTTCTCAGAAGGCTAATTTATTATTTTATGATCTATATTATATTTAAAAACACTAAAGAATACAAAAAGAATACAAACAAAAAGTTAGAAAAATATTAATAAAAAATAAAAACTCGTGACTCTTTCTCCAGAGTCCAACACAGCTTGGCCCCTGATTGGCCAATAAGTAAAAACAATTCACATGAAACCAATGAAACAATCACCTGTTGGATAAACAATGTCCAAACACATTCCAAGGCAACAAAACACAGGAAAAACAAATGAAATAATATTGTTTTCCTCTTTCTCTGAGGCTTCTCAGCTTCCCAAAAGAGAAATCCTGGCAAAGGGATTTTTCCAGAAAATGTGATAGTAACAGTGTGGAGTGTCCCATCCTCCACCAGGGATGAGGCTCTGTCCCTGTGACCTCCCCTCCCCATGGGGACACAGCAGGACCCCTCCATGGCAGACACCAGGGGGTTCCAGGCTCCCAACAGGGTTCTCAGCTGCTCTGGCCCATTTTGGTGGTGCTCAGAGGGGTGGCACAGCCGCTGGCATCCACACACCCAGTGCAGAAATTCAATTATTTAATTTATTTCTCCAGGCAGAAATTAAATTATTTAAACCCAGGTTCTCTTCTCCAACTTAACTCTTCACCATGCACTCATTTTAAATAACCTGGAAAAAAAAAAAAAAAAAAAAAGAAATCTGGTGGTTGTGTTAATTGGGACAAAACAGAGCAGGCCTTCAGGGCCTTCCCTTAATTCACTCCCTGAACAATGTTCACTGATCAGGACTAGAGATTCAATTAGGTACCTTGGGGTGGTAATTCACAAAGACAAAACAAGGAGTTTGCAGATAATTTGTCATTCCTTCTCTCCCTGCTGAGCGACACGGGCTCTGCCTATAATTGGCAACATTAATACAATTAAGATGGTAATTTTGCCCCGTTTTCCTTCCATATTACAAAGTGTCTGCCTTCACATCCCTCAGCACGTTTGACTCTGGTAAATTCCATCATTATTTCTTCCCTTTGGGCTAAGAGGGGAGCCACAGCCAGGGCAGCCTCCCCCAAGAACTGAGGGGCTTGTGCTGCTCCTGCCTGAGGAGTTTTCAAGGATAAAAATGTGTCAGGGTCCAGGGAGGGGCAGGAGGAGGTGATGGTTTATTTGGATTAAAGCACAGAGTTAATGAATTTCTCAGGAAAGCACCGAGCACGTGGCGGTAATTAGGAGGAAAACAGAAAAATAATTAAAATATCAAAACACCCCCGCACCTCTCCCTGCCCGCCAAGCTCCTGCCAGCCCTCCATGAGGCAACCCTGGAGATCCTGCTCTTCCAGCCCTGGAGATTCTGCTCCTCCAGCCCTGGAGATCCTGCCTGCTGCTTTTCCAACCCTGGAGATCCTGCTCACTGCTCTTCCAATCCTGGAGATCATTCCTGCTGCTCTTCCAACCCTGGAGATCCTGCTCCTCCAACCCTGGAGATCCTGCTCCTCCAGCCCTGGAGATCCTGCTCCTCCAACCCTGGAGATCCTGCTCCTCCAACCCTGGAGATCCTGCTCCCTGCTCTTCCAACCCTGGAGATCCTGCTCCTCCAACCCTGGAGATCCTGCTCCTCCAACCCTGGAAATCCTGCTCCCTGCTCCTCCAGCCCTGGAGATCCTGCTCCTCCAGCCCTGGAGATCCTGCTCCTCCAGCCCTGGAGATCCTGCCTGCTGCTTTTCCAACCCTGGAGATCCTGCTCACTGCTCTTCCAACCCTGGAGATCCTGCTCCTCCAACCCTGGAGATCCTGCTCCTCCAACCCTGGAAATCCTGCTCCCTGCTCCTCCAGCCCTGGAGATCCTGCTCCTCCAACCCTGGAGATCCTGCTCCTCCAGCCCTGGAGATCCTGCTCCTCCAGCCCTGGAGATCCTGCTCCTCCAGCCCTGGAGATCCTGCTCCTCCAGCCCTGGAGATCCTGCTCACTGCTCTTCCAACCCTGGAGATCCTGCTCCTCCAGCCCTGGAGATCCTGCTCCTCCAACCCTGGAGATCCTGCTCCTCCAACCCTGGAGATCCTGCTCCCTGCTCCTCCAACCCTGGAGATCCTGCTCCTCCAACCCTGGAGATCCTGCTCACTGCTCTTCCAACCCTGGAGATCCTGCTCCCTGCTCTTCCAACCCTGGAGATCCTGCTCACTGCTCTTCCAACCCTGGAGATCCTGCTCCTCCAGCCCTGGAGATCCTGCTCCTCCAACCCTGGAGATCCTGCTCCTCCAACCCTGGAAATCCTGCTCCCTGCTCTTCCAACCCTGGAGATCCTGCTCCTCCAATCCTGGAGATCCTGCTCCTCCAGCCCTGAGATCCTGCTCCTCCAGCCCTGGAGATCCTGCTCCCCCAACCCTGGAGATCCTGCTCCCTGCTCTTCCAACCCTGGAGATCCTGCTCCTCCAGCCCTGGAGATCCTGCTCTTCCAGCCCTGGAGATCCTGCTCCTCCAGCCCTGGAGATCCTGCTCCTCCAACCCTGGAAATCCTGCTCCCTGCTCTTCCAACCCTGGAGATCCTGCTCCTCCAATCCTGGAGATCCTGCTCCTCCAGCCCTGGAGATCCTGCTCCTCCAGCCCTGGAGATCCTGCTCCCCCAACCCTGGAGATCCTGCTCCCTGCTCTTCCAACCCTGGAGATCCTGCTCCTCCAGCCCTGGAGATCCTGCTCTTCCAGCCCTGGAGATCCTGCTCCTCCAGCCCTGGAGATCCTGCTCCTCCAACCCTGGAGATCCTGCTCTTCCAACCCTGGAGATCCTGCTCCTCCAACCCTGGAGATCCTGCTCACTGCTCCTCCAACCCTGCAGATTCCTCCCCACCACTGACCCATCCCTTTCCAAGGATGAGGGCATGAAGGGCTGGTGGGCACCAGATGGGCTGAGGGGTTAAAGGATGTCCCTGGAGAGGGTGGGCAAGAGGAGAGCACTGGGAGTCAGGGACAAGGAGAAACGAAATGAAGGTGAGGGACAAACATGGACAGTGAGACCCTGGAGCAACAGGGAAGGATTTCCCTTCCCTTTCCTTTTTCCTTCCCTTCTTTCCTTTCCTTCCCTTTTTCCTTTCCTTCCCTTTTTCCTTTCCTTCCCTTTTTCCTTTCCCTTTTTCCTTTCCTTTCCTTTCCTTTCCTTTCCTTTCCTTTCCTTTCCTTTCCTTTCCTTTCCTTTCCTTTCCTTTCCTTTCCTTTCCTTTTTTCCCTTTCCTTTTCCCTTCCCTTTCCCTTCCCTTTTTCCTTTCCTTTTTCCTTTCATTTTCTCCCCTTTCCTTCCTTCTCCTTTTTCCTTTCCTGGACCTTTCCTTTCCATCCTTCCCCTCCCAGACACCCCAGAGCCTCTCCCTGTCTGTGTTTCCCAGGTCATGTTTTGCAGACAGGTCCCTGGAGGTGTCACCCCCAGCTCACAGAGGCTGTGCCCCCACTGGGGCACCTGTGCTCAGCCCAGGTGAGCCAGGCACAGCTCTGGGGGTGCCACCTGCTCTGGGCCACCCCAGCCATGCCCAGGCACAGTCTGGGAGAGCCCTGCTGGCTACAGGGGGAAGTGGCCACACAGCTCTGGGAATTAATCACCCCAATAAATGAGGTGCCAGCCATCAGGAGGGATCCCAGGCTCCCCTGGATTTCCACCCCAAGGGGGCTGGTGAGGATGGGAACACCTGGGGTGACCTGTGAGTGTCTTTGGGGGTTGCTCAGAGCCACTCAGAAGAACCAACAAATAAATTATTCTCCTAAAAACCCCACAAGTTTCCATTGCTTCCATGGCCAAGGCAGCCTCTCCTGGGTGTGACCCCCCCCTCCCACCCCACAGAACATTCTGGATGCAGCACAGCTGGGTTTGAGCATTTGCTTCTCCCGTGGCTCATGGTGTGAGCAAAACAGCCCAGAGCTGCCTTGCCCTGGGCTTTGCCTCCTCCAAACTCCTCCTTTGTGAGAGGAAGCCGCTGAATTTGCTTTTCCTCCTGCCTGGTTAGAGCAAGGATTTTCTGGAAGCGAAACAAAGGCAATGGAGATTGTCTGGGGAGATAAAGAGGGAACAGTCTGAACAAGCAGGAAGCTGAGGGGAACGAGGCTTAAATGTGGTGAGAAAACAAAGTGATTTCTGTTCCATGCCTAGCAGAGGAGGAGGAAGAACCCTAAGGGCCGTGGAGCTCCTTGTTCATGGACAGTGCTTTGGGAGATGTGGGGGCTCTCCACAAGACCTAGCAGAAGAAATTGGCATCCAAAGCCTCCAGATTTGGCTCCCCCACTCAGGCAGTGCCTGCTGAAATCCAGGAAACCCCTGCACCTTTCAGAGGAGCAGGACACACAGAGGCTTTGACTCCTCGTGGTCCCAAACCTTGGCCAGCTGTGTCCTCCCCTGGGAGCTGCCCCTGCTCGCAGCCCTGCCAGCAGCAGCTGGGCTGGGGAGGGGTCACGAATTAAACTCTGCCTTCCTCAGAGCTCCCTCGTTGATGGACCAGCTGAGAGGGCTGAGAGCAGCCCATGGGCTGGAGAGTCTTGGCATCAGAAGAGACAAACGAGAGTTCCTTCTCAGGACCCAGGACATCCCTCTGGCTGTCCTGAGCAGCCCAGACCCCTGCCAGGGGGCTCAGAGACCCTGGCACAGAGCCCAAAACACCTGTGGGTTTGGTTATGACCCGTGGAGCAAATTACCAACCTTAGATGAAAATCTGCAAGCCATAACAAATTAAGTAGACTGATAGTGAAGTTATCACGGGGTGGAAAAGTAGATTTTGGGGTTTTTGGTATGGGGGTTCAGGAGGCAAGATGGAGGGAACTGGGTGTGTCCAGCCTTTCTCCTTCCTCTTGGCCTCCATCTTCTGCTGTGATGGTGGCACTTTTGGATTGGTTTAGAGTAGCAGCTCACTGTCTAACATAGATGATGGGTATTGAGAAGTTATTGTAAATATTGTAAATATACATGTAGTTTTTAGTATAAAGACATAACACTGCCCTGGGGGCAGGCAGAGTGCCTGGAACTGTCCTGCTGGACGGACCTGGGCAGGTCAGGAGAAAGAATTTTATAGATAATAAACAATAAACAACCTTGAGACCAAGAAATGAAGAACCCTGATTCCTTCTTCAAGCACCAGGCTGGGAAAAGAGACTTTCGAACACATCTTGGGGTCACTGTGAGCAGCTAGAGATCCTGACACCTGGGGCGAGGAGAGCAGCAAGGCTGGGAGCCACCACCCCAACAAGAGCCTGTCATTAACAGGGATCTGGCTGCTGTGCTGGGGACGGGACTGTGCTGTCCCCACACTCAGGAAAATGCTTCCAGGGGTGTTGGGCACGAGCTCCTGAAGCTGCCAGCTCAGTAAAGGGGCAGGGGGGGCTGGACAGGGAGCTGGGGCTCTGCAGGCTCTGCTGATGCTGCCTCCCTCTCTCCCTCTCTCACACAGCCAAAGTGGTTCCCAAATCTGACCGGCTCAGTGTGTCCCAGGTAAGTGACATGAACAGTCCTGGGGATCCAGAGTCTCAGTAGGGCTGGAAAAAAAGAAAATATCTTCATTTTTGTGCCCCCAGGACCTGCAGGTACTGCAGCTCCTCCTCCAGGTGAGCTCAGGATGAAAATTTAGGGCATAATCTCTGAACTTCTGCCCTGAGGTCCTTCCTGCTCCCTGGGCAATTTCTGAGCTTAAATCAAAATGCTTTTCCAAAATTCTAGGTCCATAATTGTTTTAGCTAAAGTCATGAAGTTCCTCTCTCCATATAAAGCTGTGCCTGCTCCAGCTTGGTCCCGTTCCCAGTTCCACCCACTCTGGGCCCTGTTTCTCTCCTGCCTGATGGAGTGAAGAGTGTTTAAAAGCAAATGCTGGTTAGGGCCACAAACACTGACCTGGTATTAGATGATCATTCCAAGTGAAATTCTCTCTTCTCTTTCTCTTCTCTTTCTCTTCTCTTTCTCTTCTCTTTCTCTTCTCTTTCTCTTCTTCTTTTCTCCTTCTTCTTTTTCTTTTCTTCTCCTTTTTTCTTTTCTTCTTTTTCTTTTCTTCTTATTTTTCTTTCCTTCTTCTTCTTCTCCTCCTTCTTCTTCTTTTTCTTTCCTTCTTCTTCTTCTCCTTCTTCTTCTTCTCCTTCTTCTTCTTCTTCTCCTTCTCCTCCTCCTTCTTCTTCTTCTCCTCCTTCTTCTTCTTTTTCTTTCCTTCTTCTTCTTCTCCTTCTTCTTCTTCTCCTTCTTCTTCTTCTTCTCCTCCTTCTCCTCCTCCTTCTTCTTCTTCTCCTCCTTCTTCTTCTTTTTCTTTCCTTCTTCTTCTTCTCCTTCTTCTTCTTCTTCTCCTCCTTCTCCTCCTCCTTCTTCTCCTCCTCCTTCTTCTCTTCTCATCCCATTCTCCCTTTGGGTCTCACACACCCCAGAGCTGCTCCCCGTCTGTGTTTTCCAGGTCAGTTTTTGCAGCCTGGTCCCTGTCAGGTGTCACCACCAGCCCCCAGAGGCTGTGTCCCCACTGGGGTGCCAGCTCTGGGTTCCAGCCCCCCTGTGCAGAGCAGGAATGGAACCAGCACTGGGCCAGGGCAGGAGCTCTCTGCAGAGCCAGAGCAGCCTGGGGAGCAGCAGTGCTCAGGGATGTGCTGTTGTCCTGGGTTTTGTCCCTTTCCTGTCCCCACAGCTGTCTCCCAGGACGTGTTGATCCATCAGCAGTGTGGGATCTCAGGTGCTGGGCACTGCCAGGGACAGAGCCCAGGGCAGGGCAGGAGCTGCTCCAGCCAGCCCTGAGCTCCCACAGGAGCCCTGATGGGGCTCTCCAGGGACAGAGGGCTTGGCCAGGCAGTGCTTCCTGCAGCTCTGGGGTCACAGAGGCCACTGGGCACGTTCCTCCAGCCCTGCCTTTCTCCTCTCCAAGCAGTTTCCTCCCAGTCAGCAGAGTTGTATTTGTTGGCCTTTCCCCTGTGTTTCCTGCTGGCTTCCCTCTCTCTTGTGGAGCTGCTGTGCTGGATCCCTGCTCTGGCAGCTCCTCTCAGCCCTGCTCTGACCCTGCTGGTGGCTGGAGCAGCCCTGGCCTCGCTCTCTGGCTGCTGTGATGGGGTTTGGGTCCCCTCCAGGAGGTGATGCCCGAGGAGCAGGGCTGGACGGAGGACACTCGCTCCTGCCTGTGCATCAGCTCCAAGGGCTCTGTGATTTCTGGCACCGCAGCCTCGATTCTCAATTGTTTCCTTAGGAGAGATTTCACTTGGAAACGTGAGGGTTTCAAAAAGGAAAGCAAGGAGAGCACCAGGAGCCTGCCAAGTGGGGCACAGGAGATGCTGAGCCACCAATCCCAGCTCTGCTGAGGGTGAAGGAGCTCCCAGGGGTTGTGCACAGGGATGTTCTCACCGAGGATTTATGTGATTGTTTAAGGCTCATCATGGTAGACAGTAAGAGTCTGAATGAGAGATGTGGGACTCCAAAATGCAGTTTATTACATCCAGGATGTTACAGCAGGCCAGGGTTGTGGGTGACAGAGCTGTGCCTACAGCTGTCAGCTCCAGCTGCAGGCAGGCCTGGACACCCTTTGGTTTTGGTTACAATGCATTATATATTTTTCTTTTGGTTACAGTGCATTATATACTTTTCTTTGCTGAGCATCTTAATACACAAGAACCACATGGATCCCTCAGGGGTAATTCAGGATTCACCTTGCCTTCACCTTAGCGTGCAGGTGCTCCCAGAAATTTGAAAACTTTTCCCCACTCTGTATTTTGTCCTCCTCTCCCCTCCTCTCCCCAGGGCTGGATCACCGCACCACTCCCAGCAGGATTTTGCAGCTTCCCTGCCAAGCATCCCACAGAGCCACAGTGCCATGTAGAGATTAACCACAAGAAGACCAGTTGAAGTCCTCATTTAGGTCTTAATTAAGGCAAAAGTATCATTAACTTTAGCAGAAACCACTTGATCAAATGCTGCATGTGAATGAAGAGGAGCTGAGTGAAGATCTGGCTGGCAATTATCAGCAGATGCTGCTTGGGAGCACCTTGCCAGGATGCCTGGGATGAGATTGCTTTTTTGGGAAATATCCTCAAAGTCACCCTCCTCAGTGACAAGGACAGCTCTGCACAGGCCCCTGGGGTGCAGGGTGGGCTCTTTTCCAGCTGCTGCACACTTTGCAGAGGTGTCTCCTTCCCCAAGCAAGGCAGCTGCACCAGGGATGGGATTGTTTTTCCATGCCTGGACTCGCCTGATAAGGAGCCAGGGCTCCCCAGCCCAGGAAGGAAAATGTCTCCTGGTATCTGCAAACACAGATGATCGAAATGTCTGCCCTGGGCATTGTTCAGCTCTGAATGGAGCTGAGAAAACACTTCAGAGCGTGGTGAGCACCGACATTCCAGCCTGGGGATGCCTGAGGAGGCTCTGGCTCCCTGGGAAGAAGGAACAACTTTCCAGAGGAGGACAAAGGTACAAAAGAGTGCTCAGCATGCAGGAGGCTGGAGCTGCTGGGCCAGCAGAGCAGCCTGGGCAGGAATCAAACACAGGAGCAAACCCAGAGAAGCCCCAGGCTCAGACCTCAGGAGGGGCAGGGTCTCACTGAGCACCTCAGCTCCAGGAGAAGATCCTGGCCCAGAGCAGGCTCAGCTGCTCCAAGAAAACTCAAAAGTCACAGAATGGTTTGGACTGGAATACCACCATCATATTTTATGAAAAATCCCTTTGCCCAGGAGTCTTCTCCTGGGAGGCTGAGAAGCCTCAGAGCAAAATGAAAACAGTAATTATCTGATCTGCTTCTCCTGTGTTGTGCTCATGTGGAATGTGGTTGGAGATTGTTTACCCACAGGGGATTGTTTGATTGATTTCATATGAATTGTTTTGAAATGTTGACCAATCAGGGCCAAACTGTGTTGAGGCTCTGGAAGGAGTCACAAGTTTTCATTATTGTCTTTTTAGCCATCTGTAAGTATCCTTTGTGTATTCTTTAATATAGTTTAGTATAGCATTCTTTTATATAATATAGATCATAAAATAATAAATTAGCTTTCTAAGGACGTGGAGTCAATTCATCATTTCCTTCCTGCCACGGGTGTCTCAGAAAATACAACACTGGAAAGGACTTTAAAGATCACCCAGTGCCACCCAGGGACACCTCCCACTGTGCCAGGTGCTCCAGCCTGGCCTTGGGCACTGCCAGGGCTCCATGGGCAGCCACAGCTGCCTGGGCCTCCCCACCCTTCCAGGGAGGGATTTTAGAAAGATTTGCAGCTCTCAAATGCCTATAAATGAGTACCAGAAGTGAGCTGGCCACACCCTGTGGGTGAGGGCATTGTGGTCATTAACACTGGACAGCTTCTGCTGAGTGAGATGGATTTGACAGGACAAGGGGGAATGGAGGCAAACTGAAATAAAGTAGGTCAAAATTAGATGTGAGGAGTAAGATTAGAGATTAGATTAGATTAGATTAGATTAGATTTAAGAAAGAGGAAATTCTTTGCTGTGAAGATGAAGAGGCCCTGGCACAGGGTGCCCAGAGCAGCTGTGGCTGCCCCTGGAGCCCTGGCAGTGCCCAAGGCCAGGCTGGACACTGGGGCTGGCAGCACCTGGCACAGGGGGAGGTGTCCCTGGGCTGCAATGAGCTGGCATTGAAGATCCCTTCCCACCCAAAGCACTCTGGCATTCACATTCCTGAATCAAGGATGGAAAGCAGCACCAAACCCCATTGCAGCAAATGGAGAAAGGAAAGGAAAGAATGATTTCCTGGCTGGTTGCAGGTGCCCCCAGTGCCATTTCCACAGGGGTTTGTAGCCTGGCAAGGCCTGGTTAGAGGTTTGGGCTCTGCCAGGGTGCCCAGAGCAGCTGTGGCTGCCCCTGGAGCCCTGGCAGTGCCCAAGGCCAGGCTGGAGCACCTGGCACAGTGGGAGGTGTCCCTGCCATGCTTTGGGATGGAATAAAATAAGTTTTAAGGTCCCTTCCAACCCAAACCACTTCATGATTCTGATTTAGGGCCAGTTGGGCCGATCCTAAAGCACAACCCAAAGTTTTTGAAGGGGGTGGCTCAGAGTCTCTCCCACTTCCCAGGGCTGTCCCCAAAGTCCTTGTGTCCCTGAAGTCTGCTCTCACTTTGCTGCCTCAAATCAAGTGGTTTCTGCTCTTGTGGACGTTTCCAGAAACAGCAAATTCTCTCCATTACAGCCTCCCAAGATTTACTAAATGTGCCCTGGGATATCAGAGAAAAGGTGAAGGGCAGAGCAGAGGGGAAGGGGAGGGCTGGGGTGCCACATGGCTTTAAAGGGCCGAGCAAATGAGCTTTATCCAGGCACACTGAGTCCCCTCCTGCCAGCCTGGAGCCTCACAGGATGCCTTTGGCACCGCCAGGAAAACCCCCTGGCCTCCCTGAAATGCCAAGCTGAAACATTTTCAAGGTAAAGAATGCAACAAAACCAAAAACCCCCCGTCTGTTTCAGATATTTTTATTTCTTTTCATACTTCTGGGATTGAGATAAGGGACAATAACAGGAAAATCTCCGATTCAGGGCACTGGATGAAGAAATTCCATGACAGATTTCCAACAAAACAAAACAAAAAAATCATTCATTCAAAATGAGTGGTGGAAAATTCCTCGTTGTGGCCGGCTCTGCTTTCAGAATTCATTCCCCCCTGCACATATTTGTACTTCACATCCAAAAATCATAACCATGATTTTTCCCCTGTCCACTACATGAAAACAGAGTCAGTTGAACAATTCGGGTGTTTGGGGGTTTATTTCTGTTTCCACTCATACCTTTTGCTCAGGACTTCTGGGATTATTCAAGGGGTGGGATTCTAAGGGAGAAAAAATTCCTAATGAGAATGAGGAAAACATAAAACACACAAAAACATCCAGGAATAAAACACACCAAAAAATCTGGAATGAAAGGAAGTTGATCAGTGGCCCCCACAGAAAAACCTGGTTTATAAACTTACTCAAATATCACTGACTGAATCTTTAATTTGTTATTAAAAGATTATACTGTAGTACAATCTTTTAATAACAAATATTAAGTAGTACAGAACTCAGTACTGGGTTCTGTGGGGCCACTGAGGAAAAGTTTGGCACTGCAACATTTGCAGCTTTGGTGGCTGGGGGGCAGTGGAAACAACGTGTGGTGAGTGCCAATGACCACTGGAGATTGTGAGGATTTTATCTATGACCGTAAACTATAAAATTATATTTTTAAAAAGAAATGTTAAAATAAAAATTTTAATTAGTTTTTAATAATGTGAAGAGACACAAACAAATATGCACAGAGTAAAGCAAGGCCTGAAAATATGGAGGCTTTGCTTCTGCAGGGCCCTTCCTTGGTCCCTTTCTGACTCCTCTGTTGTGTTTTTCCTGACACTGCTGGGAGCACCTGGGAGCACCCTGCTCCCTGCTGGAGATGCAGGAGGTGGAGAGGGCACTGGCCTGTCCCTGTCACCCAACTGTCCCTGGAAATGCTGGTGCCCCCCAGGTGCCTCAGTGGTGGTCACTGCCCTTCCAAAGGGATCCTAAACCCCTTGGAGCATGTTCCCCCAGGGCTGGGAAGCATCCTGCTGTCACTGCCCTTCCAAAGGGATCCTAAACCCCTTGGAGCATGTTCCCCCAGGGCTGGGAAGCATCCTGCTGTCACTGCCCATCCAAAAGGATCCCAAACCCCTTGGAGCACCTTCTCCAGGGCTGGGAACCATCCTGCTGTCACTGTCCATCTAAAGGGATCCCAAATTCCTTGGAGAACATTCCCCATGTCTGGGAACCATCCTACTGTCACTGCCCTTCCAAAGGGACCCTAAACCCCTTGGAGCGCATTCCTCCAGGTCCCTGCTGTCACTGCCCTTCCAAAGGGATCCCAAACCCCTTGGAGCACGTTCCCCCAGGTCCCTGCTGTCACTGCCCTTCCAAAGGGATCCTAAATTCCTTGGAGCACATTCCCCTATGTCTGGGAATCATCCTGCTGTCACTGCCCTTCCAAAGGGATCCCAAACCCCTTGGAGCACCACCTCTAGGGCTGGGAATCATCCTGCTGTCACTGCCCATCCAAAAGGATCCCAAATTCCTTGTAGCACGTTCCCCCAGGTCCCTGCTGTCACTGCCCTTCCAAAGGGACCCTAAACCCCTTGGAACATATTCCCCCAGGTCCCTGCTGTCACCCTGACTCCCTGAACATTCCCTGAGTGCAGCATCTCCAGCAGCTCCTTTGGGACTGAAGGAACCATTCCTGAGCCATTCCTGGCTGAGAGCTGAGGTCACACCAGCTGGCCTGGGCAGAGATTCCTCCTGAAATTCACCTCTGAAATGGTGGTGACTGTGTGTGGATCCAGAGCAGAGGCTGACTCAGGAAAATGATCCCATCCGAGCTGTTTCTCAAAGTCATCATGACTGCAGCAGCTTTTCTGAATCAGCACCCAGATAAGGCCTGACTGTATTTATTTGTGGCAAATAGTTTTTATAGTCTCCCTTTCATAAAATGAAAAGTCCACAAGTCTTCGTGGTTGGGGCTGTTAAATTTAGATAATGTGTTTCTGTGTATTAAATTGAGTTTATTATGGTCAGATAAGCTCTTGCATGAGCAAGGACCTCCCTGTGCTTGTCCTTGCCTCAGATTGGGCCAGGTCAGGTTCAAGGAGAACTTGGCTCAAGGATCCCCTTTGTGATAGATGAGTAATACAATGATTGACTCTCACAATTAATGGACAAATATCATGTATATAAGTTAAGATTTATAGATTTATAGTTCTGTTGTACCCCCTCACGTGGTTATCCAGGGACAGCTGGGTTGGGACACCTGGGAGGGCTGGCTTGTCACTGTGGAACACCTGAGCTCCAGTCAGGATTTGAGGAAGAGATCTCCACCACTGGACAGCCAAGAAGGGGTTGATGGACAGAACTTTGGGAGGGGTTAAAGGGTTAAAAAGGAAAAAACCTCCATGGTGAGGGGGCTGAGCACATGGTGAGGAAAATCTTTTGCTCCCAGCACCATAACCTTTTTTCTTTATCCAGTCTTCTGTTGTATTTTTTGATAAAGTTTAATAAACCCTCCTAAACTATGAAAAGTCAGTAGCTATTTCTCTCATGCTGAACCACAGATGCTGATCAGGGGGAGGTGAGAGGCCGTGAGGGGCTTTTCAGACCAGCACAAGGGCTGCACTGAGGCTCTGACAGGAGCTGTGGGGTTTTTATCTGGGGTGGGGAGCTGCAGGCAGATCCCTCTGGTGATGAGGGCTCCACCGACAGCCCCACAGAGAAATTCTGCTTCTCTCAAATGCAGGTGAAAGAAACGTGGATATCACTGGGGCAGGTTCAGAGGGCAGCGAGGAACGGTTTGGATTTGGCCAGGAGTCAAGGCAGATGACACATCCAGTATTCCTCGGAGCTTTACCTCTGCATTGCTCTTAGTCACACTTCAGGCATCCCTTTATTTCCCTGCAGCTCCCCCAGCCAGAGACCTGCTCTGTAATTACCCAGCCAATGTCATGCGAACACTGCCCAGGCAGAATCTGGGGCAGGTCAGCGCAGGTTACCTGGTAATTATCTCCCCAGGTTACCTGGTAATTATCTCCCCAAGCTGACAAACCCAGCCCTGCTCCCACAAGTTCCTCACTGGGAATTCCCCTAGATGATGATAATAATAATAATTATTATTAATGATAATGGCAACATGGCAGCAGTGACTCATGGCTGGGAGCCTCAATGACTCACCTGTTCTTGTGATAGATGAGCAATGCCATGCTGATTCCGACAATTAAGGCAGGATCTCCAGTTTTATGGATTCTTGGGCTGGAGACATCCTGTTCTTGTCAGCAGCCAGGCAGCTCTCCATGAACTCACACAGCCAAAGGGAAGCACAGCTGACAAACCCAGCCCTGCTCAGGGACCACAAGCTCATTCCTCACTGGGAGTTCCACCCCATGACTTGCTCGTGGATTCCTAGAAGTGATAAAAATAGGATGATAATAATAATAATTATTATTAATGATAATGGCAACATGGCAGCAGTGACTCATGGCCTGCAGGAGCCTCAATGAGGGCTCACACTAAAGAAATTCTCTCTGTGATAGATGAGCAATGCCATGGCTGATTCCAACAATTAAGAGGCAAATCTCATGGATCTATGTCAGGAGCAGTTTTATGGATTTATAGTTATGCTTTACAGACCAGCACTGGGCTGGAGACATGGCCTGTTCTTGTCTCCCAGGCAGCAGCTCTCCATGAACTCACACAGCCAAAGGGAAGCACAGCTGACAAACCCAGCCCTGCTCAGGGACCACAAGCTCATTCCTCACTGGGAGTTCCACCCCATGACTTGCTGGTGGATTCCTAGAAGTGATAAAAATAGGATAATAATAATAATAATTATTATTATTATTATAAATGATAGTGGCAACATGGCAGCAGTGACTCATGGCCTGCAGGAGCCTCAATGAGGGCTCACACTGAAGAAATCCTCTGTGTGATGGATGAGCAATGCCATGGCTGATTCCAACAATTAAAAGGCAAATCTCATGGATATATGTCAGGAGAAGCGTGACAGTGTTCACAGGGGTTTTCAGGATGAGGGAAGAGACAAGGATTTGACTCCATATTTCAGAAGGCTTGATTTATTATTTTATTATATATATTACATTAAAACTATACTAAAAAATGGAAGGAAAATGTTCATCTCAGAAGGCTAGCTAAGCTAAGAATAGAAAAGAATGAAAACAAAAGCAGCTGGCTCAGACAAAGAGAGAGAGCCAGCTCTGCCGTGCCTGGTCACTAATTCCAAACATCTACACGAGACCAGTCACGGATCCACCTGTTGCATTCACAGCAGCAGATAATCATTGTTTACATTTTGTTTCTGAAGCCTCTCAGCTTCTCAGAAGGAAAAATCCTAAGAAAGGATTTTTCATAAAAAGATGTCTGAGACAGAGAAGTTTTATAGATTTATAGTTGTGTTTTACCCCCTTGTGTTGTTCTCAGGGGTGCCCTGGGTTGGGGACATTTGGGAGGGTCACTCGTTCCCATGGCAACAGCTGCCCCCCCCCCTCAAGGTGTCAGGCAGTGATCGCCACCCCTGGGCAGGGAAGGAGGAGTCCATGGACAGAACTTTGGGGGGCAAAGGGTTAAAAGGGGAAACCTCCATGGTGTGGGTGAGCGCATGGTGGGGAAATCCTCTGCTCCTGGTTCTGCAATGTTTTCTCTGTTCAGTCTGCTGTTGTGTTTTTTGATAAGGTTCTAATAAACCTTTCACATTTTTGAAAGTGGGATCATTTCTCACACTCTGGCTCCTTTCACACCTCTGCGGGAGTGGGGTTGGGCTGGATCCCAGACCTGGGATGTGGAAAGGTTATTTCTCCACAAAAAATTGCTTTGATTTATTTGGAGTCACAGATTCAGCAGGACTTTGATGCCAGGTCAAGGCTAAGGATTCTCCTCAGGTCCTCCATCCCACAACACCCAAGGAGGGTCCCAGACACACCAGCTCTGCCCCTGATGGCAGGAGGCACCTCCAGACCTGTTGGGCTCCCCCTGGGGCGCTCCCTTCAAACCCTCCTTTGGTAAATACAGCCAGGATTTGGGATTTTCACAGGAAATAACCAGCTCATCCTAATGACTACATCAGCCTGCCTGGAACTGCTGTGCTTGGGCCAGGGTGGCATCACCAACCTGCAGAGACTGAGGGGGCTGGCAGGAGCAGAGGAGCTGATTTGGGCTCTCCTAGTGGTGCCTTAAGGTTTTAGCTTTTACATTTTTCAGATCCTGCACTGCATTAGTGCATAATTCCAAACTCCATATAAAGTGTCAGTTTCTGTCCTCATGTGTTGGTCAGATAAAACAATTCCTCCAGGCCTGAGGTTCAAGGACACCCTAGAGCCTCAGGCCCAAAAAGTACAAACAAAAGTGAATTGGGGGGAGCAAACTGGGGATAAATGACTTCATTAATTGAAGCTGTAATTGGAGGATTAACCCCTGATATGTAAATGGACCAAACTGATAATTGTCTGATAAACTGGTGACCATTGTCCATCTTGGGTGCAGCCTCTGGGAGGCTTTGGATGCCCAAGGTGTGTCTGTTGAAAGCCTTTAATAAATACCCACTAATTTCTTCCCTATAATAAATTCCCAATAATTTATTCCCTTAATCTTGTCCAGGCTCTATTCTAGGGAGCCACTCTAGGCATCACCAGAGCAGAAGGGCAGTCAGTCCCTGGCTGCCTTGGCATTCCCACCTGGGCCAGGCCCAGCCCTAGGCCGGGCTTAGCCCTAGGCCAGGCCCAGCCCTGGCTGTTCCCTGCTGCTCCTGTGCCGTCACTCACAGGGACTCAGGTGTGGCATCCTGCTGGCTCTGATTGGTGACAAAATCACCTTTTTGAGGAGCAGGGCTGTGCTTCCCTAAGCTGTATTTCCTGGGGGATCTCTCTGCCTCTATCCAGGCAGATGCAGATGCGCACTGTGAGACATCAATGCAAGCAGAGAAAGGCAGATCCCAAATTGTAGCCACACAACACCATCATTTCCAATGAATGCATGGAAAAATGCATTCTTTCCCCAAAAACATCCCCCATGGCATCACTCCCTGTGGGGAATGGATTTGTAAATAATTGTACAAAAATTACAGAAAGATAAAATCCATTTAGCCTCTGAGGGAATGGCATTGAGCTTTACATCTCGTGTCTCACTATTCATTGAGACTGATAATGGAATAAAACCTTTTAAAACACCTCTTCTTACCCATTCTCTATAAAAGCTGGGAAAAACAACAGCTCCCAACCTTTTGGAAGGCCAGAGCACCCTGTTGTGTGGTGCTGCACAAACACAGGTAAAGAGGAGATGAGCTTTTGTCTTGGTTTGGAAAGACAGATGTCTGCTAAGGAAGGCAGGAACCTCCCCTGAAATAGAAAATGCAAACCCCCTCCCCAAATTGCTATAAATTTTTAATTAAGGAGCTTTCAGCAACAAAATATGGGAGCAGGAAATAGTTCTTTAATAGGGAAGAAAATAAAGGATAAAATAAACAATGCAGTGAACTAAACCAGCACTGCCAGAGTCAGAACCCAGCCTGACACCCTGTGGGTCAGGGTGCTGGCAGCAGTCCCATTGGAATTGTGGCTCAGCCCTCCTGCAGTGTCAGGGGTGGCTCTGCTGGAGCAGGGATCCTGGAGAAAGGTGCAGTCTCTTCCTCTGAAGGTCCAGGGGCAGAGGCAGCTGCTGTTCCTCTGGGCAATCCAGTGCAGAAGCCGTGCTGGTGTTCCAGAATCTCCAGATTCTATCCGGGTAGGAATGCTTGGCTCCTCCCTCTGGGCTCACATCTCCCAATGGGATGCTGTAGTTCTTATCAGCCATGCAGGGACATTCCATAGCTGTTATCAGCAGGTGTCCCCTCCTGAGGGAGGAGTGATTGTGGTCACTCAAAGAGAGATAAGGCAAACTGCCCCCTTGACAAAAGATAACCTGCCATACAGATGGTAATGGAATACATCTTGCCTTGCAATCTGGAGCAGCTTTTTTAGGTTTCCAGTCTTGGGCTCAGCTCTGTGGAGATTCACAGCAATATTTGATGTGGGTTGTTGACCAAACCCTCCAGGAGAAGAGGTGTGGAAGTGGCAGAGGATTGATGTTCACTCCGACAGCAATTCTTGTCCTGCTGAGGATCAAATTGGTGTCACTGCCACTCCAGGCTGTGCAGGAGCTGCTGTCAGCAGGCTCAGGAGAGAATAAGATTTATTTCTTAGATTTATTCCTGGGCTGCAAGTCCCTGAACACATATTTAAAGGGACAGGACAGGGATGTCTGTCAGGGGTTCCTGCTGCAGCAGTTGGGGGGTGAACAGAGAGGAGGGGGCAGCAGGAAGCAGCTCTGTGCTCTCCTGGAATAGCAACACCGCTGCTGCTGCAGAGACAGAGCCCTGGGCAGCTGGGCCAGCAGGCTGACCCATTTCCCTCAGGATTCTGCACACATAAACGACTCCACTGAAGGAAAGCATGGGAAGGTTAGCAAACTCAGGCCTCTGATGAGGTTGGTTAAATCTCTCCTAACTCCTTGTCCCCTGTGGGGAGGAAGGGAGCAGAGGTGGCCCAGGAGTCCCAGCAGAACCAGGACTGTAAATGGAATCAGAACTTCTGTTTTTCTGCATTTCAGTTCTCACCTGTGGTGGTTTTGCTGAATCAAATCCCTGTTTCAGTGGGCAGGAAAAGAGAGAAATCTCTTGCAAGGAATTTCTGTTCTGCATTTCAGCAAGGACTCCTCTGTGGTATTTGCAGGGGTCCCCAGGATGAGGTGAGAGATGGGTGAATCTGACTCCATGTTTTTAGAAGGCTGATTTATTATTTTATGTGCTTATACTAAAACTATGCTAAAGAATAGAGAAAGGATACAGACAGAAGGCTTAACAAGAAAGATAATGAAAAACTGGTGATTCTCCAGAGCCTCAACACAACTGGCTGTGATTGGTCATTAAGTTAAAACAATTTACATGAAACCAGTCAAACAATCCCCTGTTGGATAAACAATCTCCAGACCACATTCGAAAGCAGCAGAACACAGGAGAAACAATCAGATAATTATTGTTTTCATTTCTCTCTGAGGCTTCTCAGCTTCCCAGGAGAAGAAATCCTGGCGAAGGGATTTTTCCAGAAACTGTGACAGTGACATCATACCTTGACCCTCACTGCCCCTCTGGCCTTCCAAGGAAAAATCTCCTCCTCTCCTCCTCCATGGGCTGCTCTGCTGTCAGTGTACCTCAGAAAACATTATTGAAAGGGTATTTTTTATTATTTTTTCTTAATTTATTCTTTTATTATTTTAACAACAACAACACAACTATTATTATTATTATTATTATTATATTATTATTATTATTATTATTATTATTATTATTATTATTATTATTATTATTATTATTATTATTATTTCTGTAGCTTATCTGAAGCTAGAGAACTAATCTGAACAGCCAACCCAATGCCATTTTCACAGCAAAGAGAGGAGAACCCCATTCACTTTCTTTCAGACATTTTTATTCAGGATTGTGCAATTTTTTTTTTTTTTTGCTTTCTTCTCCACTAGTGGCAGAACAAACCCCTCAGTGTTCCATGATGGGCCCCCAGAGCTGCTGTACCTGTGACAGGATGAGTAATAGGTTCCTCCCTGGTGCAGAGCTGCTCGTCCACAGCAAGCTCCTGTTCACTCTCTTTATTTATTCTGTCTTATCTTCCTCACATTTCATCACTTTCTTGTTATGTTTGCTCAGTTAAGTCATTAAGACCACTTTGTTTTTTCTCTTTCCATGTTTAGCCCTAGGAAAGCAGCTAAGCCAGTGTAATTGATTTAGCATTTAATTTCCCTAAAAACCCCTTTTTCCTGCCATCAGGCTGGGGCCCTGAGACATTCCCACTCCTGCTTGCATTGGGTGCTGTGAAAAGGTGCCACAGAGAAAAGCAAGGCACAATTCTTCCCAAGAATATTCCTGGGTTTCACATTCTCTGAACCTCGAGAAAGGAAAAACAATTCTTATCATTTGCTGTGCCTGTGTTTGTGCAAAAGCAGAATGCAATGTGGAGATTGTTCACCCACAGTGATGTGTTTTGGTTCCTTGGCCTGTCAGGGCCAGGTGTGTGTCAGGACTGTTGGGGACAGTGATGATATTCTGTGCAGTGTGTGCAGGGTTGAGTGCTGGGCAGATTTAGTTTAGATGTGATGTAATATAATGTAATGTAGTATAGAATAATACACTATAATATAGTAATTAATTAGCCTTATGATAAGATGGAGTCCTCATCATTCTCTCCCCTCGTTGGGGGTGAAAATACCCACGATAAGAAGGAAATCTGTGAGCCAGCTCACGGCTCTGAGAGGCACTGGGGAGGTTTCTCTGCCTCCATGCAGGTGCTCTGCTACCTGTAGGGGTGTTCTGGGTTAAATCCCCATTTCAGTGGGCAGGAAGAGGGATAAATAACTTGTGAGGAACTTCTACATTTCTGTTCTCACCCATGGTGGTTTTGCTGAATCAAATCCCTGTTTCAGTGAGCAGGAAAAGAGAGAAAATTTTTGCAAGGAATTTCTGTTCTGCATTTCTGTTCTCACCTGTTGTGGTTTTGTTGAATCAAATCCCTGTTTCAGTGGCAGGAAAAGAGAGAAATCTCTTGTAAAGAATTTCTGTTCTTCTGCATTTCAGTTCTCACCAGTGGGGGTGTGGAGAGTTTAGCTCTGCTGTTTCCACATTATAAACCTGCATGGTGGGGAGCTAAAATAACAAGAAGGACAAGCAGGGATATCCAAATCTAAATAATTTGGCTTTCAAAAAATTGCAGGGACATTAAGATTGGAGAAGAACTCCAAGATCCAGTGTTTGACTGAGTCCCAGCTGAACCACACCACCAAGTGCCACCTCCCCGTGGTTTTTTGAATACTTCCAGGGCTGGTGACCCCAGTGTTGCCCTGGCAGCCTGTGCCAGTCCTGACCACCGTTTCAGTGCCCCATTTCTCACCACCCTGGTTTGCACAGAGACACCACCACAGCTTCAACCTGGAGGACAAACCTCCACTTCCCGTGGACATTGTCCCCTCTCCCGTGAGGTCTCCAGGCTCCAGGACCTGATCAGCCCTTCTGGGTCCTCTCCTTCCAGGATCCTTTGCAGGAACCAGTCAAGCTCTGGCTCAGGTGGGTCCCTCACCTCCTGCCCCACACCTTCACCACCCGAGGGAAGGAAACATTGGAATTTCCAAGGTTTTTGTGCTCATCTTGCATCACTGCAGCCCTCAAGTTTAATCCCTTTGCAAACCTTCCTCATCTTCTACCTCCTGGTTCATTTTCACAAGATTTGGGTCATTGTTCTGCTGAATGAGTCAAGATTTTGGGTTCCCCTTCTAGACACAACAATCCCAGGATCCTAAAAAACACCTTTAGGATCGTCCAGTCCAACCTTCCCCAGCACTGCCAAGGCCAGCACTGACACAAGTGCCACCACTGACCCACATCTCCAGGTGCCATCACTGACCCACATCCCAAAGTACCAGCACTGACCTGCATACCCAGGTGCCACCACTGCCCCATGTCCCCAGGTGCCACCACTTATTCAGGTCCTCAGGTGCCACCACTGATCCACATTCCCAAGTGCCATCACTGGACCATGTCCCCAGGTGCCACCACTGGTCCACATTCCCAGGTGCCACCACTGGTCCACATTCCCAGGTGCCATCACTGGACCATGTCCCCAGGTGCCACCACTGAACCACATCCTGAAGTGCCACTATTGACCCACGTCCCCACATGCCACCACTGACCCACGTCCCCAGGAGCCATCACTGCCCTGTGTCCCCAAGTGCCACCACTGACCCATATCCCCAGGTGCCACATCCCCCTGGTTTTTAAGCCCCTCCAGGGCTGTTCCAGTGTTTGACAGCCCTTTCCATGAAGAAATGAAATTGCAGCTTTGAGGGCCCCTGGCCAGCTCCCAGGGCAGCTCCCAGGCTGGCACAGCTCGTCTGTGCCACCCAAACCAGGCTGACCCAAGCCAGGTCCCCTCCACCTGCTGGGGAAGAACCCATCACAGTCCCAAACCCAACCTGGCTGGGAATTCCTGTCACCCCTGAGACCTCCCTGGCTCCAGGGGCTGAGCAGGGCCCTGCCCTGTCCCCCAGAGCCCCGTGAGACAGAGGGGCTTTGTTGGAAATGGATTTAAATGGGTTTTAAAGAGGGTGATATTTGAAAAAAGAGCCCAGACGAACAAAGCAATCCCAGCTGAGCCTGTTACACATGATGGAATTAAATAATGGGGATTTTACACTCTAATTGGGGTTTAAATCCTGGTTCTGAGCAGCTGCTGAGCTCTAGAAAGAAGCAGGAGGAGGTGCTGAGCCCCCCAGCCCTGAATGGGCACATTCACAGCCCAGGGTTTCTATCTGAACAAGGAATTTGCTGACTGCTAATCTCTGCTGATTAATGATGTTTTCTCAAAGCCACCACAGAAGGTTTGCTGGTCTTGTCCAGAGAACCAGACTTTGGCCAAGCAAAGCCCTTTATCCAAAAATGTATTTGTCTAGAAAGTGCCATTATTATTCTTAGGAATGCCAGGTATGGATGCCCGTGTTTCTTGTTCTTGTTAAATGCAAGTTGTTCTACAGATAAGGAGGTGAAAGAGTACAAGATAGGCGAGGTTTGTCAGGACAGATAAAATCTTCAATTAGACCAAAAGCAGCAGGAGAAAATTCAGACAAACTTTCAGACACGGAAGCAGACGTGAAAAGCCTGGGTGTCCAAGAACTGACAAGTTTTTTTCTGCCCATTTATCACAGGAAAGATATCACCCCCTCCCCAAAAAAAAAAAAAAAATTGCTTTTTTTGGTTTAATTCCCATTAAAAGGGGATTAAGGCAGGGAGAAACAAGGCAGACTTGTTCCACATCCACAGTGTGGGTTCCTTGCTGCTTTCTGAGTCAGATAACTCTGCTTAACAGCAACCTTTAGCTTTTATCAACGTCAACCTCTGGTGCTAAAATTATTCCAGCTTTCATCTGGGTGTTTGCTGTGGAGCAGAGTTCTGGTGTGATCCAGTTACTGGGACAAGGGTCCCTCTGAACATGTGGGTAAGAAGATCTGCCTCTCATACCTTGGAGTGGAGCAGGATTCCTGACAGTTTGACATCCAAATCCCAGCAGGAAGGAGAACATTTCTGGCAGTGTTGAAATCTGGCACCTTTCTCCAGAGAACATCATCTCACTCCCAATAACCATCAAGTCGTTACGAATAACAAATGATTTCCTAGAAATCAAGACAGAGGAGTGAGTGCCAGTCAATATTGCAGCAGGGTGAATTATTTGGCTGCAGAGCTCAGGAGGAACAGCCAGGCCAGTTCCCAATAACCACGAGTGATGATCAAAGTGCTCTGCTCCCACAGATGCAGATGGAACAGATTGTTCCCTCCAACTGCTGCTCTGCCAGCAGCTCCAGCCCCGAGCTGAGCTCTGCAAGGATCAGCCTGGAGCAAAGGAGGCTCAGGGGCCCCTTGTGGCTCTGCACAGCTCCTGCCAGGAGGGCACAGCCGGGGGGGTCGGGCTGTGCTCCAGGGAACAGGGACAGGAGCAGAGGGAACGGCCTCAGGCTGGGCCAGGGCAGGCTCAGGGTGGGCACAGCAGGAATTGCCCCATGGAAAGGGGGCTCAGGCCTTGGCAGGGGCTGCCCAGGGAAGTTTGCAGTGCCCATGCCTGGAGGTGCCCCAGCAATTCCTGGAGGTGGCACTCAGAGCTCTGGGCTGGGGACAAGGTGGGATCAGCTGGGACTCGATGTCCTTGGAGCTCTTTTCCCACCTCATCTCTGGGATCCTGAACACCAGAATCCCAAAGGCTTTTCCCACAAGGGAATATCCATCCCATGCAACCCCAGCAGCAGAGCTGTCCCTGCCCCAGCCCCTTCTGGCAGGGAACATTTCCTGTTCCCCCACAGCTCCAAACCTCTCACACCAACAACAGAGAAAAGGAGCTCTGAACATCCTTAAAATCCCATTTTTGCATATTGGGGGAAAATTTATCCATGGAAAGGATGCGCAGGGCTTGTCAGGGGCTGCCCAGGGAGGTTTGGAGTGCCCATCCCTGGACGTGTCCAAAGAATTAATGGATGAGGCACTCAGAGCTCTGGGCTGGGTGAAAAATTGTTGCTTAGTCACAGATGCAGGAAATGTTGTGCCATGGGAGGCTCAGTTTGGATATTATGAACAATTCCTTCATGGAAAAGGGATGTGAAACACTGGCATGGGCTTTCAAGTGAAGTGTGGAGTCCCCATCCCTGGGAGTGCTCAGAAAACCTGTGGATGTGGCACTTGGGGACACGGTGACCATGGTGGTGGTGGTTGGACTTGGTGACCTTTAAGGTCTTTTCCAACCTTAACAATTCTGGGGTTGATGTTTCTGCTCCCCTGCAGCTGCAGTAAATGCATCCTTCATTTTCAGGTGGGATGTTCTCTGGGTTGTATCTGAGTGCTGGAGGAACTAACAAACCCAGGGGGAACAAAAGAACCCAGCAAATCCTCAGTGGGAGTGGGGACAGCTCCGTGTTGGGTTTATAAATGGAGAAACAGCAAAATCCAGTCCTAGAGAGCCTAAAAAACTCTTTCCTGTCATCAAAATTTATTGGGGGGCACTGTCAAAGTGACCCTTATAAATCGTATTTCATGTGTCCTCTGACCTAAGTGAAGATAACAGGTGCCCAAGGAAAACACAGACATGATTTTGGAAATGCCTGACAAAATTTGCTCCTCGTGGGTTTTGGCCCTGCTTTCTCAGTCACTTTGGTTTCATCTGTCACAGGAAGATCCATCTGTAAACCTCATTAGATTCAAAATAACATGAGACAGATGAGGCCAGAAAAACTGTTTTTCTGCCTCCTCAGAATATTTTTAATTTTTAAATGCAGTGTGGGTTTTTAAAAGCAAATTTGCTTAATTGACACCAAAAGAGGATGGAGCAAGACATGCCAGAACTGTTTCTGGGTTGGGATGGGCTGATCCTGTCCTGGCTGAGCCCAGCACTGCCAGAATGCCCAAAAACGACCTGAGAGGTCACTCATGGCCATCTGGGGCTGGGCTGAGCTGAACCCTCAGGTGTGGATGGCCAAAAATGACCCATGAGGGTCCCCATGGCCACAGGGCTGGGCTGGACCTGTGGGTGTGGATGGCCAAACGTTATTGGAACCCTGGTCACTGAGAATTCCTGACTTTCTGTGCTGCCAGGACTGACCCCCAGGAGAACACTGCACTGACCTGAGGCTGTGGAGAAGCTTCCAGAATGGAATGACAGAACTGGGATTGTGGGTGTGGAGTTTGGGTAGAAGTGTGTGAGATCACAGGGTGGGAAACTTAGAGTTTGGGGTTTAGAATATAGTAATAGATATAAAGCAAGATGGAGGTTTTGGGGCAGAGGATGGTCCTCCTTCTCCTTCTTCTCCTTCTCCTTCTCCTTCTCCTTCTCCTTCTCCTTCTCCTTCTCCTTCTCCTTCTCCTTCTCCTTCTCCTTCTCCTTCTCCTTCTCCTTCTCCTTCTCCTTCTCCTTCTCCTTCTCCTTCTCCTTCTCCTTCTCCTTCTCCTTCTCCTTCTCCTTCTCCTTCTCCTTCTCCTTCTCCTTCTCCTTCTCCTTCTCCTCTTCTCCTTCTCTTCTTCTCCTTCTCTTCTTCTCCTTTTCTTCTTCTCCTTCTCTTCTTCTCCTTCTCTTCTTCTCCTTCTCTTCTTCTCCTTCTCTTCTTCTCCTTCTCCTCCTCCTCCTCCTCCTCCCCCTCCTCCGGTTTGGGTGTTTTTGTGTAATTGGATAAAAAATCCACATTGCAGACAGAGGTGGTTGGTTATTGGGTTAAAAGTAAAAATAATTCAGGTGTCATTTCTTAATTGGACAGTTTATCCTTAAAGGCCTTGTAGAGAGAGGCAGGACTCCATTTTCAGTGTGTAAGAGTGCAGTGCTGCAGCACTCAGGGTTTGTGAGACTGTGATGGCCTTTGAGGCCTGGAGTTCCCAAAAAGAGCAGAAATACTGCTGGAACAGGAGGAATTGGACACTGTCCCCTAAGGGGCAGCAGGCTGAGCACAGAGAGGTTGACTCTGAGGCAGAGGAAGGTGGAGGGAATGCTGGAGAGGATGGAAAAGCTGCCTTTGGAGAAGTAGGAAAGGTCTTCCTTCAGTATGGACAGAGATTCAGAGCCCTGGGCCCCTGATCTGAGCCACAAGGAGAGATCTATTTTGGGGGACATGAATGGTGTCACCCCTTCTTCCCAGCCCAGGAAGGTGTGAAAACAAATCTTCAAGCATTTTTCATCAAAAATCATATTCCTTTATTCCCCCATTCCCCTCCTGAGTGGGAAAATAACCCAGTAAATCCATGAAAAATCTAAGCTTCAATTTAGATTTAAGGTTGCAAATGTTCCTAGGGGAGTCAAAGATATCTTAGAGGAAATAATTCCTGGAAAGTCAGGGTCTGTTCATAGAATCCCGGAATGGTTTGGGTTGGAAGAGACCTCAAATCCCATCCAGTGCCACCCCTGCCATGGCAGGACACCTCCCCCTGTGCCAGGTGCTGCCAGCCCCAATGTCCAGCCTGGCCTTGGGCACTGCCAGGGCTCCAGGGGCAGCCTCAGCTGCTCTGGGTGGAATTTTGCCCATTTGCCCATTTTTTGTCAGTGATGTATTTGGAGGTTTCATTTTAGGATTACTTTTTTCCTCTAGGGATGTTCCATAATCCTGACAGTGTGGGTCAGTTCCACGGTGCAGAATAAAGTGACCTCCAGCTCCAAATTCTTGCAGAATGTTGCTCCTCCAACCTCAAATTTGCTCATTTACAGTCAGTCCAGTATTCCAGGCTCTCAGAGCCAGTGGATGGAGACACAAAGTCTCAAGATAATCAACATGGGATCATTCTTGGTTCCTATTCTGGGTTCAAAGCAAACCAAGCAGCACCTTTGAGGTACCACGCAAAGCCTTTGAACTTTGCAGTGAGGGAAAAGATTTTCAACTCCTTCCCTCATTTGAAATCCTATTTATCAAGTCTCAGCAGAGATTACTTATCTGAGAGCCCAGTGGAAACAAAGGAGGCTCACCACAGCTCCTCATGGCCAGTAGGGAATGGGTCTGTTTCCATCCCGCCCCAGCCAGGCCTTGGAAAGCCATGGAAAGTTCTGGATATAGGATGTGGTTTAATGGCAATGAGAGCATTCCTTCAGATCAGAGGTTTTAAAAATGTGCCTTGTCTAAACCAGACTGGTTTGGGCTGGAAGGGTTCACAAATCCCACCCAGTGCCACCCCTGTCATGGCAAACACAGACTGGCCAGGTTTGGGTGTCCAGAAGGGCAGCCACAATCCTGGGCACCCTGGCAGAGCCCAAACCTCTCTAACCAGGCCCCAAACCCTGTGGGAAATGGCACTGGGGGCACAGCCAGGAAATCATTCTTTCCCCTTTCTCCATTTGTGCCAGGGTTTGCTGCCAGGAATGAATGCCAGAGTGCCCTTCAATGTCCTCAGCCTGGCCTTGGGGTGCACCCCAGTGTCCAGGGGCCTTGGGCACTCCAGGGGCCATCCTCACATCCACAAGAGTGAACTGCTGCCCGCTCACTGGTGTTTCACAGAACCCTCTGAAGAGAAACCAGAGCATATTTGGGGCACTGTCAGGCTGTGGGTTCCTTTGCAGGAGTAATTTCCAATGTTGGAGATGAGCCACTGGCTCTTGCACCAAGTCCACAACTGGGAGATCTCAGTGGCACCAATCACAGCGACCTCCAAGGGGTTTTCAGATAGCCCTGGCCCTAAAGCCTCAAAGGGAATTCTGCCTTAGTTGGTATCTAAATGCTACTGAAGTTTTAAAAGTGTGCCTTGTCCATCAGTGGCTGAGATAATTCTCTCCAGGAAGGGTGGAGCATGTTGGACCTGCAGGGAACAGAGCAGGGTGCCCAGAGCAGCTGTGGCTGCCCCTGGATCCCTGGAACTGTCCAAAACCAGGGCTTGGATCACCCTGGGGCTGTGGGAGGTGTCTCTGCTCATTACAGGGGTGGGATTGAATGATCTTTAAGGTCCCTTCCAAATCAAACCATTCTGGGATTCTGGGATTCCATGGATTTGTGCTGGTGCAACCAGCCTGGTGTGGCAGAATTGAACTATTGAAATATTTTGCACAGTATTCCCAGTGAAATAATGTCAATATTTCACCCCCAATGCCATTTTTTTTGGACACAGAACTGAGTTCCACTTCTCCCCGAAGGTGAAGAAGGGGTTGGACAAGCAGAGCCCATCAGGGGACACAGATGGAGACCTCGGTGTGAAGTGGGCACCTGCAGGGCTGGGGGCACTGGGGCTCAGGAAGGGGAGCCCTCAGCAGTGCAGAACCCTCAGCACCTTTCTGGGTGAGGAGGGACAACAACAACGCCTTTTTTCCGTGAAAATGAAGGGAAGGAGGGAGCCAAAGGGCACGGGCTGTTATCAGGGTGGGAATGCCGGGCAGAGCAGGTGCCAAGGAGCGCAATCTTATCTGTGGGGAACGGGAGCTCAGCCCCTCCTGCTGGGTGAAGCCACCCCACGGGGTGTTCCCCACATTCCTGCTCCTCTTCCTCACCGTGGGCGTGTGCAGGGCACACAGAAACCCCAGGGCAGGCTGGCCCGTGTGGCATTTTCTGAGTCCCCCATCGTTGGAAGGAATGATGAATCTGACTCCATGTTCTCGGAAGGATAATTTATTATTTTATGATCTCTATTATATTAAAGAATGCTATATAAACTATACTAAAGGATACAGAAAGGATACAGACAGAAGGCTGAAAATACAATAATGAAACTCATGATTCTCTTCAGAGTCCTGACACAGCTTGGCCCTGATTGATCATTAAGTCAAAACAATTCACAGAAACCAATGAAACAATGACCAGTTGGAAAAACAAATTCCAAACACATTCCAAAGCAGCAAAACACAGGAGAAGCAAATCAGATAATTATTGTTTTCCTTTTTCTCTGAGGCTTCTCAGCTTCCCAGGACAAAATCCTGGGCAAAGAGGATTTTTCAGAAAATGTGACAGTGACAGTGCCTGTTCCACAGGATGGTGACACTTTCATTGCCAAACTCTCAAATGTCCCCAAATGTGAGGTCTGGGCATCTTCAGAACCCTGTGCCACCATGGGAAGTCAGGAATCCACAGCAGCTGCAGGTTCCCATCACTGAGGTTGCTCCAGCTATTCCTACACAATGATGTTCTGGGCTCTGGTGCAGGTGTCACCCTGTAGGTCCTGGTGACATGTCCAGCACTGTCCCTGTCATCACTGAGGGCACTCACACCCTGGCAAGCCTGGCATGGGGAAAGCTTTGTCCCAGCAAATGGAGCAGGTGACAAAGGTGTCACTAAACACAAGTCCCTGGGTTAGGAGGTGGCTTGGGCCCCTCTGTGCAGTGTGGGGGGCTGTGCTCCCCACCAGAGGCATTTCCACCAATATTCTGTAAGCAGGGCCTCCCACAGGCACAGGGGATCCAAGGCAGAGAATTTCTGGGCTGAATCCTCACAGGCTGAGCCATTGGCTTGGGAACATTGCCCACTTTTAACCCTCATTCCTTGTTCCCATCAAACAGGCAGAAAGGAAAAGGTTCCTGCTGGCTTTAAACAGCACTGGGTGTCTGTCATTGCTCTGAGGCTGCTCAGGAGGGGTTTGAGCCACTGTGGGGTCCTGCCTTCAGTGGGATCCTGCCTTTACATGGGATCTGATTTCAGTAGGATCCTGCACTTCAGTGGGATCCTGCCTTTGCATGGGATCTGCCTTCAGTAGGATCCTGCACTTCAGTGGGATCCTGCCTTTATATGGGATTCTGCATTTCCAGTGGAATCCTGATTTCAGTGGGATCCTTCCTTTCCAAATGGATCCTGCCCTTTAGTGGGATTCTGCATTCCCAGTGAGATCCTCCCTTTCCAGTGGGATTCTGATTTCATTGGGATCCTGCTTTTACGTGGGACCCTGCCTTCCAGTGTGGGATCCTGCCTGTCTGTGGGATCTTGCCTTTCAGTGGGATCCTGCCTGTGCATGAGATCCTCCATTTCCAATGGGATCCTGCCTTCCTTTCGGTGCAGGCATCCCCTCACAATGGGAGGGGACAGCAGCCAGGCCTCAGAGATCATGGAATCATAGAATGTCCTGGGCTGGAAGGGACCCACAGGATCATCCAGTGCAGCCCCTGGCCCTGCCCAGAGCCCCACCAACCCCAGCCTGGCCATCCCTGCAGCGCTGCCCAAATTTCTCCCCCATCCTTCATCTCCCCCATCCCTCACTCTCACACAATCATGGAATGTGCTGAGCTGGAAGGGACCCACAGGGATGATCAATGCCAAAGCCAAACCCTGCCCAGAGCCCCCAGCAAGCCCAGCCTGGGCATCCCTGGAGCTCTGGCAGCCTCGGGGCCGTGCCCATTCCCTGGGCAGCCTGGGCAGTGCCAGCACCCTCTGGGGGAAGAACCTTGCCCTGAGCTCCAGCCTGAGCTGCCCTGGCCCAGCTCCAGCCGTGCCCTGGCTGCTGTCCCTGTCCCAGAGCATCAGGCCCTGCTCATGTGAGAGTTCCATGTTCATACCTGTTCAACCTCATATCCACGTGGTGAAAATGCTTATTTGTGACATCCTTAAAAACAACATTTTGTCTATGTTTTCTTCAGCAGTATTTATGTATTTAAATGACTCTGGAAGCTAAATGCAATTTGCATCTCAAAAACAACATTCAGTGTGTCTGTGCTTCAGGAGGAGCCTTGGAAAACAAGGAGCTGCATCAACAGGCAGGGCTCTCTTTGGAAAGGTATTTTCAAGTGTTTTTTGCCTTCCCTGGGCTCTGTGGGAGTTGACGCAGCAGACTCCAGTCCCTTCCCTCCTGATGGCAAATCCATCTCCTCCAGCACTGTTGGCTTTGGATTTTCAGATACCAGTTGGAGGTGCCATCTGACACGAGCTCACTTTTGAATAATCGGGTATTTTTAGTCCCTCACTCACACGTGTGGCATCCAAAATGGTGCTGGGAGGTGCTCAGAACATTCTCTGAGGATCAGAGCATTCAGAGCATTCTCTGAGGAGCACAGGGGCACAGTCCTGCCCAGGCAGGTGCTGCATCACTCAAGGGGCTCAGTGAGACACCTGGTCCTGTGTCTGCTCCTCACAGCAGGGCAGCACAGGGTGGGACAGCCCAGCAGCAGAATCCCAGATTCCCCCCCAGAGTCAAGGGAAATCAAGGGAAATTTTCCTCCAGAATCAAGGGAAATCCCCCCCAGAATCAAGGGAAATCAGGGGAAATTCCCCCTCAGAATCAATGGAAATCAAGGGAAATTTCTCTTAGAATCAAGGGAAATCAAGACAAATCAAGGGAAATTTCCCCCCAGAATCAAGGGAAATCAAGGGAAATCAAGGGAAATTTCCCCTAGAATCAAGGGAAATCAAGGGAAATCAAAGGAAATCAAGAGAAACTGAGTGAAATTCCCCCCCAGAATCAATGCAAATCAAGGGAAATTTCTCCTAGAATCAAGGGAAATCAAGAGAAATCAAGATAAATCAAGGGAAGTTTTCCCCCAGAATCAAAGGAAATCAAGAGAAATCAAGGGAAATTTCCCCCCCAGAATCAAGGGAAATCTGGGGAAATCCCCCAGAATCAAGGGAAATCTGGGGAAATCCCCCAGAATCAAGGGAAATCAAGGGAAATCCCCCAGAATCAAGGGAAATCAAGGGAAATCCCCCCCAGAATCAAGGGAAATAAAGGGAAATCCCCCCCAGCATAAAGCAAAGGGAACAAGCTTGGAGCAGGGACAGGGCAGGGTGCACAGGTGAAGCTCCCTGTGGAGAACACACCAGGAATCCAGGCCATCCCTAAGTGTGCATAGAGCTTTCTTCTGACAGACAGGGCTCCTCTGGGGATGCAGATGGTGAATAAATACTAATTAATTTATTCTCTCCTTGACATGTCTCACCCTGAGTGTTCCCTCTGCCTGCACCAGGCCAAGGCTGGGACAGGGGACAGAGTTCAGCCTTTATGGCTCCAGCTTTGATCTTCCAGATGCTTTCTTTGAACCTTCTTTCCAGAAGAGAGTTTACAGCTGCACTGAGCAGCTCCTGTCTCTCTGTGATCCTGGAGGATTTGGCTCCTGAGCCCTCTGGGCTTGGCCAAAGGTTCCCTTTATGGCCTCACCTTTGAGCTCCCTTTCAGGGTGGAATTCCCTCACTGAGGCACTCAGCTGTTCCCTGGGCTGGCTCCTGCCAAACCCAGGCTGGGATTCATTTCTGCAGAGGCCTGAGGTGAACTCAAGCCCAAAAGGAGATTTTGCTCACTCCGAGGTCATTGGCTGGTGCCAGACTCACCACACTGGCCCTGGCACAAGGGGCTGCAGGGAAAAGGGGCAGGGATGGTGCTCAGACAACCAGAGAGGTTTGTAGAGCATTGATAAGAATAAATATCTGCCCAAATGTGGAATTTTCAGGCAGCCCCGACATGGGAAGAGATGAGAATCGTGACTCCATGTTTCAGAAGGCTGATTTATTATTTTATGATATATATTGTATTAAAAGAAAATTATATACCAAAACTACACTAAAAGAATAGAAGAAAGGATTTCATCAGAAGGCTTGAACAGAATAGAAAAGGAATGATAATAAAATCTTGTGACTGACCAGGGAGTCTGAGACAGCTGGGCTGTGGCTGACCACTAATTAGAAACAACCACACGAGACCAATCACAGATGCACCTGTTGCATTCCACAGCAGCAGATAACCATTGTTTACATTTTGTTCCTGAGGCCTCTCAGCTTCTCAATAGAAAAATCCTGGCCAAGGGATTTTTCAGAAAATATCATGGCTACACCCAAACACAATCTGAACTGGAGAACAGGGCATGAGGGAGGATTTCTCTGAGGGAGAGACATTTGTGGGCCAGCAGAGCTGATGGGAACAGGGATGTCCAGGAGTGGCAGAGCAAGGTGTGGGCAGAGTGTGAACAGCTCCAACCCTACCTGGGCTCTGGGCAGAAGGGGGAATGCTTGGGACAGGGACAGGGGTGACAGGGACAGGGTGACAGGGCAGGGACAACACCTGGCAGTCCAGGAGAGCTCCACTGCCTCAGCATCAGGTGCTCTGAAATTTGAAAAGGGAAACAGCTCTTCATGACAAAAATGTTAATTGTTGGGGAAGATGAAACAGGAAAGCCTTAAAAATATGTTTGTCTGCAAAAGAGTTTGAGAATATGGAAACTAAGCGAGATTGAAATGAAAGCAAGCTTTGAGATCCCTCAGTTCCTGAACAACTGGAAAACAATGGCATGGCCAGCTGAAGGTGATCCCCTTTTGATCAAACAATACCCTCTGCTTGCAGACAGGCCCAAGGCTCAGAGCAGCCCCTGCCAGCTTGGCAGAAGGGGCCCAAAGAGGAGTTTGTAGGGTTTAAAATGGAACCCAGTGTGGTGATGTAATGATTCTTATAGGCTGTATGGAAATGCTGTAGGATTTGTATTTTGTACTAGATTGGTTAGTGATAATGAGAATATTCAGCACAGAAGAAGATTTATGGTATTGTAACGGGAACTTTGCGCTCTTACCCTTTTTACTCCTCTTACCCCTCTTACTCTCTCACTCTCTCCCCCTCTCCTCTCTGGGCCCTGCTCTGAGCTGTGGCTGGCAGCTCCCAGCAGGGCCCTGCACCCAGGCCCTTTGCAATAAACCACAAGTTCCCAGCCCTGGCTGCAGAGATCTCTGCTCTCTGTCCATCCCAACTGTCCTACCCCCCAGCACTCCTACAGACAATAATTCTCTGTAAATGAAGACACTTTGGGTAGTGCCTAAAAGAATGATTTTTGTTTGACTGCAGGCTCAGGACTCATGGCCAGTGCATAAAACATGACAGGAATGTCCCGGATCTGCCTCACTTAGTGGTCTTGATGTGTGCAGGCAGAGCCTCCTGACCCTGAGAGGTGCTTTCCATCCCTCATTTCTGTGCCTCTGTGATGGAATGAGACAGGAGGCATTAAAAAGGGGAAAATTTCCCATTACATCAATGAAAATTCTGACCCCAGTGGGAGAGAGCCTGGAATCCATCCTGCCCTCAGAGCAGCTGAAATTCCTCTCCTTACACCCAGCCCAGCTGAGAGCTGACAGCCCTTGGAGCCCTTGTCTGGGGAGCAGGGGCTGCTCTGGCCTCAGCTCCGCCAGTTCCCAAAGCTTCTTGAACACTTCCCACTAAAAGAAAAACCGCTGTGTGAAGAGCCTTTCATTTCTCCCCTTACTTCTGCCGTATAATCTATATTTATAATTTATACCTTTATTTCCTTTGTGACTCAGTTTATTGTAGGAATATTCATATATTCGACTTATATATTCAACTTTTGAACATATATTCAAATATATATATAATATATATTATATATATTTTATATATTATATATATATAATATATAATATATAATATATATATTATATATATTCAACTTTTGTCCATGAGTAGAGAAACTAAATGATCTAAGGAGTAAAAGTGTTAATTTTTTTAAAATGAACTAACATTTATGAGGGAATTTATTTTGCTGTCCAAAGCACAGGAATCAACAATAATACAGATTCTTCAGGTTTAATTTAATTATTGTAGGAATAGAAAACTTCTCAAGTCCATTTACCTTTACAGCTGTTTCTGCCAGGTCTCCTCTGTCCTGCCTTAGCAAGAGGAAGGAGCCTGCACAAGACTGAATTCCTCATCAGCTGGAACCTGCAAACCAAATTCTTCCACTCACTGCTCCTTGCTGTCCCTCGAGTGTCCAGGTGTCAACCTGGCCCCTGTCCTTGTTCCCAGCAGAGCCTCAAACCTTCCCAAGCATCACAAAACAGTTTCAGCCCTCAAAAAGTTGCCAACACCACCAACTCTGTGAGGCTGATGCCAGGCTTGCAGTGCAGGGACTGTGGTTCATGGGAATGGGGGAGAATTCCAATGGGAAGGGAATTAGGGTGTCTCCACCATGTCCTGCTCAGGTGTCACATCCCATCCTCCTCCCTGTTGTCTCTGGCCACCTCTGTGCTCAGGCATCTCCTGGCACAGGAACATTTCTCTTGGAAAAGGGGAGCCGACATGTTTGCAGTGCCCAGGAACTTCCAGCCCGGCAAATGACCAACCCCTCTGGTGGCCTTCCCCTCTGTTCTCCAGGATTTGGCTCTTCCTTCTCAATTTTTTTCCATCTTTCAGGTGATTCTCACCTGGTGTCAGCCCTTGGCAGTCCCAGTGGACTGTCCTGTCCTTGTCCTGGTGTCCTTGTTCCCAGGACAAAGAACAGGTGAAGGAACTGTGGCAAAGGCATGGAAACAGAGCTGCTGGGGCCACCTCCCTTGGTGGCACCTGCTCAAGGACCCTCTGCCCCAAAACCCCCTCCCCACAGCCCCCAGAGGGTGGATCCCCCCATCTCCCTGCCCTTCCGAGGGAGGGGAGCTCGGGCACGGCAGAGCCGAGCTGTTCCATGAGAGGGCAGTGTGGGATGAAAGCAGACAGTCCCTGGAACCTGCAGAGGGGAAACATCCCAGAAACGTGGATAAGGATGGGCTCAGTCCTGCTCGTAGGGACTGCAGACATCCCGAATTTACAGGAGATGAGATCCTCTCTCCTTTTCTTTTTTAAAGTCTGGAATGGAGCTGGAAATCTCTTTGGAACACTGGGGAAAAAGGAAGGTAAAGAAAGAAGGTGACTATCCATGAAATTCCATGAATGCTTTTGTCCAGAGTGGGTTCTGAAGGGCTCTGGCTTCTCTTTGAAATTCTCCCTCCCTCCAAGGTGCCTGAGCTTTGTGCTGCCAGAGATGGATCAGAGGGAACCCTCTGCTCACTCTGCTTTTCCTAAATCTCACTGAGACTCCTGGGACCTCATCCCAGATCCAAGAGACACCTGGATCCACCAGCTGCTGGGAGCTGCAGCTGCCAAGGAAAATCTGGGGAGTCTTGTGCCTCTGAGACAGAAAAGAGCACCGCAGCTGGCCTTCTCTCTCTCTGTGGAGCTCCCAGGAGGGTCACGAGGCTTCCCACAGCATCTCTCCCACAAACACTGTCCACTCTATAGATGAGCCACTACTCCACAAGCTTCTCCTTGAGAAGGTCACATCTCCAGCAGCAGCTGCCCCCCCAGCACAGCTGGGGCTCATCCCAGGTTCCTCTGCTTTGTCTCCTCCACCAAGAGGCAACAGGACCTGTTCCTTGTGGCTGAAGAAGCCACATGCTGTCCCACTATGATGAGAGAAGATCCCAGATGAAGGAGAAGAAAAGATTTTGTCCCTCCTGGCTTCATCTTTGCTCTGAATGTACAAAAAAAGAGGATTTTCCTCTATCCTGCCACCTCTCTCTGGAAAGGGGAGATACCATCTCCTGTGGGAGAAGGGACTGCCCTCATCCCTCCCCGCTCATGGCAGAGCCACAGACAGTGTCCCCTGAGCCATCAACAGCCACAAGAGGGACACAGGGGCATCTCTGCTGCCCCTGCTGTGGCCCCATGATTTCGGAGACCCTTCCAGCCTCTGCTGTGTCTCAGGTGACTTCAGCTGATGCCTCAAGTTCCCTGTCTGACAAAGATAACATTTTTATTATCTCCCACCTTAAAAAGAGCCCAGAGTCCTGGGGGGAAGTAGTACAGGAGGGGCAGGTGCCATCCCTGAGCCCACAGAGCTTCCCATTTCATCACCCAGCCTGGAATTAAACCCATGGGGCTGGGGTGGCTTTGGAGATGTCCCGGGAAGCCTCTGCTGACCATGGCCCATCCCTCCACCTATCCATCATCCATCCATCCATCCATCCATCCATCCATCCATCCATCCATCCATCCATCATCCATCCATCCATCCATCCATCCATCCATCCATCCATCATCCATCCATCCATCCATCCATCCATCCATCCATCCATCCATCATCCATCCATCCATCCATCCATCCATCCATCCATCCATCCATCCATCCATCATCTATCCGTCCATCTGTCCATCCGTCCGTCCATCCCTCCACCCATCCATCATCCATCCATCCATCCATCCATCCATCCATCCATCCATCCATCCATCCATCCATCATCTACCCATCCATCATCCATCCATCCATCCATCCATCCATCCATCCATCCATCATCCATCCATCCATCCATCCATCCATCCATCCATCCATCCATCATCCATCCATCCATCCATCCATCCATCCATCCATCCATCCCTCCATCCATCCATCCCTCCATCCATCCATCCATCCATCCATCCATCCATCCATCCATCCATCCATCCATCCATCCTCCATCCATCCATCCATCCATCCATCCATCCATCCATCCATCCATCCATCCATCCATCATCCATCCATCCATCCATCCATCCATCCATCCATCCATCCATCCATCCATCCATCATCCATCCATCCATCCATCATCCATCCATCATCCATCCATCCATCCATCCATCCATCCATCCATCCATCCATCCATCCATCCATCCATCATCCATCCATCCATCCATCCATCCATCCATCCATCCATCCATCCATCCACAGGATCTTTGCTCTGCCCTAGAGCCCTCTTGGGAGCTGTCTCTGCCAAGGCTGAGCGTGGCCAGGGGTTGGTTTCTCATGCCCAGGTTCTCCCACATCACCACACACAAGTTTTTCAATGATTCTGCTGACCCAGTCCCCCAGCCATGCTGAAGGGATCCCAGGGCTGTTGAGATCTGGGTCTCTGGACTGCAGCCAGCATAAATTGTTTCAAATCAACACTACTGGGGTAGGTCTTTGAAATAATTATTTTTCAACTAACTCTGAGGCACTTTCCAGTGTCATCTCCCATCTAAGGAGGTTCAACTGCCAGCAACCCACAAATCTTGGGTTTTTTAGGGTTGATTTGTGATGCATTAGAGCAGACAAGTGTGTAATTAAAATTTCCAGGGGATTTTTCCAGGTTAAAATCCTAGTTAGCAAACACTGGAAGGGAGTGAACAGTGAGGCTGATCAACCACTGCCAGAAATCCCTGTCTTTAACACAAACACAGGATCCTAGGTGCTCCCATCTCTCCTGGCTGAGCAGGAATATTTTGTGGAAACACCTCCTAATCCTGGTTTCATGTTAAGTAATCATTTTCCCAGAGCTGGCCACAGGATCCTCTGCTGTCACACATAACCACAGGATGATGAGCACACCGAATTTGCAGCACCCAAACTCCACGTTGGCAGCAAACCCCAAACACAGTCAGGCCCACAGTGCATTACCATCAAGCTGAGGGCTGGAGGAGGCTGAGATTTTTGCAGAAAAGGATGGAAAATGTCCACAGATGGCTGAGGGATGGTTACAGGCACAGCCACACAGCCAGCAGGGCCAGTGGGCTCGTGGGCCACTGGGATTTACCTCCAGGACAGACTGGGGCATGGGGTCGTTGTGGAGCCACCTTTGAAAGATGTAATTGAGGGACTCAAACGCTTTTCATTTTGCATGTTTGCTAAAGGGAGCCAGCAGTGAGTCTGGAGTTCCTGTGAACATTGGTGCTGAGCTCCTCAAAGCTTTTGATCTCTCGTAGCTGTGCTTTCCCTTGGGATCTGAGCCTGGGATCTTGGAGCCACAAAACACCCTGAGCTGAAGGGACCCCCGGGATCATCCAGTGCAGCCCCTGCCCTGCCCAGACCCCCCACCAACCCCAGCCTGGCCATCCCTGCAGCGCTGCCCAAATTTCTCCCCCATCCTTCATCTCCCCCATCCCTCACTCTCACACAATCATGGGATGTGCTGAGCTGGAAGGGACCCACAGGGATGATCAATGCCAAAGCCAAACCCTGCCCAGAGCCCCCAGCAAGCCCAGCCTGGGCATCCCTGGAGCTCTGGCAGCCTCGGGGCCGTGCCCATTCCCTGGGCAGCCTGGGCAGTGCCAGCACCCTCTGGGGGAAGAGCCTTGCCCTGAGCTCCAGCCTGAGCTGCCCTGGCCCAGCTTCATGGTGTTCCCTGGCTGCTGTCCCTGTCCCAGAGCAGGGATGGGAGCTGCCCCTCGGGAGGAGCTGCAGATCCCTGAGCTCTGCCCTCAGTGTGCCCTGCTCCAGCCGCACACACCAAGAGCCCTCAGCTGCTCCAGACCCTTCCCCATCCTCGTGTCCCTCCAGCTCAGTTGCCTCTCAAGGTTCAGTTTCGCCTTCCCCGGGGCAGTTCTGTGCAAAAATGGGAGGCCCGGGGCCATGCCTGGGTCTCTCCCTGCTCTCAGGTGCATTTGCAGCCATGACTCAGAGCTCAGGGCCCTGCTCATCTCTCATAAAGCTGGGTGACTTCATCATACCTTCCCTGTGAACTCATGCTGCTGCACCTTCCCTCCTGGCTACCCCAGCCAGCATTCCTGGGCACTAACGCCCATTCCAGCAGCCTCCTGGCACAGCCACCCCTCTCAGGCTGCTGCGAGGAGCCACTGGGTGCTACTGGAGTAACACGTGTGCGCTCCGAGCTGCCCCTGTGCAGGGAGGTGCCTCTGCCTGCTCTCTGCAGGAGTTTTTCCCTCTAAGAGATCCCAAACTCTGCTCCTGAGGAGCTCTGCTTGCAGAGGAGGCTCCCTCCTGAATCAGCTGCCTCTGTCTCACCAAAATTTTCCTTGGCAGCTCAGCAAGGGGTGCCTGAAGGAGTCGGTGCAGCCTGCCCTGGTGGGAGTGCCAGGATTGTGGTGGTGTTCACAGGGGTCCCAGGACAAAGGAAGAGATGAGGATCTGACTCCATGTTTCAGAAGGCTGATTTATTATTTTATGATATATATTATATTAAAACTATACTAAAAGAATAGAAGAAAGGATTTCATCAGAAGGCTTGAAAGGAATGATAATAAAATCTTGTGACTGACCAGAGAGTCTGAGCCAGCTGGACTGTGATTGGCCATTAATTAGAAACAACCACATGAGACCAATCAAAGTTGCCAGACTCACCACGTTGGCCCTGGCACACAAGGGGCTACAGGGAAAAGGGGCAGGGATGGTGCTCAGACAACCAGAGAGGTTTGTAGGGAATTGATAAGAATAAATATCTGCCCAAATGTGGAAGCTTGCAGGCAGCCCCAACATGGGAAGAGATGAGAATCGTGACTCCATGTTTCAGAAGGCTGATTTATTATCTTATGCTATATATTATATTAAAAGATAATTATATATTAAAACTATACTAAAAGAATAGAAGGAAGGATTTCATCAGAAGGCTGGCTAAGGAAAGGAATGGAATGATAATAAAATCTTGTGACTGACCAGAAAGTCTGAGCCAGCAGACTGTGATTGGCCATTAATTAGCAACAGCCACATGAGACCAATCCCAGATGCACCTGTTGCATTCCACAGCAGCAGATAACCATTGTTTACCTTTTGTTCCTGAGGCCTCTCAGCTTCTCAGGAGGAAAAATCCTAAGGAAAGGATTTTCCATAAAAGATGTCTGTGACACCAGGGTCCATCCTGCTCCAGCTCCAGTTGGGGCAGCTGGAACCAGGCTCTGCCACAACTGTGCTTCCCAGGAGAGAGAGGAATCCTCCAGCATGAGAGTCTGGTCTGCAAATAGGATCAAAGAGCTTTACCAGGAGGGGGTTTTAATAATTTAAGATTATTATTTTTCATTTTAACAAGAGTTTTTAAGAATTGAAAGAAAACTATGCCGAGGAAAGCAAGAATGAGAATGTTCTCTTGTTCACCCAGTGTGTCAGCCTCCCTAGGGCACACCATGGGAGGGTCAGGTGGGAAATTAGGGAAAATTTATTCACTCAAAGGGTGCTTAAGAATTGGAACAGGCAGTGGTGGAGTCACCAGCACTGGAAGGCAACAAGTGTCAGAACCAGAGGACACAGCCCCAAGCTGCCCCAAGGGAAATACAGGTTGGATATCAGGAAAAGGATTTTTACAGAAAGGTGATAAAGTTCTGGAATGTTCTGCCCAGGGAGGTGGTGGAGTCACCATCCCTGGGGGTCTTTAACAAAGCCTGGATGTGGCACTGGGTGCCAGGGTTGCGTTGAGCTGTTGGGGCTGGGTTGGACTCGATGAGTTTGAAGGTCTCTTCTAACCCAGTGATTCTGGGAATTCTGGGAATTATGTGAAGTGTTCAAAAGGTGAACACATGTGGCGCTTGGTTTAGTGACACTGGGCTGTTTGTTGAAGGTTGGACTTGATGATTTTGGTGGTCTTTTCCAACCTCAGTAATTCTGTGACTCTCTGGCTGCCTCTTCTAAATCCACCCTTGCACTCATCCCCACCTCCTCCTACCCCAAGCCTGTTGATATTTTTGGGGTACACAACGTTTCCACAAAAACCACAGCCTGAAAAAACACATTCTTCAGCTGTAAATATGGCTGGGAAATAAGGACAGCTTGCAGGGAAAGGGAATTGTCTTGATAACAAACCATCATCACTGTTATCATCCTGATAACAAATCATCCTCGTTGTTATCATTCTGAAAACAAACCATCTTCTCTTTTCCTGCACTGCTGCTCTGACCTGAACATCCCTTGCCTGGACAGTGATGCTGGACACAGGGAGGGTTTGCCCAAATTCTCTCCCAGTTCTCCCAGTTCAGCACTGGACAATGTGAGCCAGGGGATCCCTTGGCTGAGTGGGCCCACAGGGACTCACTCAGGAACAGTCTTGCCCTGATTTTTATGGAATAAAATTTTTAAGGGATAAAAATGATGCAGTTGATTCATAATTGTAGCTGGTGTTTCCAAAATGCTGAGCTGGAGGCCTGTTTCTAACAGCGCCATTCCTAAACATTGAACAATTCTGCCTAGGTTTGGTTTCTTGGAATTTGGTTCAGGTTTTTGGGAATTTGGTTCAATTTTCTGGAATTTTTTTGTTTGTTTTCATTTAGTTTCTCTTTGTTTGGTTCAGATCAGTGGAGGGTGACAATGGGAGTGTGAACACCATGCAAGAGCTCTGAAGGACCCTTCTCCTTCAAGTTCTCCTGTAATGGCAGAAATAAACATGGCTCCTTCCTGGAAATAAATCCATTTCCTCACCTATCTCCCAAAATAAGAAATCTCCTATTATTGAGACTATTATAGACTATTACAAACTGAATTTTCCTCCTCATAAGAATCACACAGAAGCCCCCACAGCCCCACAACAATTATTAGATAAAGAGAAGAACTCTCCAAGGCCAGGCTGGACATTGGGGCTGGGAGCACCTGGGACAGTGGAGGTGTCCCAATCATGGCAGGGGTGGGATGGGCTTTAAGGTCCCTCCAACCTAAACCATTCCATGGTTTTTCAGGGAGGTCCCAACCCTGAAAGGTGTCATCCTCACACAGGGCACCACTAAATGTTGAGTTTTATCTTCTTTTTGCCTGGATCAGGATTAAATGTGTGAGATGGTATTTCTCGTTTGGACTCAGATGTTTGTTAGTTCTTATCTCTGTCACAGTCTCACAGACCCTGAGTTCTGCAGCACTTCACACTGACACACTGAAAATGGGGATGTATCTGTCTCTACAAGGCCTTTTAGGGATAAACTGTCCAATTAAGAAATGGCAACTAAATTACTTTTATTTTTAACCCAGTAACCAACCACGTGTGCCCCACAATGGGGAGGAGGAGAAGGAGAAGGAGAGGAAGAAGGAGAAGGAAGAAGAAGAAGAAGAGGAAGAAAAGGAAGAAGAGGAGGAGGAAGAAGAAGAAGAAGAAGGAGGAGGAGGAGGAGGAGGAGGAGGAGGAAGAAGAAGAAGAAGAAAAGGAGGAGGAGAAGGAGAAGGAGGAGGAGGGAGGAGGAGGAGGAGGAGGAGGAGTTCCAGCCTCCGTCCCAAAACCTCCGTCTTGCTCTATATCTATTACTATATTCTAAAAGCCCAAACTCTAAGTTTCCCACGCTGTGATCTCACACACTTCTACCCAAACTCCACACCCAAAATCCCAGTTCTGTCATTCCATTCTGGAAGCTTCTCCACAGCCTCAGGTCAGTGCAGTGTTCTCCTGGGGGTCAGTTCTGGCAGCACGGAAATCTGAAATTCTCAGCAGCCAGGGCTCCAACAATCTCTTTTGCATTAGCACATTACCATACATTATTCTGAAAACCAATGATGCTTCACAACTGTTTCCATCAGACCTCCAGCGCCACTCATCCCTTTGGAGTCAAATCTGTCCCATGCCTGTAGCATCCCACATTTGTGCAGGAAACCCTGGCTCACCCCAAAGGATTGCTTAAAAATATTCCTGCCTCTCTTGAATCCTGCTGGGACCTGTCACCAGATGATGTAAAAGCTTCATGTAAATGTGCTGCATGTAAATGTTGAGATGTGGTGTGGGGCAAAGCCTGCCTGTGACAGTGTTCACAGGGTTTTTTGGAATGAGGAAAGAGGCGAGGATCTGAGTCCATGTTTCAGAAGGCCTGATTTATTATTTTATCATATATATTACATTAAAACTATACTAAAAGAATAGAAGAAAAGGTTTCATCAGAAGGCTAGCTAAGAATAGAAAGGAAAGGAATGATAACAAAAGCTTCTGTCTCAGACAGAGAGTCTAAGCTAGCTGACTGTGATTGGCCATTAATTAGAAACAACCACATGAGACCAATCCCAGATGCACCTGTTGCATCCCACAGCAGCAGATAACCATTGTTTGCATTTTGTTTCCTGAGGCCTCTCAGCTTCTCAGGAGGAAAAATCCTAAGGAAAGGATTTTTCCATAAAAGATGTCTGTGACACCTGCCCAGGTCAGGACTGTGAGAGCAGAGGGATGCAGTGCCCACAGCTCATCTGTGTTCATCAGGGAACCATCAGCACTGGGGTTAATGGCTTTAAATTCCAAGTGGAGATTGCAAACCCCACCCAGCCCTGGCAGCAGAGGGAACTGGGTGTAGGAGCATCAGGGGACAGGATGGTGGGGATGGACAGAGAGCAGAGATCTCTGCAGCCAGGGCTGGGAACTTGTGGTTTATTGCAAAGGGCCTGGGTGCAGGGCCCTGCTGGGAGCTGCCAGCCACAGCTCAGAGCAGGGCCCAGAGAAGTAAAGAAATTGGGAAAGAGAATGAGAGATGTGGATGCCATGGGACAGAGAGAGAGAAACAGCAAGCGTTTCTCACAGCGGCTGTGAGAAGTTTTAAGGAGTTGGAAAGATGTGATAACTTGTTGAGTATAAGCAATTTGCAAGTAGTATTTCCTACTTTATTTTTCTGTTCCTCTCAAAGACAGTGTGTGAGGAAGATGTTTCTGTTAGTTAGCCAATAGAATAGAACCTATCATACTACTCTATAAAAACTGCGCAGTTCTTTTGAATAAAGGCTTCTTTGCCTTTTCTACCATCCTGCCTCTTGCCTGTTCCTGCCTCAATCTCAGCACAAGAGTGATACAAAGAGAGAGAGAGGATGAGATGGTAAGAGGGTAAGAGGGTAGCGAGGTTCCCATTACAATACCATAAATCTTCTTCCATGTTGAATATTCTCATTCTCACTAACCAATCTAGTACAAGATACAAATCCTACAGCATTTCCATACAGCCTATAAGAATCATTCCATTACCACACTGGGTTCCATTTTAAACCCTACAAACTCCTCTTTGGGCCCCTTCTGCCAAGCTGGCAGGGGCTGCTCTGAGCCTTGGGCCTGTCTGCAAGCAGAGGGTATTGTTTGATCCAAAGGGGATCACCTTCAGCTGGCCATGCCATTGTTTTCCAGTTGTTCAGGAACTGAGGGATCTCAAAGCTTGCTTTCATTTCAATCTCGCTTAGAGTTTCTGTATTCTCAAACTCTTTTGCCAGACAATCATATTTATAAGGCTTTCCTGTTTCTCCTTCCCCATCAGCCTGGGCCTTTGGCTCAGGAAATAATGGACAAAGAGGCTGTTAAAAATAGGATGGGGACAAAGCATGCCTGAAGCTGTGGTGGCATTATGTAATCCATCAATAAATTGAACACTGCTGCATGTGAAGGACGATAAAGGGGACAGGGGATGAGTTCTGCACATCAAAACAGCTCTTCCTGCTGCTGTACAGCCACGGGGAGCACAGCTACAGCTTGTTGTGCCCCAGCCATTTGGGAGAAAATGTCCTTTTAAGGGTGGATCTGGTGAAAACACCCAGGAGTGTGCGTGAGGGAACTTGTCTGTGCCCTCGGAGGCTGCCAGGGCTGGGGCTGCTGTTCACTCCCAGCTCCAGCTCCGAGGGGTGCAGGAGTGCAGGAAGGCTGGCAGCAGGGAATGTGCGCCCTGTGCAGGTTTGGCCCGGGTATTCCTCAATATTCCCTTTTTCCTGGGTGGGAAAAGGCTGAAACTGCAGCTGGGCTGGGATGGGAGCTCACCCTCCTTCCCCACGTGGGGCTGAACAGAGGCTCTGCCCTGGTTCATGCACACCCTGCTCCCCTCTGCATTTCTGCTTGCTGCTGCAATCCCAGTCCCAGAAGCAGCAATAATCACATTAAAATCTGGCTGGGAAGATTTCTGTGACGCAAAAGTCGCTCACATCACCTCTGAAGGGCTGTGCACGTGCAGCTGCCTCTGTTGGGGTGGCACTGAGTTTTCCTGGGCATGGAGCCTGCTGGAAAAGGGACTCCCCAGGTGACCCTGCACAGGCAGCTCAGCCCCCAGGGACTGCCCTGGGCTGTGCAGGGCAGCGGGGATGGGGCTGGGGAAGGCAGGACCTCCTTTAGCCCCATTCAGAATCCCAATGTCCACTTCTGACATGAAGAAATCCTTCCCTTGAGGGCAGTGAGGCCCTGGCACAGGGTGCCCAGAGCAGCTGGGGCTGCCCCTGGATCCCTGCAGTGCCCAAGGCCAGGCTGGATGGGACTTGGAGCAGCCTGGGACAGTGGAAGGTGTCCCTGCCCATGGTTTGGGTTGGATTGAGATGAGCTTTAAGGTCCCTCTCAACCCCAATCATTCCATAATTCGGGATTTTGGCATTTTCTCAAATGGGTCAGGGTTAATTGTACTTCTCAATGTATTTCTCCAAAAGATTCTCCAGCAGATTTGTCTCTGCTCCCAGGCTTTGGCCCCAGGAGTTACTGGAGCTTCTTCACCATTAACCTTTGGATAAACTGACCCTGACCCCAGTGACTGCCCCAGCCCTCGGGCATTGGGTCACTCTGCAGCCAAGACAAAATTCCCCAGATTTAAGAATGTTTGGACACTTGGGACAGCCGTTTTCCCTTTGTCTGCAAGCCAAGATCAGAGAATCATGGAATTAGTGATTCCAGAATGGTTTGGGTTGGAAGGGACCTCACATCCCATCCAGTGCCACCCCTGCCACGGCAGGGACACCTCCCACTGTGCCAGGTGCTGCCAGCCCCAATGTCCAGCCTGGCCTTGGGCACTGCCAGGGCTCCAGGGGCAGCCTCAGCTGCTCTGGGTGGAATTTTGCCCATTTGCCCATTTTTTGTCAGTGATATATTTGGAGGTTTCATTTTAGAATTAACTTTTTTCCTCTAGGGATATTCTATAATCCTGACAGTGTGGGTCAGTTCATCAAACCACGGTGCAGAATAAAGTGACCTCCAGCTCCAAATTCTTGCAGCATGTTTCTCCTCCAACCTCAAATTGCTCATTTACAGTCAGTCCAGTACTCCGGGCACTCAGAGCCAGTGGATGGAGACACAAACCTGCCCTTGGGCAGTGCCAGGGATCCAGGGGCAGCCCCAGCTGCTCTGGGCACCCTGTGCCAGGGCCTGCCCACCCTCCCAGGGAAGATGGAGAGAGCAGACAGAGACTGCCAGTCCCTCGTGGGGACAGGGGGGGTGACAAATGCCACGTGCTGCTCAGGGCGTGGGGAGGTGTTCATTCACACTCTGGGCCGGCACCTGGTGTTGAACACGGGTCTCTGTTTGAACAGGTCACTGTTTGTCATAGGATAGGCAGGATCCCAATGAAATCAGGATCCCAATGAAGGCAGGATGCCACTAAAGGGCAGGATCTCACTGAAAGGCAGGATCCCATTGAAAGGTGAGATCCCATGTAAAGGCAGGATCCCACTGAACTGCAGGATCCCATTGGAAAGGCAAGATCCCATGAAAAGACAGGATCCCACTGAAATCAGGATCCCTCGGGAAAAGCAGGATCTCACTGAAATGCAGGATCCCACTGAAGGCAGGACCCAATGAAAGGCAGGATCCCTATGTAAAGGCACGATCCCACTAAAGGCAGGATCGTAGAGAAGTGCAGGATCCCTCTGGAAAGGAAGGATCCTACTGAAATCAGGATCCCACTGAAGGCAGGACCCAATGAAAGGCAGGATCCCACTGAAACCAGGATCCCTATGGAGAGGCAGGATCCCATATAAAGGCAGGATCCCTCTAAATTGCAGGATCCCACTGAAATCAGGATCTCAGTGAAGGCAACATCCCAATGAAATCAGGATCCCAGTGAAGGCAGGATCCCACTAAAGGGCAGGATCCCACTGAAATCAGCATCCCTGTGGAGAGACAGGATCCCACTGAAAGGCAGGATCTCATGCAAAGGCAGGATCCCACTGAAGTGCAGGATCCTACTGAAATCAGATCCCATGCAAAGGCAGGATCCCACTGAAGGCAGCACCCCACAGTGACTCAAACCCCTCCTGAGCAGCCTCAGAGCAATGACAGACATCCAGTGCTGTTTAAAGCCAGCAGGAACCTTTTCCCTTCTGCCTGTTTGATGGGAACAAGGCATGAGGGTTAAAAGTGGGAAATGTTCCCAAGCCAATGGCTCAGCCTGTGAGGATTCAGCCCAGAAATTCTCTGCCTTGGATCCCCTGTGCCTGTGGGAGGCCCTGCTCACAGAATATTGGTGGAAATGCCTCTGGTGGGGAGCACAGCCCCCCACACTGCACAGAGGGATCCTATCAGCACAGACACCTTTATTCATGGGGAAAAAAAAAACCCAAACCCCCAGATCCTGACTTACAGTGTAAAGATAAAATGAAATTGCTCAACAGAGAGAAGAAAATCACTCTCAAAATTGAACCTTTTTTTTTTTTCACCTTCTTGTTTTCTCTCTGCACTTATTATTCAATGCCAAAAGCTCTCTTTGAATTGTCCAGTGTGTTCTGAGGAGTACTCCTCGCTCCCATCCTGGGAAATGAGTTATTCCTCATGCTGGGCTTCAGGATAAATTGGATTCTTCCTTGCAGTTAATGGAGTGGATTGACACAACGTGCAGAGCTCCTGCAGCCTGGGGAGCATTTTCAGGCTCAGCCTCTCGTTTGCTCCCATTTCCAGTCTGTCACTTTATTAACATCAGTCAAGTGCCTCTGTAGGAGCAACGGGGATAGGACAGTGGGGATGGACAGAGAGCAGAGATCTCTGGAGCCAGGGCTGGGAACTTGTGGTTTATTGCAAAGGGCCTGGGTGCAGGGCCCTGCTGGGAGCTGCCAGCCACAGCTCAGAGCAGGGCCCAGAGAGGAGAGGGGGAGAGAGGGTGAGAGGGTGAGAGAGTAAAAGGGTAAGAGAGCAAAAGGCAAGAGCTAAGAGTAAGAGCTAAGAGAGCGAGGTTCCCCTTACAATACCATAAATCTTCTGTGCTGAATATTCTCATTCTCACTAGCCAATCTAGTACAAGATACAAATCCTACAGCATTTCCATGCAGCCTATAAGAATCATTACATTACCACACTGGGTTCCATTTTAAACCCTACAAACTCCTCTTTGGGCCCCTTCTGCCAAGCTGGCAGGGTCTGCTCTGAGCCTTGGGCCTGTCTGCAAGCAGAGGGTATTGTTTGATCAAAAGGGGATCACCTTCAGCTGGCCATGCCATTGCTTTCCAGTTGTTCAGGAACTGAGGGATCTCAAAGCTTGCTTTCATTTCAATCTCGCTTAGAGTTTCCATATTCTGAAAATCTTTTGCCAGGCAACCACATTTATAAGGCTTTCCTGTTTCATCTTCCCCAACAGCCTCCTCTTACAGTCTCAGGGAATGCTGCTCTCATGGACAAACCTCCACCAGCCTGAGCACCAAGCATGGCAGCTGCTCTGGCTTTGCCAGCACTCAGAGGGCACCTGGGGATTTGGATTCTGGACAGGGCTGGAGGATGATTTTCTTTGGGAGCACTTTGTTTCAAAGGAAGGAGCTCTAAACATCCCCTGCCATCCTCTGCAGCTCATGGACAAGAAAATCACAGAACCCCTGACTGGTTTGGGTTGGAATGGACCTCTAAACTTCCCCTGTGGGGCTGCTGGCCAGGATGCCATTTACAATGTTGGCTCATGTTCACATGGCTGCTGACCAGGTGGGTTCAGATGGGTGTTGACCAGCACCCCCAGCTCATTTTCTGCAGGGCATCTTTGCCATGCTCATGTGTGACCGTGTTCACAGGCATTCTTGGATGAGGGAAGAGATGAGAATCTTGACTCCATGTTTCAGAAGGCTGATTTATTATTTTATGATATATATTATATTAAAACTATACTAAAAAATAGAAGAAAGTATTTCATCAGAAGGCTGGCTAAGAATAGAATAGCAAAGAATGATAACAAAGGTTTGTGGCTTGGACTCTCTGTCCCAGCCAGCTGGGCTGTGATTGGCCATTAATTAGAAACAACCACATGAGACCAATCACAGATGCACCTGTTGCATCCCACAGCAGCAGATAACCATTGTTTACATTTTGTTCCTGAGCCCTCTCAACTTCTCAGGAGGAAAAATCCTAAGGAAAGGATTTTTCATAAAAGATGTCTGCGACACTCATGTTCTGTCCTGAGCACCCCATGAGCCTTAGCAGCTCATTTCTCATCTGACACTGCAAATCAGAGACTGTAAAAAAACATATTCCCACTTTGTACATGGGAGGCTGAAATCTCTTCAGAGAAAATATTTTAAGCCGTGTTTCTTTGTTTCATTTCCCTTCACTTAAAATCAGGGCTGCAGAACATCCTGAGCTGGAGGGAATCCATAAGGATCATCAAAGTCCTGATGTCAGGATGGGAGCTGAGCTATTTCTGAGCTCGCACATTAGCTGAGAACATCCTGGGTAGCAACACCCAGGCTTTGGCCAAGATTTCCATGCAAGACTGGAAGGTCCATTTTTGGTTGCCTAACCTGAGATTTTTCACAGCACACAAGTTTCCCACAGGCAGCTGAGGAGCACTTCCCAGAAATAATGCATCCCAGGCACCTCGTGGCTGCAGAGCTTGGCTGCAGACGTGGGTGGCTGGAGAGGAGCCTTTCCACAGGCACAGCAGCTGTGGAATTCACTTCCTCCATCAGGCAGTGGAGCAGACTCTGAAAATCAGACACGAATGTGCTGCTTTGAGGACACAGCCCAGGCCTAGCTCAGGTTCTTGCTGGAGGTGAGGGCTGGGCACCGTGACTGAGGCTGTGACACATTCTGGTTCCCTACATTATCCAAATCATTTGTCATCGGTACACTTTCAATTAACCTTCCTCTATATTTCCTAGTATCAAAAACAACAACCAACTGTCATCATCACTCCACAACCACCCCCAAACAAACATAGAATTAACCCTGGAACTAACCCCTCGCAAAAAACCAAACAAAAATACAGACCATGAGGATAAATCATCCACTAGCCACCCACCAAATTTTACTTTCTTGTAGCTTATAAAAAGCATGACACTGAAGATGTCAAGATGGCTGCCACACACACCCAAGGACAAAAGACTCAGTCCTAACCTTACTGTTAGTTTTTGCTAGGTATATACATGCAAGTATCCATGCTCCGGTGTAAATGCCCTGGACACCTTAATTAGGTAGATAGGAGCGGGTATCAGGCTCACCATGAGCTCCAGGTTCAGGATTTCAGGAGAGAAACTCCTTATTTTTTTATAAAACTGGCAGTACAATCCCAGGGACATCACCATTTTCAGTGGGTGGATCTGTCAGGTTCAAAGGAGGCCCCCAGGCCAGTGGTGACCAAGAAAAAGTTATTAGTAAATAATTGACACCTGGGAGAAGAATTTGGGTGCAGAAGCACAGACAGAGCGAGTTCCTGCTGGCCTCTCTCAGTGGTCTCAGGTGATCCAGCTTGAAATCTGCAGGCCTTGGTGTGGTGAGACACAGTAAGGCATCTCAGAAGATCTCGCGATGTCACGCGAAGACAGTCAAGATTCTCTTCTTCTTCAACTTCTCTCTTGATAAGATCACCCAAGAATGTAGCTCTCTCTAGTTCTAGCAAAGAATTCCACCAGTCTCGTTAGTTTTCTACCCTCTTTTGACCATAGATAGTAATGTAAAGCTCCTCTTATCGTAGCACTGTCTCTTGACTTATATAACCCTTCTGAACAAGAAATAAACGCTTTTTGACCGTCTGCCATGTTAGTGTTTGCGTTTTTGTCATAAGCTCGAGCAGCTCTAAAATTTAGAGTCGCCGTGCTGCTCTTCTGAGCTAAGCCACCTACTTGTCTTTACAATAAAAACAACACCTTGGGCTCTTCACTCAGCTGAGGGCTGGCACCAGAGCTGGGGTCCTGTCACCATGACCAGAGCTCTCCTGGGTCCTGTTCTTTGTTGGCTGCAGCCCCCCAGCTGCCAGGGTGGTTATTTAACGTTGGAGAGCCCTTGGTGGCCTTGCTGAACACACTGGTCACCTCCAACACTGCTGGCTGCACTGAGGCTCCTGTCAAGGAAGGGCAGGATCGATGTCACAGATCCCCAAATGTCCACGAAACAAGGTCCAGGCAGTGATTAATGGATGGTAATTAGGAGCTCATTAGGATAGGTGGATCCAGGAGATGGGAACCAGGATGTGCAGCACAGACAAAAATCAGGATGCAGCTACCAGAGAGAAGCAATGACAAGTTCAGGGGGATCAGAAAACCTCCTGGACATTTTCCAGGTGAGCCCTGTTTTCCATTTCCTCCATAAAGAACAGAACATCAGCACCAATTCCACTTTCCAGGAACAGAAACTCCTTGTCAGTTCAGCTCCTGCCCTCTTTCCAGGGGTTTTGAGTAAGGCTTTGGAGCCAGAGAGTATCCAGACAGTGCTCCCAAGGTGCTTCTCTTATTCCCAAAATGCTTTTTTTCCCAAGGTGCTTCTTTTTCTCCAAAAGTGCTTTCCTTGCTCCCAAGGTGCTTTTTTCCTACCAAGGGCTTTCCTTGCTCCCAAGGTGCTTTCCTTGCTCCCAAAATGCTTTTTTTGCTCCCAAGGTGCTTCTCTTGCAGTGGTTCTGGGCAGGGAGCTGAGTGCAGAGGCTGGAACAGGACACATCCCATTTGTGGAGATCCCTGCTGCCAGGCAGCAGAGGGAAGGAAGGCTCAGAGGCTGTGGGATGGGAATTCAGCAGTCCCAGCAGGGCCTGGCTTTGCTCTCCAAGTGTCTCCTCTCCTCACTGCGCTCCCCAGGGCTCCTCTGCCCTTGTCAGGACACGGACACTGCCAGCAAGCACCATCCCCATGGCTGCTGACCGGCACTTCCAGACACTCCTCTGATACTGAGAGACAGATAATGAGCACATTTGGCACCAACAAATCCCCCAGCCAGCGTCCCCTTTGTCTGCAGCCCCCTGTGTGTGCTGTCCCTCCTGTCTGCAGTCCCCCCATGCTGGCAGGCAGCAGCCGTGGCTCCGAGGAGGAGGAGGAGGAATTAATCACTCTGGTTAATTCATTTGGGCAGGTGCCATGAGCAAGACAGGGCTGTGGCGCCCCTGGTCACCGTGTCAGTGTCCCCAGCCTGGCTGTCTGGCAGCAGAGAGGAGCTGGGGGCTGGCAGAGCTGTGCCCAGCTGTCACTGCTCTGTCAGGGGAGGCTGCTCCAGGAGCTCACACCACGGGCTGGAGCTCCTGCAGGGGCACAGAGCTCTGGCACTGCAGCTCTGCAGGCTGGTGATGCTTTAAAACAGGGCTGGAAAGGCCACAAGGGTGGGAAATGTAGATCAGGAGCTGAGCTGTGACTGCAGACACCTCCTGGGCTGTGCCGTGGGCCTGTCTGGACTCCAGAGCCACAGGAAGAGGTGACAAGAAAGAAGAAAAAAGAAAACCACCTTTGCTTCATTGTCACTCTGCTGAGGGCAGCTGCATCACCTGGTCACTGCTCCCAGAGTGGGGGTGTCTGGGATGGTGTCTCCAACAACCTGAGAAAAATGGGGAAAATATGGAAGGGTGGAGAGCAGGCAGGGCAGATGATGTGGTGTTGTGAGCCCCAGGATGAGGTGAGAGATGAGAATTTGCCTCCAAGTTCTCAGAAGGCTGATGTATTATTTTATGATATTGTATTGTGTTATATTATATGATATTATGTTTTGTTATGTAATGTTATGTTATACTATATCATATTATATTGTGTTATATTATATTGCATTGTGTTATATTGTATTATATTATATGGAAATGCTATACTAAAATTATGCTAAAGAAAGAGAAAGGATACATCAGAAGGCTTGACAAGAATGAATAATAAAAACCCCATGACTGACCAGAGTCCCAACACAGCTGGCTATGATTGGCCATTAATTAAAAACAATTCACATGCTGGGTAAACAAATCTCCAAATCACAGCCCAGAGGAGCAAAACATGGAGAAGCTGAAGCTTCTCAGCTTCCCAGAGGAAAAAATCCTGGCAAAGGGATTTTTCATAAAATCTCACTGTGACAGGTAAATCCTCCCTGTCAGAACACAACTGCTCCTCCTTGCATTGAACAGCCCCAAACTGGAGCCTCCATGCCCCATTTCCCTGCAGGGGCTGCTGCTTCACCTCCTGGCCAGGCCTGGCTGTTGCTCAGGAGTGGGAATATGTCACAGGCATGTTTTATGGAAAATCCTTTCCTTTAGGATTTTGGCTCCTGAGAAGCTGAGAGGCCTCAGGAACAAAATGTAAACAATGGTTATCTGCTGCTGTGGAATGCAACAGGTGCATCTGGGATTGGCCCATGTTGGATGTTTGTAATTAATGGCCAAACAAAGTGAGCTGGCTCGAACAGAGAGTCCGAGACAGAGCCTTGGTTATCATTCTTTCTTTTTCTATTCTTAGCTAGCCTTCTGATGAAATTCTTTCTTCTATTCTTTTAGTATAGTTTTAATGTAATATATATTATAAATTAATAAATCAGCTTTCTGAAACATGGAGTCAGATCCTCGTCTCCTCCCTCATCCTCAGACCCCTGTGAACACGGTCACAGGAATGGAAGGGGTTGATTCATCCTTGGGTTTTGTAACCTGAGCCCAGGCAGGAGCTGAGCCCAGGTTTGCTGTTCAGCCCTGGGGAGTTCAGGTCTCACAAACATAGAATTGACCCCAGAACTTACCACCCCCCCCCCCAAAAAAAAAACCAAACAAAAATACAAACCATGATGATAAATCATCAACCAGTCACTTACCAAATTTTACGTTCTTGTAGCTTATAAAAAGCATGACACTGAAGATGTCAAAGGAGCAGATTCTGTTTGGTGTCAGGAGCACTGGGAGCCCTGGGGAGGTCACTCCTCCAATCCTGAGGTCATTTTTGGGCCCCTCATGGCAAGAGGGACCTGGAGGGGCTGGAGCGAGTCCAGGGCAGGGAATGGAGCTGGGAAGGGTCTGGAGCCCCAGGAGGGGCTGAGGGAGCTGGGAAGGGCCTGGAGCCCCAGGAGAGGCTGAGGGAGCTGGGAAGGGCCTGGAGCCCCAGGAGGGGCTGAGGGAGCTGGGAAGGGCCTGGAGCCCCAGGAGGGGCTGAGGGAGCTGGGAAGGGCCTGGAGCCCCAGGAGGGGCTGAGGGAGCTGGGAAGGGGCTCAGCCTGGAGCAAAGGAGGCTCAGGGGGCCCTTGTGGCTCTGCACAGCTCCTGCCAGGAGGCCACAGCCGGGGGGGTCGGGCTGTGCCCCAGGGAACAGGGACAGGAGCAGAGGGAACGGCCTCAGGCTGGGCCAGGGCAGGGTCTGGGTGGATCTCAGGGACATTTTCCTCATGGGAAGGGTGCTCAGGTTCCAGGGCAGTGCTGGAATCGCCATTCCTGGAGGGATTTTAGAGCCCTTAAAGGATGTGGGACATTGGCAGTGCTGGGGGGTGGTTGTACTCCATGATCTTCAAGGCGTTTTCCAACCCCAGAGATTCTGGGACTTTGTGCCACAAGCTCAGATCAACCTCTGGCCTAGGTTGGCACCAGAACTAAGGAGTAAAATTTGTAAGCATCTGCTAAACCCTTCCAAGTGTTTATGGAGAATTAGGTGGGAACTCAACATTGTTGGTGTCACAGGAGCCTCAGCAGGAGAGGAAGGACAGAGCAGAGACCTGGGTGGGTCACTGGAGGTCCCCTGGGGACCGTGGAGACTCCTCAGTCTTCAAAAACAGGGAAAATTTGCCACGAAAAAATGAGGAGCTGTCCCAGGGTGTGGCAGGAGAAGACAAGGAGCAAACCATCAACACCACTTTGAGATCCTGCTGGAATGAGAGGGCCAGGGGGAGTTCTGGATGCAGCCAAGGAGTCCCCAGACCACCAGGGAATTGTTGTTATCCTAGCACTGCAAGAAGACCATGAGCTCACTTCAGTTTTTCCTTCAAAACACAAGTTTAAAGAAAAAAATTTTACACTTAGAGAAAAAACATTGAGTGTAAATGTCAGATTTTACTCTATTACCTCAACACATAAAGTTGAATAAAGTAAGTTTTTCCAAAATTATATATTTTTATTGAAAAAAGAAATCTTGTACATCATTATTAACAGATTTTTAAGCTGAAATAGACTTGGAGACACGAGATTTTGTCAGATTCCATATGTTTTCCAGATTCCACTTTCAACTATTCATAAAGAATAAAATATTTTCAGCTTCCTCAACTCTGTTTCTGAGCATTCACCTGGAATATGTTTTAAACCATGTGGGCAAGGAACCAAACCAAGGGGCACATCCAAAGGAACCAATTCTCAGTAATTACAGAAGATTCCAAGCACTCAATGACATCTTTGGAAACCCATGGCACTGGGAATATTTCTCTGTCTGCTCTGGGGTGCCCTGACCCCGAGGGGAGCACTGACTTTGGCCCTCATTGATGGAGAAAGTTTCCTAAACTCCAGAATAGACTGGAACCCACAAAAGTGTGAAATAGCTTACAGAGAGCAGTGTGGGTGTATCACTTGGTGAGAAATTGAGGTTTGGGGATTTTTAGTGCGTTGTGGATGGAAGCAAGATGGAGGGCATAGGGTGTCATCCTGGGCTACTTCTTCCTTCTTCATGTGTTTGGGTGACATTTTGTAATTGGGCAGAAAAGTCCTCATTGTGGGCTCCTTGGGATCAGTTATTGGGTTAAAAGGGAAAATAATCCAGGTGTCAGTTCTTAGCTGAATAGTTTCGTCTTAAAAGACCTTGTAACCAGAGATTGTTGGGCATTTTGTGCCTTCTAATGAAAAGCTGCAGAACTCACAGTAGTGAGACTGTTTTACTGATCAGAAACAATAAACACCTGAGTCCAAACATGAACAACTGTCTCAAGTGCCTTCAATCCAGACCCAGAGAAGCCAATATTTCCCCAGCCTGACTCATCCTCCCAGTTTAGGTTTTGGGATTTATAGTGCATTGTGGATGGAAGCAAGGTGGAGGGCACAGGTTGTCATCCTGGGTTTCTTCTTCCTCCTTCTTCATGGGTTTGGGTGGCATTTTGTAATTGGGCAGAAAAGTCCTCATTGTGGGCTCTTTGGGATCAGTTATTGGGTTAAAAGGGAAACTAATCTAGATAACTGGATAATTTAGTCTTAAAAACCTTGTAACCAGAGATTGTTGGCCATTTTGTGCCTTCTAATGAAAAGCTGCAGAACTCACAGTAGTGAGACTTTGTCACTGATCAGAAATAATGAACATCTGAGTGTGAACATGAACTACTGTCTCAAGTGCCTTCAATCCAGACCCAGAGAAACCCACAACTGGTACCCCCACAACATCCATGGGCTGCAGCTCCACATCTCCAGTTCCCATGGGAAGGACAAGAGGCTGGTGGGGATGTTGGAGCACTGCAGACATCCTGGAATGAGATGTCCCTCTCCTGGGAGCAGAGATGAGCTGTGGTTTCTCTGGGCTGAGCTCATTTTTCTGTGTCTGAGGAATTTCCTATGGTTTCCTCTGAGCCCAGCTGAATCCCAGAGCCTGATTTTGGAGGCAGGGACAGGCAGCCTGAGTCTTCCAGGACACCTCCTGTGGAGTCTTTGCTTCCTTTTGCCAGGGTTGGGATTAAATGTGTGAGATGGTATTTCTTGTTGGGATTCAGATGTTTGTTAGTTCTTATCTCTGCCACAGTCTCACAGACCCTGAGTTCTGCAGCATTTCACTCTCACACACTGAAAATGGGGACATATCTCTCTTTCTACAAGGCCTTTTAAGGATAAACTGTCCGATTAAGAAATGACACCTGTGGCGTTCACATTCTCTGAACAGAGAGAGACATCATTCTCTCTCCCAGGATTTTTCCTGGGGAAGGCAGTGAGGAGCTCAGAGAAAAGGAGAAAACAATTCTTATCTCTATTCCCTGCTCCTGTTGTTTGGCACATGTGGAATGTGTTATGGAGATTGTTTACCAGAAGTGATTTGTCAGTTGGATTCTGCTGAGGATTGTTTTGTTTCCTTTGGCCAGCTGGGTCAAAGCTGTGTCCTGGCTGTCTCAGACACTCATGGGTTTTTCTTTAGTATCTTTTTAGTGTAGTATCTCTTTAGTATAATATAGTATTAGTATAATATAACCTAGCTTAATAAAACATTGTTCAGCCTCCTGAATCATGGAGTCAGAGCACATTACTCCCCACGCTGGGAGTGCCCTGCATCGATAGACACCTAAATTATTTTCACTTTTAACCCAATAACCAACCACCTGTGGCCCTCAATGGGGACTTTTTATCCAATTTCACAAAACCACCCAAACCCATGGAGAAGAGGGTGAAAAAGAAGGAGAAGAAGAAGGTGAAGAAAGAGGAGAAGGTGAAGAAGAAGAAGGAGAAGGAAGAGAAGTAGAAGGACCAGCCTCCACCCCAAAACCTCCAATGCTGGAGCCCTGGTTACTGCTGAGAATTTCAGATTTCTGTGCTGCCAGGCACTGACCCCTAGGAGAACACTGCATTGACCTGAGGCCGTGGAGAAGCTTCCAGAATGGAATGATGGAACTAGGATTGTGGGTGTGGAGTTTGGATTGAAGTATGTGATAGCACAGGGTGGGAAACTTAGAGTTTAAGGGTTTAGAATATAGTAATATATATAAGGCAATAATAATAATATAATTATAATAATAGGCAATAATATATATAAGGCAATATTTATAATAGTGGTATATAATAATAGGTAGTAAAAATATAATATAGCAATATATATAAGGCAATAACATGTATAAGGCAATATTAATAATATAATTATAATAATAGGAAATAATAATATAATATAATATAGTAATATATATATGGCAATAATATGTATAAGGCAATAATAATTATATAATTATATAATTATAGTAATGGCAATAATAATATAATGTAGTAATATATAAGGCAATAATATGTATAAGGCAATATTAATAATAGAATGTAGAATGTAGTAATATATATAAGACAATAATAGTAATATAAATATAATAATAGGCAATAATAATATAATTATAATAATAAGCAACAATAATATTAAAATATAGTGATATATATAAGGCAATAATATATATAAGGCAATAATAATAATAGGCAATAATAATTACATAGTAACATGTATAAGGCAATAATATATATAAGGCAATAATATATATAAAGCAAAATTATATATATAAGGCATGACCCCTTCCTCCTCCTCCTCACAGCTCAGAGCTGCCTCTCTGGGACAGGACAGCCTGAGGCATAAACACCTCAGTGTTCACAGCACCCACAAATTGGCTTTCTGCAGGTAATGACTGTGACCTTTCCACTTTAAACCCTGGAGCAGGGAGGGTTAAATGGAAATGAAATGTGTGGGACAGATGCTGAAAAGCAGAGCAGCTCCCTGTGCCAGCAGCGTGGGCTGCACCTTGACTCAAATTAGGCTAAAGTGGCACGAGCAGAAAACAGGAGAGCAGGGAAAATGTCAGACGTGTCAGAGGAGCAGGAAAATCAACTGGGACTTCCCAAAAGCACAGGCAGCAAATTAATTCCAAGTGCAGGAAAGGAGTGAGGAGTATCTGCTGGTTGGGTGTGACAGAGCCTGTCCCAGAGATGTGACAGGAGAGAGGAGCTCCTTTGGTCACAGAGGTGCTCCTGCCCTCAGTCTCACCTCGAATCTGCTCCTGGGCTTCATTAAAAGTCCTGCACTGAGAGGTTTTAGCCCTGGAATGCTGAAACTCTTCCTGGTGACAGCAGTGATGAAAGCCCTGAGTGTCCCAGCTCCTGTTGTGTGTCTCATGAGAGATGCAGTTTGCACACATTCATTAATCAAACTTGATCTATTCCACTCTTTTCTGTTCGCTTGTGGTGCTAAATAACCAGATTTCACTTCAGTGTTTGGTGTTGTGGTGTAGATGTCTCACTCCAGACTGAAATGCAAAATTGGAGACTGAAATATAGAATTGGAGAATGAAATGCAAAATTGGAGACTGAAATACAGAATTGGAGAATGAAATGTAAAATTGGAGACTCAAATGAAAAATTGGAGACTGAAATGTAAAATTGGAGACTCAAATGAAAAATTGGAGACTGAAATGTAAAATTGGAGACTCAAATGAAAAATTGGGGACTGAAATGTAAAATTGGAGACTGAAATGTAGAATTGGGGACTGAAATGTAAAATTAGAGGCTCAAATGTAGAATTGGACACTCAAATGTAGAATTGGATACTAAAATGTAAAACTGGAGACTCAAATGTAAAACTAGACACTGAAATGTAGAATTTGGAGGCTGAAATGTGGAATGGGAGGCTGAAATGTAAAATTGGAGACTCAAATGTAAACTTTCCTGTCCTGGGGCATTGCATGACCCCGGGTCTCTCCTGAACTGACCTCTGTGGGTGTGCAGTGCAAGCAGACACCGTGGTCAGTGTTGGTTTGGGTTCCTTGGCTCACCCATGCCAGGCACAGCTCCTGCTGGCCCCGGGGGTTGGACTGGGCCAGGCTCAGTCCCAGCAGAGCCAGGATATCCCCAGGGCTGAGCCATTGACCCCTCAGAGGCTCCCAGCCCACGTCTGGAGGCGCAGCCTGAGCACAAACCCTTCCCACGTCATTTCCAGACCAAACCAAATCAGTTCCATTCCCACATTCCAATGGCCAAACGCTCTCTGCCAAGTCCTGGGCAGCTTCCTCCTCCTACCATTCATTATTTTCCTACTCTCAACCTCTGTGACCGTGTTCACAGGGTTCTTGGATGAGGGAAGAGATGAGGATCTGACTCCATGTTTCAGAAGGCTGATTTATTATTTTATAATATATATTACATTAAAACTATACTAAAAGAATAGAAGAAAGGATTTTATCAGAAGGCTAGCTAAGAATAGAAAAATAAAGAATTATAACAAAGGCATGTGGCTCGGCTCTCTGTCCGAGCCAGCTGGGCTGTGATTGGCCATTAATTACAAACATCCAACATGGGCCAATCCCAGATGCACCTGTTGCATTCCACAGCAGGAGATAACCATTGTTTACATTTTGTTCCTGAGGCCTCTCAGCTTCTCAGAAGGAAAAATCCTAAGGAAAGGATTTTCCATAAAAGATGTCTGTGACAAACCTCCTTGGGGTGACTCCAGAAGTGATGCCCTTGGTTCTGTGCCTTGTTTCATGTGAAGAAATCAGCCAGGCTCCAAACCCAGGCTGGCTCCAGGCATCTGCAGGACAGGGACACATTTGGACACTTCAGCTGCTCTCAGGAGGGAACCTTCACCGGCCTTGGCACTTCTGCAGCAGGAGGTGTTGGTTTGGGGTGCTGGAGCACATCCAGGGCAGGGAACGGAGCTGGGAAGGGCCTGGAGCCCCAGGAGGGGCTGAGGGAGCTGGGAAGGGCCTGGAGCCCCAGGAGGGGCTGAGGGAGCTGGGAAGGGCCTGGAGCCCCAGGAGGGGCTGAGGGGGGAAGGGCCTGGAGCCCAGGAGAGGCTGAGGGAGCTGGGAAGGGCCTGGAGCCCCAGGAGGGGCTGAGGGGGCTGGGAAGGGCTCTGGAGCCCCAGGAGGGGCAGAGGGAGCAAGGGCCTGGAGCCCCAGGAGGGTTTGAGGGAGCTGGGAAGGGGAGAAGCCTGGAGCAAAATGGCTGAGGGGGCCCTTGTGGCTCTGCACAGCTCCTGCCAGGAGGGCACAGCCGGGGGGGTCGGGCTGTGCTCCAAGGAACAGGGACAGGAGCAGAGGGAACAGCATTAAGCTGCTCCAGGAGTGGTTTAGGTTGGACATCAGGAGGAATTTCTTCACCAAAATGGTGATGGGGCATTGGAAGGGGCTGTCCAGGGGCGTGGTGGAGTCCCCATCCCTGGAGGATTTTAAGAAAAACCTGGATATGGCACTCAGTGCCATGGTCTGGGCAACAAGGTGGTGCCAGGTCACAGGTTGGATTTGATGATTCCAAAGGTCTTTTTCAGCCCAGGTCATTCTGTGATTCTGGGATTCTGCTCTCTGGTTCTGGGATTCTGGGATTGATTCTGTGATTCTTTTCTGGGATTCTGGAATTCTGTTCTCTGGGATTCTGTTCTTTGGTTCTGGAATTCTGGGATTGATTCTGTGATTCTCTTCTGGGATTCTGGGATTCTGGGATTCTGTGACTCTGGTTCTGGAATTCTGGGATTGATTCTGGGATTCTGAGGTTCCACCTCCATAGCCCTGGCCTGGCCCTGTGTCCCCTCAGGAGCACCAGGCCCAGCGTGTCCCACAGCGATGGAGCTTTGGGCTCCTCAGGGTGGGGATCACCCAGCTGCCATCCTAGGGGGGAAAAGCCTGGAATTCCTCCTGAGTGTCCATCCGTGCCCCAGGCACAGACTGATGGTGCCACACACAGCCCAGGGCTGGAGCTGGGCTCCCCACACCCACCTGGGCACAGCCTGGAGGCAGCTCAGCACCCAGTGCTGTTTGCTCTCCATCCCTTTCCAGCCCTGTTATCTCCAGGTGAGGCCCTCCCAGGCACCCCAGGGCCTCAGAAAAGCTGCAGGATCTGAGAGCCAGGTGAGCACAGAGCCCAGCCCAGCAGAACCCAGCCCAGCCTGCTGACCCGTGGGTCAGGCCTGCCAAAGTAGGGCACTGTGATACCAGCGGGATACTGAGCTATTTATTTAGTGATAAATAAACTAATGCACCTGATAGTCTGGAAGGAGCTGCTAATGCCTGTAAATTTCCATTTATCAGCCTGCAGAGAGTCCTGGGATGGTTTGGGTTGGAAGGGGCCTTCATTAAAGCTCAGCTCAGTGAAAGCTCAGCTCATCCCACCCCTGCCATGGCAGGAGCACCTTCCACTGTCGCAGGGTGCTCCAAGCCTGTCCAGCCTGGCCTGGGAACTTCCAAAGATGATTTGCTGGTGTATCTCAACCGCCCCAGGTCTGAGTCCTCCCTCTGCAGCAGATCTGTGGGCCAAGACCTTCCCTCCCTCTCCCACTCTCAATCCCATTTGAGCAGAAGATGCTCAGATGGCTTTTTGGGTGACATTGATGCTGCATCCCCCACGCTTTCTGTGATTGCACAAACAGCTCTCGCCAGGTTTTCTGACCTCCTCTCTTGCAGTCCTGATGACAAAAAATGATGCAGAGCTTTGGGTTTCAGGAAGGAGGCCAATAAATCACTCACCTGCTGCTGGGAAGGAGCCATAAAATGGGGTTTGCCTTTTTGCAATTGTATCAAAAGTCCCACGAGGTTTCATCACAGTGTGATGAGAGTTTCAGCTTTTCTGAATGGAGCACAAATGAAAATATTTATTACAAAGTCTTAGAAGAAACAGTAGAGCAAAGATTAGAGGAAGGTATTTATTGATAAATCAGGGCAGTATCAGGATCAGACAGGTAAGCACTGAGGAATGTGAATTTACATAAAGCTCAGGGAACTGCTGAGTCACCAGGGGAAGGATGGGTCAATAACTGGAGGCCTTTCTCCCCAGGAACAGCTGTGTCTCATTTCCCCTGAAATTCATCCTTAACTGCATTAGATGGAACAGGCCTAACAGGCAGAACAGTGGGACCTGATTCGTTTGGACATCTTCTCAAAAATCTCCTGTCCTGCAGCCACAATCCAGGCTCAGCCTTGCCCCTCTGCACACCAGGATATCTCCACAGCTCTGGATTTTGGATATTCCAGGACATGAATTCTCATGTCCTCTTATTCAGGACATTTCTTCCCACAGCTGAGTGGGGAGAAAATGCAGAGCAGGATATCTGAGAGCAGAAGTTTAGTTCCACCAGGAGAAGAGCACTCAGGTGAGGCTGAGTACAGCCAGGAATGCTGGCAGAGGCCTTTCTACCCAGGAACAGCTGTGTCTCATTTCCCCTGAAATTAATTCTTAACTAAATTAGATGGAACAGGCCTAACAGGCAAACCTGATTCGTTTGGGCATCTTCTCCAAAATCTCCTGTCCTGCAGCCACAGTCCAGGCTCAGCCTTGCCCCTCTGCACACCAGGATGTCTGCACGGCTCCACAGCTCTGGATTTTGGATATTCCGGGACATGAATTCTCATGTCCTCTTATTCAGGACATTTCTCCCTACAGCTGAGTGGGGAAGAAATGCAGAGCAGCATTTCTGAGAGCAGAAGTTCAGTTCCACCAGGAGAAGGTGTAAAAGAGCACTCAGGTGAGGCTGAGTACAGCCAGGAATGCTGGCAGAACTCCTCAGTTATTCCATCCTGCTGGCCTGGATGCAGTGAAAATGTGAATTTGACTTTTTCAGAGCTTTGCCTGAGCAGCAGCCCCTCACACCTGGGCTGTGAGCACCCATGGGGTGACTCTGGGTGTGTTACTTCAGCTTGGATTGGGCCTGGAGAGCTTCTGAACCAGCACCACCCTCGGGAATTGAAATAAAAAGACTTTTTGTCAAAGAGCAGCCCTGCACGGGCTGTGCTTCCTCCTGTGCCCCTTCTTGCCAGGAACAGCCCTGCTGCATTTCCAGCACATGGATCCTTCCTGGGCACACCTGGCACCTTCCCTGCAGGGATTGGACAGGAAATTGGCCCCAAGAACAGCTTGTCCTGAGCCTATCCCAGGGTAATTCCCATTCCAAACCTTCTCTCTGTTGTCCCTGACCCAGGAAGGTTTGAGGATTTGGGAGGCACAGCATGCTCAATCCCTGCGGGCTCTCCTGCCATCTCCTGATCATTCCAGCAGTCCAGAGAAGAGCTGAGCTATCACACAAAGGCTCAAAAATGCCTCCCCCACCCCAAACCCTTCATGTTTAACCCTTTAATTACTAGCAGCCCACCAGTGTGACGGTGTTCACAGGAGTCTTGGATGAGGGAAGAGACGAGGATCTGACTCCATGTTTCAGAAGGCTGATTTATTATTTTATGATATATACTACATTAAACTATACTAAAAGAATAGAAGAAAGGATTTCATCACAAGGCTAGCTAAGAATAGATTAAGAAAGAATGATGATAAAGGTTTGTGTCTCGGCTCTCTGTCCGAGCCAGCTGGGCTGTGATTGGCCATTAATCAGAAACAACCAACATGGGCCAATCCCAGATGCACCTGTTGCATTCCACAGCAGCAGATAACCATTGTTTACATTTTGTTCCTGAGGCTTCACAGCTTCTCAGGAGGAAAAACCCTAAGGAAAGGGTTTTCCATAAAAGATGTCTGGGACACACCAGTGGGAGTCTGAGGTTGGTTGTGCCACTTGTGTGACCCTCAGTGACTGCAGGCAATGCCAGCCCTGCCAGGTGGGTGCTGCCAGGTGGGAATTGCCACAGCAGGGAGTGGCCCAGGGCTGCCAGGGCCTGGTTTTGGGTCCCCACAGGCTGGGACAAGAAGAGAGGAGGTCTCCACTCTGCTCCCCCTGCCTGGCAGCAGAGTCCACCAAGCCTGGGCTCATTTTACAGCTGCATTAAACCTCTGCAGCCCCACCAGCTCAGGGCTGGCATTGCTCACGAGGTATTTCCAACCTCTGCTCATTAATTAATGTGCTGGGGCAGGGGCAAACTGCCCCCTCAGGCCCAGGTGCTGTGCTCAGAGTGCAGCTTGGAGCCAGACACAGCCCAGAGCTCTGTCTGGGCCAGCACCACATGGCTGGGGCAGGCCAGGGCCACAGAGGGGCCAAGGGAAGGGATCTGAGTGTGCCAGTGTGCAGGGATGGCTGTTCCCAGGGCAGGGGACAGTGCCTGGGCAGGCACCTTCACCATCACAGGGTACCACAGAGCATCCTGAGCTGGAAGGACCCACAGGATCATCCAGTCCAATCCCAAACCCTGCCCAGACCCCCCAACAACCCCACCCTGGGCATCCCTGCAGCGCTGCCCAAATTTCTCCCCCATCCTTCATCTCCCCCATCCCTCACTCTCACACAATCATGGAATGTGCTGAGCTGGAAGGGACCCACAGGGATGATCAATGCCAAAGCCAAACCCTGCCCAGAGCCCCCAGCAAGCCCAGCCTGGGCATCCCTGGAGCTCTGGCAGCCTCGGGGCCGTGCCCATTCCCTGGGCAGCCTGGGCAGTGCCAGCACCCTCTGGGGGAAGAGCCTTGCCCTGAGCTCCAGCCTGAGCTGCCCTGGCCCGGCCCCAGCCGTGCCCTGGCTGCTGTCCCTGTCCCAGAGCTGTCCCTCCTCTCCCCCTCCTGAGGAGCTGGTAACCGTGAGGAGTCTCCCCTCAGTCTCCCCTTCTCCACGTGGCCTCACTTGCTCCTCATGCAGCGTCCCCTCAAGGCCCATCAGGACCTTTGCTGCCTTCCTTTGGATGCTCTCTAATAATTTCCTGCCTTTCTTACATTGTGGTGCCCAAATTGCTCACAATATTCGATCTGAGGCTGCCCAGCCCAGAGCAGAGCAGTTGCTTCCACTCCCACACTGCCCAAACCCTTCCCCTGGCTGCAGCCCTATTTCTATTTTCCTGGCAATGATAAAACCAACCTGAATGTTCTTCTCTAGATAACAATACTGACACTTCCCAAATCATGTCTCCAGTGTGCCACCACTCCAACTTTTAATCACATTTCTGTCTTCCCACCCTTAAATTCCAAATTAGGGACCACGAAGTCCATGCAGGGGGATTGTGAGAAAATTGGGAAGCTCTGAGCACAGAAAAAAAATGTTTGAGAGAAATTTCTGATTGACAACTTCCCCATTGTACATGATATGCACAAGTCTGAAGTTCAGATCATAAGAATGGTTTTGCTTTCATCCTTGAATTGCACAATAATGAAATCCTGCAGCTCTTGCCATCCCTTGAGCTGTTTCTGATGAAGCTGCACTAAAATCTGTCAGTCCAAGTCAGAGCTGCAGAGAAATAAAGAGAATTCATCTGAGGCTCCTCACACCCAGCTGCCCTCACTCAGCAAAGATCTGTAAATCCTGAACCGCTGCTCACAGCTCTGCCCAGCTCAGCTGATCCTTCTTCTCTCCTCCTCCTCCTCCTCCCCAGGCAGATCAGAGCCCTGCAGGGCTGGATGGAAATTCTGCATTTTCCAGGGCACCATTTCCAGGCTGTCAAAGGGAATTGGAGGCTGCAAACTCCAACCATGGGAGGAGATGTGTGTGTGTTCCTGCCGAGCCCAGCTCTGCCACTGACACTGGGACCGTGCTCACACCTTTCCTTGTCACCACAAACAGATTTTCCTCCACAGGATCCCAGGCTCAGTGCTTGTAGCAAATGTTTCTGTTTGTCTTTTCACAGAATCAGAGAATCCCAGGATGGTTTGGGTTGGAAGGGACCTTAAAGTCTGTCCCATCCCACCCCTGCCATGAAAGGACACCTCCCACTGTCCCCAGTGCTTCAAACCCCAATGTCCAGCCTGGCCTTGGGCACTGCCAGGGCTCCAGGGGCAGCCACAGCTGCTCTGGGCACCCTGGCAGAGCCCAAACCTCTCTAACCAGGCCTTGCCAGGCTACAAACCCCCTGTGGGAAATGGCACTGGGGGCACCTGCAACCAGCCAGGAAATCATTCTTTCCTTTCCTTTCTCCATTTGCTGCCATGGGGTTTGGTGCTGCTTTCCATCCTTGATTCAGGAATGTGAATGCCAGAGTGGTTTGGGTGGGAAGGGATCTTCAATGCCAGCTCATTGCAGCCCAGGGACACCTCCCCCTGTGCCAGGTGCTGCCAGCCCCAGTGTCCAGCCTGGCCTTGGGCACTGCCAGGGCTCCAGGGGCAGCCACAGCTGCTCTGGCAATCCCAGCCCAACCCCTGCCCACCCTGCCAGGGTAGAATTCCTCCTTATTATCCAATCTAAATCTATCTCATGCAATCCAAATCTATCTTATCCAATCCAAATCTATCTTATCCAGTCCAACCCAAATCTATCTTATCCAGTCCAATCTATCTAAATTTTCTTCCACAGCAGGGCAGCTCCCAAGCTGGGCACACAGAGCTGACGCTGTTCAGGAAAAGGCAGGAGGGTCCTGTCCCCATCACTGAGCTGTGTCACCCCTGTCCCCATAACATTCTCTCTTGTCCATCTTGCTGGGTCAAGAATGTCTTGTCATCTCAAGCCATTCCCGGTTTCTGTATTTTTATTAATATAATTGTATTGTTATTTTTATTCATATTACCCAGCAGGCTGCGTTTTGAGTCATGAACCAGGATATGGGAAAAATTTCCTGGTAAAAATCCTTCAAGGCTGGGGGAATTCCTGCCTGAATGCAATTCCAGCTGCAGCTGCTCTGCAGGGTGACAGAGCTGTCCCAGCTCTTGGGGACTGTCCCAGGTCCCATTGGAAGGGCCCTGTCCCCACAACTGAGCTGTGTCACCCCCATTGGGAGGGTCCTGTCCCCATAAAACTCTGCTCAGGAATTCCATCCCCTCTTGTCCATCTTGCTGGATGTCATCTCAAGCCATTCCAGGTTTCTGTATTTTTATTCATATCATTTTATTGTTATTTTTATTCATATTACCCAGCAGGCAGCATTTTGAGGCATGAACCAGGATTCCCTGGTAAAAATCCTTCAAGGCTGGGGGAATTCCTGCCTGAATGCAATTCCAGCTGCAGCTGCTCTGCAGGGTGACAGAGCTGTCCCAGCTCCTGGGGGCTGTCCCAAACCTTGGGGACTGTCCCAGCCCAGGGGTCCCCAGCTGCTGCCAGAGCAAACATCTCACAAAGGCCCAAAGGTGGCAGAGGAGACAGTGCCCACGCAGGATCCCGGGGAGCTGCACAGCTCCTGGGTCTGCAGGGCCAGGCAGTGAGAAATGGATTGCAGGGCACCCCCGCCCTGCTGGGACTGTGGGCTGGGTGCTCTGGGTAAATCCTGGGCAGAGAAAGGAAGGGAAGCACGTGGAGCTCCAGCTGCTCTGCAAACCCAGCTGCTTTTTGGAGTTGCAAAACTCCAAGTGTAAAAGTGTAAATCCTAGGAAAACAAAGAGGGCAGGGTGCAGAGGAGCCAAAGGTGACAATACACCTGTTCATTACATAATTCCTGGGTGATAAAATGAATTTATCTCCCTCTTTTCTCTTTTCTGCACTTTGTCCAGCAAACTTTCTCCGGGACAGACTTCCAAAGTCCCAGGGCAGCTTCACTCAGTGAATGGTTTTTATCAAAATAATGGTTCTCTCCTTCCTCAAGGCATTGTTGTTTGGGGTGAACAACATTTCTCAGATAAACTGTGACCTTCTAGAGGCAAGAGCAGCAGCCTGAAGAGGGAGATCTGGCACTTCCCTGGCCAGGGCTCTGTATTTCCCAATCCTTTACCCTGGGATTTATATGGACCTGCACCTATCATGCCTCAGCAATTCCCATTTCATCAGAGAATGTCCCACAAAGCATCCCTGGTTCACCTGCCCCCAAAACTCCCATCTCCCAGACACCTTGGATCAAAATCTCAGCTCAAAATTACCCTGCAATGGTGAAAATCAAATTACTGGAAATCCCAAAGGTGGCAGAAGAAGGGAGCAGCTTGACTGTCCACAAGAAAAGGAACCTCTCTGATTTGTGGGACCTTTCCCAATTAGAAAGGGATTGTTCCACCCCAAATTCATTTGAAACTGCTCAGTTCTGGGCTGGGCAGTCATGGGGCACAGCCTGGGCAGAGCCCGGGGCACACCCAACGTCTTCACCCAGCTTGGGGCAGCAGGGGATGGCAGAGAGGAGCTCTGGGAGCATCCAGGGGCTCGGACAAACTGGGGTTCCTGTTTGAGCCCAGCCTTGGGACAGTCACTGCAGGGCACAGGGGCCTGAGCAGCTGGGAGAGAGCCCAGGGAGGGATCCTGGAGAGGCCCCTGGGCACTGAGTCCTCTGCCATGCTGGGGAAAGGGCCAGAGGGCTGGGGGGCAGTTTGGGCATCTCATGACAAGAAAGGGGCTGGAGACAGGGCAGGGAATGGAGCTGGGAAGGGCCTGGAGCCCCAGGAGAGGCTGAGGGAGCTGGGAAGGGCCTGGAGCCCCAGGAGGGGCTGAGGGAGCTGAAGGGGCTGAGCCTGGAGCAAAGGAGGCTCAGGGGGCCCTTGTGGCTCTGCACAGCTCCTGCCAGGAGGGCACAGCTGAGGGGGAGTCTCCTCCTTCTCCTTCTCCTTCTCCTTCTCCTTCTCCTTCTTTCTCCTTCTCCTTCTCCTTCTCCTTCTCCTTCTCCTTCTCCTTCTCCTTCTCCTTCTCCTTCTCCTTCTCCTTCTCCTTCTCCTTCTCCTTCTCCTTCTCCTTCTCCTTCTCCTTCTCCTTCTCCTTCTCCTTTTCTCCTCCACGAGTTTGGGTGTTTTGTGTAATTGAATAAAAAAGTTCACATTGTGGGGCACAGGTGGTTGGTTATTGGGTTAAAAGTGAAAATAATTTAGGTGTCATTTCTTAATTAGACAGTTTGTCCTTAAAAAGCATTCACAGGCTCTCTTGGGTCCCAACTCCTGTCCCTGGGATAGTGGAAGGTGTCCCTGCACGTGGCAGTGGTGGGATTGTGTTGGAGTTCTGGATGCAGAGAATTTGAGACTTTCTGTGCTGCCAGGACGGACCCCCAAGAGAACACTGCACTGACCTGAGGCTGTGGAGAAGCTTCCAGAATGGAATGACAGAACTGGGATTGTGGGTGTGGAGTTTGGGTAGAAGTGTGTGATAGCACAGGGTGGGAAACTCAGAGTTTGGGATTTTAGAATATAGTAATAGATATAGAGCAAGATGGACATTGTAGGGCAGAGGCTGATCCTCCTTCTCCTCCTCATCCTCCTCCTTATCCTTCTCCTCATCCTCCTGCAGCAGCCAAGTTACAAATGGCAGAGAGGATTTTTGGAAACCATTTCCCCAGGGTGGGTTTGGTAAAGGCAAATGTCCTGTTTGGGTTCTCATAAATGGAAAAGGAGCTGCAAGGACCTTCAGGATTCTTTGTAAAGGCCAGGACACTCCAGGAGAGCCCTGGAGCACTTGGAGATCATCCCCATGTCTGGGAGGTGTGAATTGACTGAAAAACCCTCTATGATTTGGGCTGGTAATGAAGGTAAAGTGAAGGGAAAATTTCCATGGGCGAAAAAGTGGTGTATGGGAATATTTTCCCTGGAGGGTGATGAAAACTTCATTGGGAGTGTTTAAGAAGGGCAGAGACACAAATAAAGTTGATTTGCCTTGGGCAGGGAGTGCCAGCTCCATTTCTTCAGGAATCCATGGGTCTGTGCCTTCTTTTCCTGAAAAAGGATATTCTCCCCATAAGGAGGTGAAGGAAGGAGGCAGCACAGGCAGAGCATCCATTTCCCACAGGAATCCTTCTCCAGGGAGCCAAGAGATGAGAAGGGAGAATGAGAATTTCCCCCAAAATCAAGACATGCTGGGGAAATAAAGATTTCACTCCAAGTCTGTGAGAGAGGGGAAAACTGAGAGCAGCCCGTGTGGAGGGGAAGAAAGGCTGAGTTTAGATCAACTGTGAATATCCTGAGTCTCTTCTCATATCCTGCCTCTGTTTATAAACATTCTGTGAGGAGTAGTGGCTGCTTATAAAAGAAGTGTTAAAATGAGCAAAGCAAGCTGCTGCAGAGGACTGGGCTGCCAGCTCAGGTGAGGCTGACAAAAGCACTGCCCATAAATTCCTGCAGCTCCTCAGGACCCTCAGAGCCATTTCAGAAACAGCAGAACAGCCAAAAAAAAAAAAAAAAAAGAAAGAAAAATCAGAGAAAAGGAAAGGAAACCCCAAAGCCACAAGCTCTTTGTGACAAAGGTGGGCTTTTGCCACCTGGTTTAATCCTGCAGAGGGAAGTGGTTGTATCATCTTCAACCCCTCTCGTGGCGCGTGCCCTGCGGCAGCTCAGCGAGGCAATTAATTTCGGGAGGAATTACCCAACCCTTAATTTTTCTGAGCAATTATCAGCTCAGGTACCAGCCAGGAGCCCGAGCGCTCCCTGCTCTGACAATGACTGCCTGCAAGTAGCTGCAGAATCCTGCACTTGGCCAGGATGTCTGGGAGGTGTGAATTGAGTGAAAAACCTCTATGATTTGGGCTGGTAATGAAGGTAAAGTGAAGGGAAAATTTCCATGGGTGAAAAAGTGGTGTATGGGAATATTTTCCCTGGAGGGTGATGAAAACTTCATTGGGAGTGTTTAAGAAGGGCAGAGACACAAATAAAGTTGGTTTGCCTTGGGCAGGGAGTGCCAGCTCCATTTCTTTAGGAATCCATGGGTCTGTGGCTTCTCTTCCTGAAAAAGGATATTCTCCCCATAAGGAGGTGAAGGAAGGAGGCAGCACAGGCAGAGCATCCATTTCCCACAGGAATCCTTCTCCAGGGAGCCAAGAGATGAGAAGGGAGAATGAGAATTTTCCCCCAAAATCAAGACATGCTGGGGAAATAAAGATTTCACTCCAAGTCTGTGAGAGAGGGGAAAACTGAGAGCAGCCCGTGTGGAGGGGAAGAAAGGCTGAGTTTAGATCAACTGTGAATATCCTGAGTCTCTTCTCATATCCTGCCTCTGTTTATAAACATTCTGTGAGGAGTAGTGGCTGCTTATAAAAGAAGTGTTAAAATGAGCAAAGCAAGCTGCTGCAGAGGACTGGGCTGCCAGCTCAGGTGAGGCTGACAAAAGCACTGCCCATAAATTCCTGCAGCTCCTCAGGACCCTCAGAGCCATTTCAGAAACAGCAGAACAGCCAAAAAAAAAAAAAAAAAAAAAAGAAAAATCAGAGAAAAGGAAAGGAAACCCCAAAGCCACAAGCTCTTTGTGACAAAGGTGGGCTTTTGCCACCTGGTTTAATCCTGCAGAGGGAAGTGGTTGTATCATCTTCAACCCCTCTCGTGGCTCCTCAGCTCAGCGAGGCAATTAATTTCGGGAGGAATTACCTTTTTCTGAGCAATTATCAGCTCAGGTACCAGCCAGGAGCCCGAGCGCTCCCTGCTCTGACAATGACTGCCTGCAAGTAGCTGCAGAATCCTGCACTTGGCCAGGGAGCCTCCTGTGGGATCTGTCTCCAGGTGCCCCCACGGGCGGAGCGTGCCCAGGGAGCGACTGCAGCCTCTCCCAGGATCTGCTCTCCTGCTCCTCAGCACAGCTGGTGCAAAGGGCCTCGGCTTTGAAGGAGTTCAGCCTTCCTCTTCCTCCTCCTCCTCTTCTCCTTCTCCTCCTTCTCCTTCTCCTTCTCCTTCTCCTTCTCCTTCTCCTTCTCCTTCTCCTTCTCCTTCTCCTTCTCCTTCTCCTTCTCCTTCTCCTTCTCCCTCTCTCTCTCCCTCTCCCTCTCCTTCTCCCTCTCCTCCCCTTCCCCTTCTCTCCTTCTCCTTCTCATCCTCATCCTCATCCTTCTCCATCTCCTCCTCCTGCAGCAGCAGAGTTGCAAAAGGCAGAGAGGATTTTTGGAAACCAGTTCTCCTCCTGATGATCCATCCTCTGGATGCACAGGACAACATTGGGCTGACTGCCAGGACAGCCATGGGAGTGGAAAATGAGCTGCAATTCTCACTTCTTGCAGCTCCCCTCTGAGCAGGCAGGAGTGGCAGTCCCTCCAGGAGTGGCACTCACTGCAGGTGCTGCAGTCCCTGCAGATGTTGCGTTCCCTGCAGATGTTGCGTTCCCTGCAGATGTTGCGTTCCCTGCAGGTGCTGCAGTCCCTGCAGGAGTTGCAGTCCCCTGCAGGAGTGGCAGTCCATGCAGATGTTGTAGTCCATGCAAATGTTGTAGTCCATGCAGATGTTGTAGTCCCTGCAGGTGTTGCAGATGTTGGTGATGGGCAGAGAGATCAGGAGCAGGATCCTGGTGCAAATCCTTAGGGAATCCAGCACAGCCCGTGTGTGCACTGAGCACCTGGGTTTGGGCTGCAGCTGCTCTGTGCCGGTTCCTGGGATGGCTGAGCCTGGCCCAGCCCTGCTTTTGGACAAAACCTGGCTCCTGATCCATTTTCAGCTCTGCATGGCCTGGCTGTGGATGCCAGAACTCCCTTCATGCCATCAGCCTGAATATTCCTGGGGCCCCGAGCCCAGACATTTAGAACACTGGATATTTTTACACATGGGTGCCAAGCAGGCCCAGGTGTTTTTGGGAGTCTGAGGGCAGGTTCAGCCCCTCCTGGAGATCCTCAGGGCTGTCACCAGCTGGCACTTTGGTGCTGACTGCAGCAAAAAGCACCACGGGCCGGGCCTGCTTTGCTTGGCTCTCGCCTGGGGATGATGCAGGAGCTTGAACCAAAGCCCACTGAAGAAGAGGTTGGCATTCCTTGAATTCCCAGGCATTCCAGGGTCCTCCATGAGCTCCACACACCCTGTGCTGTCTGCCTGGGAGATAAAACCCCACTGAATCTCCCCGTGCTGCAGGATGGAGCTTCACTCCTGCTCTGTGCTGGAACATCCCTCAGAGATGTGGCTCCAAATCTGCCCAAATATCAGGGCTGGCTTTGCCATAATGGCCTCGGAGGTGGCTGTGCTTGACCAAGGCCACGCCTGGAGACAGGCTGAGGTTCAGGGGACACAGGAGATGAGCAGAGGTCACACAGAGGGACGTGGTGAGCTGGGTTTATTGTGGGACAGCATCCTCGGTGTCCTCTCTCCCTGTGCCTGCTGTCCCACACTCAGACGACCCCTCTGAGCCCAGGAAGAGTTTCCAGGGGAATCTGGATCCCTTTTACAAGTGGAGAAAGGAAGGAAGCTTGTTTCTAAGCTCAGGAATTCACACAGGAGTAAGAATTGTACTGATGGCTCCACCAAGAACAAGAGTGACGCCTGAGCTCCCACCAAAACCCAGCACAAATCCCCACAGCTTTCTGGGAAGCCCAGTCCTTTTCATCTGAGCAGGGAGAGCTCAGAGCCCTTGCAGGGCCTGAAGGGGCTCCAGGAGAGCTGCAGAGGGACTGGGGACAAGGATGGAGGGACAGGAGCCAGGGAATGGCTCCCAGTGCCAGAGGGCAGGGCTGGATGGGATCTTGGGCACTGGGAATTGTTCCCTGGCAGGGTGGGCAGGGGTTGGGCTGGGATTGCCAGAGCAGCTGTGGCTGCCCCTGGAGCCCTGGCAGTGCCCAAGGCCAGGCTGGACACTGGGGCTGGCAGCACCTGGCACAGGGGGAGGTGTCCCTGGGCTGCAATGAGCTGGCATTGAAGATCCCTTCCCACCCAAAGCACTCTGGCATTCACATTCCTGAACCAAGGATGGAAAGCAGCACCAAACCCCATGGCAGCAAATGGAGAAAGGAAAGGAAAGAATGATTTCCTGGCTGGTTGCAGGTGCCCCCAGTGCCATTTGCCACAGGGGGTTTGTAGCCTGGCAAGGCCTGGTTAGAGAGGTTTGGGCTCTGCCAGGGTGCCCAGAGCAGCTGTGGCTGCCCCTGGAGCCCTGGCAGTGCCCAAGGCCAGGCTGGAGCTCCTGGCACAGGGGGAGGTGTCCCTGCCATGGCAGAAGGTGGAATTGGGTGGGATTTTAAGGTCCCAATCCATGATTCTGTGATTTCCTGGAAAGGGGCTCCTGTTGGGCTTGGATGGGGCTGGGAGCACCTGGGACAGTGGGAGGTGTCCCTGGGGTTGGCACTGGATGGGATGGGATGGGATGGGATGGGATGGGATGGGATGGGATGGGATGGGATGGGATGGGATGGGATGGGATGGGATGGGATGGGATGGGATTTCAGGTCCCTCCCAACCCAATCCATTCTGGCATTCTGTGCACTCAGCTCTGGACATGGGAGCCACCTTGCTGCCCACCCAGAGGGAAGGAGGATGTGGGTGCAGATGCCCAGGAGCACTCCAGGAGCTCTGGAGGCCCCACTGCCATCACTGCAAGGGTGCTCAGGGCTGGCAGGGGCTGCCCAGGGGGGGTTGGAGTCCCCATCCCTGGAGGTGTCCCAGGAAGGGCTGGAGGTGACACTGAGTGGGGGCAATGTGGGCATTGGGCACAGCTGGGACTCCAGGGGCTGGGAGGGCTTTTCCACCTCAGGGGTTCCGGAATTCTGTGATTTTGTGACTCTGGGATCACTGTTCTTCACTGGCTGTGTCTGAAGGCTGATTTTTCCATTTCCACAGGTGGGAATGCCAGAGCAGGGAGCACCTGAGGCTGATTTTATGGGATTGGACTGGAGCAGGCCTGACGGACTCCAAAACTGTCCTTTGGTGATTGCTGCAGCCTCCAGAGCCTTTCAATACTCCTGAAGGTGTTTATTCCAGTGTGTGAGGGGAATTCCTGTCTCAACATCCACTGGTGAGATGCAGCTCTGAGTCAGTCACTCTTTGGGTGTCCCCAGAATCACTGTCAGAGATTCTGTCCCCGTTTTTCCTCCTCAAAGCAGGAAAATTGCTTCTCTGCTCAACCTCAGTGACAAAACACCAATGTCCTCCTGTCCCTGCAGTGCTGAATTATGGCAGTGACAGGAATGTGAAATTATTCCAGGCCAAAGCTTTGCCCACAGGCAAAGTGGGGCCAAGCAAAGCTATCACCAGTTTATGGCATGATTTGGAATAATTTCTTGAGCACCAAAGCAAAATGTGACTCTTTAGTAGATTTTAATTTATTTTTTTATGTTTTTAGAAAGGGAAAAATAATTGGACTTGAGGTATGGCAACGCTTCTGGGAAAGTTGTTTTTCCCACTTTTGCCAGGTTAAAAGTCTGTGTGGAAAGGTTTGAAAATTAAATTTCCATCCTGAAAAAGCAAAGCAGACAGGCCTGGGGAAGGAGGTGATGGGGAAAGAGGATTATTTGCTCTATTTCTGCAGCAGCGCTGCCAAATTCCTGAGCTGTTATGTAATTAGCACATTCTCCCAGCTCCAATCATGACAGCACGTGCCTTCCTGCCATTCCCCAGGCACTGGTGCAGGCTTTTATCCATTCAGAGCAGGTTTAAAATCTGAAACTTAAAAAGTTTTGTTGAGAAATAGGGCGGGAGGGCAGAAGGGGGAAGAAAATTTGTGATTTCTGTTGGTGTTGCTGTTTCCAGGTGAGATTTCTCCCTCTCCCTCTCCCTTCTGACTTTCTGGATGCTCCTGCCCCGTTGCAGCCCAGACCTGTGGTTTGTGGTGTGCCAGTGTCCAGGAGGATCCGTGTTTTTGGGGGATTTTTTTTGGACACAAAAAGTGCTGCCAAAACACCACCCCAGCCTCAGGATCTCGCAGATATTTTTAACAGATATTCCACTTTATTTCTTGCCTGAGTCACCCACCCAGAAGAAGAGATATGCAAACAACTTCCTGCCAGCCCTTCCCATTTTTCCTGGTAGCAGCAGGTCCCTGGTGCGGCGAGATTCCCAGGTGACAATTCCTGGGGATAACACAGATAAACATCACCCAGGAATATCAACCAGCCCATCCCAATTCCTCAGGTTCAGACCTCTCAGGGCAGATATTGAAATCCCCCTTTTCAAGGTTATTTTCACGCCGTTTAATGAGCTCTTATCTGGAGAACTGTAATGAGGTTTCAGGAATTAATCCAGCGAGATTACTTTGGGGAGGGGCAGTTCTGGAGCTTTTTAGTGCCTGGGGGACAGAACATCCAGGGCCAAACCCACAGACACAAGTGGAGGACACCACAAATCAGTGCTGGAGCGCATTTGGTCAATATTTTTCATGAATCACCAGAGGGAAAAGGTAGTTTCTCCAAACAGTGATTAAAAAAAAAATATATATATATAAATATCTATATATATCTATATATATCACAATTCTACTTCCTAAAACTGAGTTTTCACAGAAAATTTGGGATTTTTAAGGGAGGTAAGTGGGAGTTGGGCCCTGTTTCCAGGGAACAAGGGACAGGACAAGAGGAAATGGCCCCAAGTTTTGTCAGAGAAGGTTTAGGTTGGATTTTAGGGAAAATTTCTTCATTTTGAGAGGATTCAGCCTGGCACAGCTGGCCAGGGCAGTGATGGAGTCACCATCCCTGGAAGTGCTCAAACATCAGGTGGATGTGGCAATTTGTGATAAGTTTCAGTGGAACAGTGGGGTTCAGTCAAATACTGGATGATCTTTGAGGTCTTTCCCAACCTTGGCGGTTCTGGAATTCTGTGATTGAAACATCTCAGCTCTGGGTACAAAAAAATACAGCTGAAAAAGTGGGAATCCCCCCACATTGTGATCACTGGAATTGCACAATCCAGGTGGTCATTCCTCATTTAATGCCAGGAAAGGTGCTGAGCCTTTGTCCTCCAAATCATCAAAAGTTCCTGGTTACAGAACTGTTCCCATATACAGGATTAGATGGGAAGGATGATCTGTAGGTGGGATGTGTTTCCCATCAAGGCTGAGTGGAAATTGAGATATTTCCATGGAGAACCTCCACAGCCTCTCTCCAAGGCTTCTAACACAGATTTTTCAGCTTTTTATTTTTCCCTGGTCCGACCATCCCAAGACCTGGTGTCACATTCACATTTTCTGGAAAAATCCCTTCACCCAGGGTTTTTCTCCTGGGAAGCTGAGATGCCTCAGGAGAAAAGGAAAACAATTCTTATCTCATTTGCTTCTCCTGTGTTGTGCTCATGTGGAATGTGTTTGGAAATTGTTTACCCACAGGTGATTGTTCCATTGCATTCTGCTGGGAGTTGTTTTCACTCTTTGGCCAATCAGGGTCAAGCTGTGTCAGGGCTCTGGAGAGAGTCATGAGTTTTCATTATTATCTTTTTAGCCTTCTGTAAGTATCCTTTGTGTATTCTTTAGTATAGTTTAGTATAGCATTCTTTAATATAATACAATATGATAAAATAATAAATTAGCCTTCTGAGAACATGGAGTCAAATTCATCATTCCTGCCTTTGTCTAGGCACCCAGCAAATAAAATAACCTGGCTCTGCTGATTTTGATGTTCCTGGTGCTGGGAGCAGAATCACCAACCTCAGATTGTACATGTGGGGTCAAATTCCCCACATCAGTTCAGAATTAGGACTCCCATAATTCATTTTCCCAACTCAGGGGGCACCTTAAGAGCCTCCAGAAGCTCCCCAGAAGCTGCATATGCGCCAATTATTGCTTGCTCTGCAAAGTTCCTCTGAGTTTGGAGAGAGCAGCTCTTTAAACCCATAAAAACATCAGGTAAGGGGGGATGCACCAGAGCATCCCATGAAACTGGGATGAGAGAAAGGCAGTGCAACAGGCAGGGAAAAGCCCTGGGCTTTCCAAGAAGGTCAGGGCAGAGTTTCCAGTCCCTTCCCTGCCCATGGAAGGAAATTATCTTTAAGGGCCCTTCCAACCCAAACCATTCCAATATTCTCTTGTTCTCTGATTCATTCCCAGCTGAGCTTCCATTTCAGAGATTGGCCTAAGGACTCCTCATCTAACTCCTGCCAGGGTGATGTTGGTGGTCATACTCTTAACAACAAACATTCCTCCTTCTTGAGGGAGCCTGGTTTTTAATTTGTACTTTACTGTAAAACACCTCCCATGGTCAGACCTCAAATGAACGAGACCTTAACAAATTATGAGTAGCAAACCTTAATGAGAGCCCACCAGTGCAGGCTGTGCACACAAAAACTTTCTTTAGGCAGTGATTCACAAAATTCCCAGAATTCCCAGAATCACTGGGTTGGAAGAGACCTTCTAGGCCATCGAGTCCAAACCCAGCCCCAACAGCTCAACTCAACCCTGGCACCCAGTGCCACATCCAGGCTTTGTTAAACACCCCAAGGAATGGTGACTCCACCACCTCCCCGGGCAGAACATTCCAGAACTTTATCACCTTTCTGTAAAATCCTTTTCCCTAAAAGTGAGACAGAAAACCTTCCCCCTCATTCCAGAGGTTTTCTGCCCCGAGCAGTGGGAGCAGCCCGAGGGGCAGATCCCTGCACTCCCCCACTCCCGCGCTCCCCAAGCAATTCCTGAAAGCCCCGCATTTATCAGAGAGCAGCAGGGGCTGGAAATCCAAGCTCCTTTGTTTAGTCTTGGGGAATGTGCAGGCAGGAAAACATCGCCATCCTGTTTTCCAGGCGCTAGCACGCAAATAAGGACGGAGGAAAAACACGGCAGCGTCTCGGACAGGCGGTGATTAATCCTCATTGTGTCCCCTGCTGAGCAGGTGCCAGGGCTGCTGCTGGCCAGGCTGTGCCCCCTTGCTGCCCAGCCCTGGGGCACCTGCTGGGCTGGTCCTGTGAGCGGGGACAAGGAGGATGCTCCAAAATCCAGAGTGGAAGTGCCCATGGAGATAAAAGGTGTAAAAAGTGCTGGAAGAGGGTGAGTGGGAGAGGGACAGAGCCAGGGAGCAGCTCCTCCTCCTCCCCATATGGCCTGACTCGCCTGCCCCTGGCCTGTTGCTGTCCCCTTGCCACCCCTGGCTAGCTCAGCCTGGGAATGGCCAGCTCGCTTTGCTTCCCTCCTCTGGGACTGTCCCGGTGTGGAAATATCCCCGAGGCAGCAGGGCTGAGGCTGCAGGGCTGCGAAGCTGCACAAAGCTGTGGTGGTGAGTCAGTGGCAGCCCACAGACAGCATCCCCGGGCTGTGACCCAGCACAGAGCACCCAGGAGCTGTCCCTGCTCAGTGCCAGCTGGGCCACAGTGGCAGGAAAGGGACTGGCAATGGGCTAAAAGCCTCCTCCTGAGGCAGGGCAAAGCCTTGAGAACGCTGCAGGTGCCCTCAGTGCTGGTTCTGTGCATTTTTTCACAGCACAGCCTGTGCAGCTTTTGCAGCAAAACTCCACACCTGTGCAGCCTGAGTGCTGGAAGGGGTGAGCAGGGACATGGGGACAAGGCTGAAGTGTCCCTGCCCTTGGGATCACAGTCATGGGGCTCTGCTCAGCACAAACATCTGGCCACAAACTTGCCATTATGTGCTCCATCTTCCAGAGGAGCAAACCAGTGAGGATTAGTTCTGTTGTCACCCTGCAGCTCTTTGGTCTCTGCCCCAGCTCACCTCTGCTCCTTTTGGCCTTCAGGGACTTTGGGGAGTGATGGCGTTTGAGCCACAACTGTGCAGTGAGGCCCCAGCCTTATGCAGGGGTCTCTGGCTCCTACCACAATATCAGTGATAAAGAGCCTCATTAATAATGATCATAATGGGGTGTGAATGGCTTTGTTCATGTAAAACCAGTTCTGGGCTCTCTGCACTAACCAGGAGCTGTGGGTGCAGGCAGGGCAGGATGCAGCAGAGGGACCAGGGCTGGTGTTTCTGTGCTGATACAGATCTCTGTGCTCTGAGCCTCCTGAGAGTTCCAGGATTTAAACAGTGAAGGAATTGGAACCTTGGAAATTCAAACATGTTCACATCCCACAGAGGTCAAAACCTCAGGTGTGGGCTCTTAGCTGACCTTCCCTGTGCCAGCACAGCCCTGGTGGGAATGGGACACCCCAAATCTCCCCAAGATGTTCCCTCCTTCCTGCAGTCCAGGTTGTTCCGTGAGGTGGGAAGAGGTGGTCTGGAAACAGGGGGACAATCCTGCTGTTCTTGCTGGTCAGGGCAGGTGATCCTAAATCTGAAATAAATCAGGGTGGGATTCTTGGGGTTGTCCTGTGCAGGGCCAAGAGCTGGACTTGGATGATCTTTGTGGGTCCCTTCATGGACCTCTGAAGATTCTACTCCATTCCATTCCATTCCATTCCATTCCATTCCATTCCATTCCATTAAAATCCATTACATTACATTCCTTTTCATTAAAATCCATTCCATTCCATTCTGTCCCATCCCATCCCATCCCATCCCACTGTACCCCATTGTATCCCATTGCATCCCATTTCATCTCATTGTATCCCATTGTATCCCATCCATTCCCAATCACATTCCATCCATTCTATGCATCCCACATATCCCATCCCATCCCACTCCATTCCATTCCATCCCATTTCATCCCACTCCATTCCATTCCATTCCATCCCATCCCACTCCATTCCATTCTATCCCATTTCATTCCACTCCATTCCATTCCATTCCATTCCATTCCATTCCATTCCATTCCATTCCATTCCATTCCATCCCATCCCATTCTCTTCCATGATCTCCCTAGACCAAAGTCTTGCAGGAAAAGCCCCAGCCTGTAGGTGAGCCGTGTGTTGTGTGCTGCTGGGTGACCCAACAGGCCCCAGGGTCAGGGACAGAGCCCCTGTGCCTCAGGCTGTAGGAAAAGGCTCCCTGTGGGACAGCCAGGGCCCGTGGCCTCGGCGTGGGAATCACCAAGGGCCATTCTGAGGCTGCACTCCTTGGGAAGGTCAGATGACATAATTACACTGGTCCCTCCTGACCTTGCAATCTCCAAACCCTCATAATTTGTAATCAGGATACAAATTATTTGCCTTGTGAGCTGAGGAAGGAAGTCTTCTGCATCACCTATCTGCTCCCAAACATCCGCTATTGCACAACTGCTCTGGGCAAGGGCAGGGCTTTCACTGCAGCCTCCAGCTCAGCTGCAGCCTCCAGGAGCTTTGGCCAGCCGGGCTGCCCCAATCCATCCTGTCCCAATCCAGTCTGCCTGCTCTGATCCAGCCTGGCTGCCCCAATCCATCCTGTCTGAATCCAGTCTGCCTGCTCTGATCCAGCCTGACTGCTCTGATCCAGCCTGGCTGCCCCAATCCATCCTGTCCGAATCCAGTCTGCCTGCTCTGATCCAGCCTGGCTGCTCTGATCCAGCCTGGCTGCCCCAATCCATCCTGTCCGAATCCAGTCTGCCTGCTCTGATCCAGCCTGGCTGCCCCAATCCATCCTGTCCGAATCCAGTCTGCCTGCTCTGATCCAGCCTGGCTGCCCCAATCCAATCTGGTTGCCCCAGTTCAAGGTGGCCCAATCCACCCTGGCTGCCCCAGTCCAGCCCATCCTGCTCCATACCACCCATCCTGCCCCAAACCATCCTGCCCCAATCCATCCTGCCCCAATCCATCCTGACTTCTCCAATCCATCCTGTCCCAATCCATCCTGCCCCAGTCCATCCTGCCCCAATCCAGGCTGCCCCAGTCCAGCCTGGCTACCCCAATCCCTCCTGTCCCAATCCAGTCTGGCTGTTCTGATCCATCCTGCCTGCCCCAATCCATCCTGACCACCCCAATCCAGTCTGGCTGCCCCATTCCAAGGTGTCCCAATCCAGTCTGGCTGCTCTGATCAGTCCTGGCTGCCCCAATCCCTCCTGGCTGACCCTACCACGCTCTCAATGATGAGTACAAACATTCCACTTGGGGAGGAAATCCCTGTTGTGTAGGTTACCACAATACCAACAAGTGGGTTAAGCACAGCTGAGGAGACTCAAAATTTAGCCAAAACATTTCTGTAAAATCAACAACTTCATTTTGCAAATTAAGTTTTTTTCCCACAGCGAGTCAGTTCACATCTACTGAAAGGAGCAAAGGCTGTGACCACCATGGGATGGCCACTGTCACCTGTCCTGTGTGGGCACAAGCTCAGAGCACGTGGCCACATTTCAGAGCGTGTCTGACACATCCCACTGGACACATCCATCGTTCCAGAACTGCTGCATCCCAAATTACTCTGGAGCACCATCCTGTACCACATCCCAGAGCAGCTGTGGCTGCTCCTGGATCCCTGGGAGTGCCCAAGGATGGGACTTGGAGCAGCCTGGGACAGTGGGAGGTGTCCCTGCCATGGCAGAGGTGAAATGGAATGAGCTTTAGGATCCCTCCCAAACCATTCCAGGTTCTGTGATTCCACAATCCCAGTGCACAGCCCTGTTCCAGCCAGTCCTGTGCTGTCACAATGAAGACATCCTTGCCCCCTGTGGGGTGTGTGACACCCTCACCAGCGCCACAGAAGCCCTTGATATTCACTGAACAGCTCACCACAGCTGAGCTCACCCTGGATGCAGCCTCATCATCTGTCCTTCAGCTCCATAAAATGAAGATATTAGGGGGAATGGGGTCTTTGCCACATCCTGAGATTTGCTTTTGAATTTATTTGTCCTATATATTCCCAGAAACTGGATTTTAAATCACCCTGATAACAGCCTGGCAGAGGTAGAAAACACAAGTTCTGTCCTTGGCTCTGCTGGGCAGTGTGAGGAGGCAGAAGGGCTTCAAGTGAGGGAAGTGATTGGGGTTTCATCTCTGAGCAGAGTGGAGCAGGCAGGTCAGCAGAGGGCAGGAGCTGCAGTGCCCTGAGGACAGGATTTAAGGAGGCCTTTGCAGAGCTCAGCTCCTGTCTGAGCTCCTGTCCCCTTCCTGTGGGTATTCTCAGTGCAGTTGAAGAAAGAACAAAGATGATTTTTCCCAGGCCGAGTCTGGGAATCTTAGAAGAAAGAATTAAAACAATTATCATCTCTCTCTCTGTAATTGTTTATAGATATAGTTCTCTAGAGTGTACTATTCATAGTTCACCAATACTGTGAGAGGTTTTTCCTTGGAGACCAATCAAGTCTTACCTTAGCGAGTCAGATTACAAAAAAACCCCTTACTTTCATTAACAAAAACTGCTATTTTCATTAAACACTTAGCTTCTAATCCACATAAAGAATGGAGTCTTTCATTCCATCCCTGACTCAGCAGCATCATCTTCCCTTGGGAGGCAGGGCCAGGAGAGGCATCTCCAGTGTCCCCATGGCCATGTCTGGAACTGGGGACAGGCTGTGACCCTGTTGTGCTGTGACCCTGCTCTGCTGTGACCCTGCTGTGCTGTGACCCTGTTCTGCTGTGACCCTGCTCTGCTGTGACCCTGCTGTGCTGTGACCCTGCTCTGCTGTGACCCTGCTCTGCTGTGACCCTGTTGTGCTGTGACCCTGTTCTGCTGTGACCCTGCTCTGCTGTGACCCTGTTCTGCTGTGACCCTGCTGTGCTGTGACCCTGCTCTGCTGTGACCCTGCTGTGCTGTGACCCTGCTGTGCTGTGACCCTGTTGGGCTGTGACCCTGCTGTGCTGTGACCCTGCTCTGCCTCTCCATGTCCAGCCCTGCTCCTCCAGGCCAGCCCCGAACCACGAGCTGGCCCCAGTGATGTGAGCCCAGGGAGCCGTTGTCACCCTGATTTTTTTAAGTTTTTCTAAGCTTTCTGATGTTCACATTCTTGTAATGAACTTTCTCACACACTTTATGTAAATAACTTATTGTTTTGCATTCTTTTCTGGAGGAGGAGAAATTTGATGGACTGTTGGTTTGTCCAGTGTCATTGGAGAGGTGGCACTTTCACCCTCCAATCTGCTGTCACTTTTGGGAATCTATAAATGTTGGAGTCAGGAATTAAAAGTGCTCTTTTTACCTTGGGAGAGATGTATGTCCATGTTGTGTTATTTCGTGTCCTATAGTGACAAACTGTAGGAGTGTCGGGGTGGCACGGTCAGGATGGACAGAGAGCAGAGATCTCTGCAGCCAGGGCTGGGAACTTGTGGTTTATTGCAAAGGGCCTGGGTGCAGGGCCCTGCTGGGAGCTGCCAGCACAGCTCAGAGCAGGGCCCAGAGAGGAGAGGGGGAGAGAGGGTGAGAGGGTAAGAGAGTAAAAGGGGTACGAGAGCGAAATTCCCGTTACAATACCATAAATCTCCTTCCATGCTGAATATTCTCATTCTCACTAACCAATCTAGTACAAGATACAAATCCTACAGCATTTCCATACAGCCTATAAGAATCATTCCATCACCACACTGGGTTCAATTTTAAACCCTACAAACTCCTCTTTGGGCCCCTTCTGCCAAGCTGGCAGGGGCTGCTCTGAGCCTTGGGCCTGTCTGCAAGCAGAGGGTATTGTTTGATCAAAAGGGGATCACCTTCAGCTGGCCATGCCATTGTTTTCCAGTTGTTCAGGAACTGAGGGGTCTCAAAGCTTGCTTTCATTTCAATCTCGCTTAGAGTTTCTACATTCTCAAAATCTTTTGCCAGACAATCATATTTATAAGGCTTTCCTGTTTCATCTTCCCCAACAACAAACCATACCTGGAGGGGTTAAATCCATGATTTCCTCTCACTGCAGTGCATGTGCTGCTGGAGGAAATGCACCTCTCCAGCCTTGACTCTGTGCCCTTTGTGGAGAGCAGGATGAGCCTGGGACGGTGGGGAGCAGGAGGAGGGAGGGCAGCGTTAGTCAGCAGCGCTCCTGGGGGCGCTTCCAGCAGCAGCGAGCACGGAAAATGCACTGTACAAAATATTTGTGCAGAGCAGGAAAGCGCTGCATTCCTGGCATGACAATGGCCTTGTGTCACTGTCTGTGGCCACAGCCATGACTCAGGCTGTGGCTGGGGAGGGACAGCAGGGTGAGCTGAGCGGGCAGCACTCGCTGCCAGCCAGGGCTGTGCTGCTGACTGTGCTGGGGCTCAGAGCTCCAAAGAAAACACGGGGCTATTGTTGGAATTGGCTGTTTTTCCAAAGGGTTGATGGGCTGGCAGAGGGAATGCTCCTCCTGGGCCATGTGTACGAGGCATGAGCACAGGGTCTGCATCCCTGGGCAGGGATGGACATGCTCCAGCCTCAGTGTGTGGGGCAGCTGGGTGCATTGCACCACTGCTTCCCAAAGCCCTTATCCCAGGAATCTGCAGTGTCTGCCCCCCCTCAGGCATTATCAGATCTGAATTCATGAGCTGGAAAAGCAGATTCCAGCCAAGCATGAAAAATTGGAAAGTCCCTGCACATCCTTCCTTTCCCACTTCCCAGCTTGTAGAAGATGCTGATGAGTTTGGGTCTTGCACACCCGACTGAGCACCTGGCCAGGCTTAGCAAGGCTGAGCTCAGGCTCTGCTGCAAACCCCTGGGTGGGCTTCAGGGTGGCAAAGATCCCACTGGGAGAGGGCAGCTCTGCCCCCTCTCCATGACCTTGGGCCTGGGATGGGATTATGGGATTATGGGATTATAGGATTATGCGATGGTATCCATGAGATGGGATGGGATGGGATCCATGAGATGGGATGGGATCCATAGAATGGGATGGGATGGGATACATGAGATGGGATGGGATGGGATCCATGAGATGGGATGGGATGGGATCCATAGGATGGGATGGGATGGGATGGGATGGGATGGGATGGGATAGGATCCATGAGATGGGATGGGATCCATAGAATGGGATGGGATACATGAGATGGGATGGGATGGGATCCATGAGATGGGATGGGATCCATGAGATGGGATGGGATGGGATGGGATGGGATGGGATGGGATGGGATGGGATGGGATGGGATGGGATGGGATGGGATGGGATGGGATGGGATGGGATCCATGAGATGGGATGGGACCCATGGGATGGGATGGGATCCATGGGACGGGATGGCGGCTCAGCCAGCCTTGGCTCCATCAGGACTCTGATATTCACACCTGGCTGTGTTCCCTGGTGATGGCCAACAAAGAAATCTCCATGAACTCCTAAAAATAACAAGTCTTAGCAGAAAGGGCAGCAAACACTGCAGGGAAAGCAACTAATTGAGGACAAATGGTCCGAATCTGCATATTTTATAACTGCTCACTCTCTGCTGGACTCTGAAGGACCCTTTAGAGCTGGGTCTCTTTCTAGCACTTTGTCCACTCAGCACTTTTAGCTTTTATCAGTTCCATGGACTTGCAGTACAGGGTGAGTAGAACCCTAAGCGAAGAATGCCCGGGGGCGGCAGGCTGCACTGCCACCAGGAAAATCATGATGGGTGGCAAGATGGGGACAAAAAACATGACACCTGCTTCAGAAGGACAGACTGAGCATGGCAGGACAGAGGTGGCTGTGTGTGAGCCTTCGCTGAAGATATGACTGCTCCATGAGCTCCTGTCCCTGCTCTGGGGAGGCCACAGGTGAGAGGGACACAGCCAGAGACCCATCTGCAACAGGGTGTAGGAGCAGCAGGGGATAGGATGGTCAGGATGGATGGAGATGAGAGATCTCTGCAGTCAGGGCTGGGAACTTGTGGTTTATTGCAAAGGGCCTGGGTGCAGGGCCCTGCTGGGAGCTGCCAGCCACAGCTCAGAGCAGGGCCCAGAGAGGAGCCCCAAAGAGACCCAAAAAAACTGGGAAGTTCCCATTACAATACCATAAATCATCTTCTGTGTTGAATATTCCCATTCTCACTAACCAATCCAGTACAAGATACAAATCCTACAGCATTTCCATACAGCCTATAAGAATCATTCCATCACCACACTGGGTTCCATTTTAAACCCTACAAACTCCTCTTTGGGTCCCTTCTGCCAAGCTGGCAGGGGCTGCTCTGAGCCTTGGGCCTGTCTGCAAGCAGAGGGTATTGTTTGATCAAAAGGGGATCACCTTCAGCTGGCCATGCCATTGTTTTCCAGTTGTTCAGGAACTGAGGGATCTCAGAGCTTGCTTTCATTTCAATCTCGCTTAGAGTTTCCATATTCTTAAAATCTTTTGCCAGACAATCATATTGATAAGGCTTTCCTGTTTCACCTTCCCCAACACAGGGGAATCCCTGGGGTATTAAACCCTCCTTTCATCTGTGTCAAGGCCAGCTCTGAGCACTGTGGCAGTGGCAGCTTGTGCTGACCATCACACTGCAGTGATGCTAAAAAATGTGAAAACCTCTCCTGGCACCAAGCCACAGCAGCAGTTTCTTCATTGACTTCTGCTGGGAAAACAATTTTCCTGCCTTTCCTTATTTTGGTAGGAATGGGGTGTTTGTGTGCTGCTCTAGGAACAGCTGGAAGGAGAAGGTGTGGATGGAGCAGGATCAGGGCACTAGAGGAAAACATCTTTCTTCTTCCCTTCCTTCATCTTTCTCCTTCACTGGCAGTTCCTCCCCCCTGTCCGTCAGACAGGAAATTTTAAGAAACCTTTGAAAGGCTGTGGAGCATTAACTTAGACAGTCCAGAGCAGAAAGATCCTCACCCCATCTCTCCCACTGGGAAAAACTTCCCAGTCCTCAACTTAGTGTTGTGCAAAGCAGAGGAGGAGGAGGAACAAGACGTTCTGTCAGCCTGGAAGAGGCAGGAAGACACTTCTTCTGTGGCCTGCCAGGACCTGGATGCCATGGCCAGGGAAATACGTGTGTTCCCTGCACTTCCTGGCATTGACCCTGCCAGGGGTGATGGCCAAGGACAGCGCTGAGGGGACAGTGCTGGGAAGGATGAAAGCTTGACAAGAAAGTCTCACAGATATGTGTGCTTGGCAGAAAGATTTTTGAAGGTAGAATATGAAGAAGGAATAGAGATGGAAGCAAGTTTTGATACAGAAGAAAATAAGTGCTGAGCCAGTCTTACTGGATAACCAAGGAGGCAAAGGGTGTGTTAGTTAGAAGGGGTTTTATGGCTTAGAGCAAAGGATAAACCCACCCCAAACAAGAAGATGTTTTTACCAAGCAGAAAGACAGCACAGGCAAACAAGCCTGCTGATGTGGCAAGTAGAAAAAAGGTCTCAGAATTTTTTATTGCAAGAAAACTGAAAAACAACTTCTAGCTTAAACTGTAATGTACTAACTTTTAGTGATTGGAGAACATTAACATGAATATGGTAATTACAGTAGTTATGATAGGCTGTAGATAGCAGTTAAGGTATAGATTGGTTCTGCTGTATTAAGATGCTCAGCAAAGAAAAGTACAGAATGCATTGTAACCAAAAGAAAAGTATATAATGCATTCTAACAAAAACCAAAGGGTCTCCAGGCCTGCCTGCAGCTGGAGCTGACAGCTGTAGGCACAGCTCTGTCACTCAGGACCCTGGACTGCTGTAACTCTTGGATGTAATAAACTGCATTTTGGAGAGCTGCCTGGAGTCCCACATCTCTCATTCAAGGTTTTGCAGGACAGCTCCCATCTCCCCTTCACTCCAAGGCTCTGAGATGGAGTTGGAGAGGAAAGCAGCCCTGCACACCTCTCGGGGAGCCCAGGGCAAACACTCAGCCCCACACAGAGCCCTCAGCAGAGCGTGGCCTGCCAGTCCCTGCTGTGGAACACTCCCCCAAGCCCAGGGATGGCCCTGGCTGCTGCTGCCAGGGGGAGGGAGGGGATCAGCGAGGGCAGGGCACCTCTGAAGGGTGTGTGGTGCCCATGGGTGCTCCAGGTGCTCAAACATCCCATTCCAACCCACCTTCCCACAATCTGGATTTCCTCTTGTACCCCAACACCTGCGCCTACAGCTCCTTTCCCACAAGGGTGAAGGCAAATTTTCCTTTTAGAGCCTCATGTTCATGACCTGGTGTCAGGCTGGGGTCTGTGTCTTGGTTTGGAAAGACATGAGGCTGCTGAGGAAGGCAGGAGCCTCCCCTGAAATGGAGAATGTAAACCCTCCCCACCCCTCCGAATTGCTATAAATTTTAAGGGGCTCTCAGGCAAAAATATGGGAGCCGGAAATAACAGTTCTTTAATAGGGAAGAAAATAAAAGGATAAAATAAACAATGCAGTGAACTAAGCCAACACTGCCAGAGTCAGAACCCAGCCTGACACCCTGTGGGTCAGGGTGCTGGCAGCAGTCCCATTGGAATTGTGGCTCAGCCCTCCTGCAGTGTCAGGGGTGGTTCTGCTGGAGCAGGGATCCTGGAGAAAGGTGCAGTCTCTTCCTCTGAAGGTCCAGGGGCAGAGGCAGCTGCTGTTCCTCTGGGCAATCCAGTGCAGAAGCCGTGCTGGTGTTCCAGAATCTCCAGATTCTATCCGGGTAGGAATGCTTGGCTCCTCCCTCTGGGCTCACATCTCCCAATGGGATGCTGTAGTTCTTATCAGCCATGCAGGGACATTCCATAGCTGTTATCAGCAGGAGGAGTGGGTGTGGAAGAGATAAGGCAAACTGCCCACTTGACAAAAGACAGCTGCCATGCAGGTGGTAATAGAACACATCCTGCCTTGCAATCTGGAACAGTCTGCTAGAAGTACCTCTCCCCTCACCCTCAGAAGGGCTTCAGGATCAAGGGGTCTGTGCTAACTCATTCTGCTGCTTCAGAGAAAATTAGGTGGAGAGTATTTCCAGCAGAAGGTGTCAGTGAATTCTGTAAAGGAAGGAAAAAAGGCTGAGCTTAGACCTGGAGTGCTGAAGTGTGTGGAGGTGCAAACACACAGAACTTCAGAGCAGCTCGGAACCAGCCAGGCAAAAACCTTGGAAAGCAGTCAGGAGCTCACCACTTCTCCAGCTAAATGACAAATGACACCTTCAGGATTGTGCCCATGACTTCTGTTAACGAGGATTTGTCTCTTCCTCATTAACCATCTTCATTCCACTGTGGATTTCCACTCTGAGCTCACCCCAGATTTCAAACAGAGCTCTTCAAAAACCGCAAGTGATTTATTCCTGGTTGTTTAACACAGGAAAGCAAGGGCCAGGTGTATCCTGAGAAGTGCAAGCAGAGAGATTCCAGAGCTTGAAAGCTTCCAAGCTTTCAGTCTGAAGAAAAATCAGGGGAAATGCCCAGGTTTGCACACATTAATGATTGTCCCTGCAAAACTTGGAGTCTGCTCTGTTCCAGCACTGGCACGGGCAGGGTGAGGGCTGGGCTGGAGCTGCTCAGGTGAGCTTTGGGCATCTCTGAGGCAAGGAGTACTGCAGGTAGGAGCTCCTGGGGTTTTTCTTGGTCCAGGGTATCCATAGCAGTGCCTGGCTGCTCGTGCAGGCACAAATTCCTCAGGGTCATTCACTGTCTGCCCATGACAGGTGCTCCAGGGAACTTCTGCTTCAGCCCCTGTGAATCTCCCTTTTCCCCTGGGTTGTAAGATAAGTGTGTGTGCTCTGTTTTCCTAGAGCTGGGGCAGTTCTCTGCTGTTCTTGGGGCAGTTTCCTTTCTCTCTCCCACAGCCAACCCTCCCTCCAGGAGATCTCTGCTGTCCATGGCCACTGAGTGTCCCTGCAGGGCTGATCCAATTCCAGCATCCCATGGGGAGATGCTCCGCCCAGGGGAGGAGCCAAGCATTCCTGCCTGGATCCAATCTGAGCCTGGCCCAGCACAGCAGCCTTTGCCCCCTGCAGTGCCAGAGGAGCAGCTTTCTGCTGCCCTGCATTGCCAGAGGGAGCCCAGGCCCATCTGCAGCAGCCCTGGAGCTGCAGAGGAAAACTCCCCCCTTGTGCAGGACCCCTGCTGCAGCAGAGCCACAGCTGGCACTGCAGGAGGGCTGAGCCCCCATGGGATGGGGCTGTGCCCCCGCCCTGACCCACAGCGTGCCAGGGCCTGCTCTCACTCTGCCAGGGCTTGGTTTGTGCTACTCTATTTGTGTTCTTAATTTAGTTTGGTTTGTGTTACTGCATTTTTATTTTACTTTTTATTTTTTCCTTATTAAAGAACTGTTATTCCTATTCTCATATCTTTACCTGAGAGCCCCTTAATTTCAAAATTACAATAATTCAGAGGGAGGGGGTTTGCACTTTCCATTTCAGGAGAGGGTCCTGCCTTCCTCAGCAGACACCTGGCTGTTCAAACCAAGACAGTGCTCCACAGCAAGCACATTCCTCTGGGAACCCAGGCATGGGCAGAGCAGCACAACTTGGTTTTGCAGATGCCTTCAGCATGGTGGGATCTGAATTCCTGCCTCTCTCCAATGTCCCTTTTTTCTCCCAGCCTCAGGGACAGCTGAGGACAGCCTTGGCTCCCTTCTCCCTCCCATCTCTGTGCTCACCCAGGGATTTCCCACCTGAGGAGGCTCTGTGCAGCCCCCAAAGATGAGTAATTTGGGTTCCATCCAATTCCTCTGGAGCCTCAGCAAGCTGGCTGTGCTCTCTCAGAGCAAGGAACCAGAGGTGGAGGGAGCTGCTTTGGCCAAACCCCACTATTTAATTTTTTAATTATTTTTTTCTATTTTATCTCCCAGGTTTAATTAGAGTGGTTTGTCTGGAAAAATTGGCTTTCTGCGATAAAAGACCTCTCTAATGAGAGAGACCATAATCATGATTGCAAAACCTCCTGTACTAAGTGGATGCTGATCTGTGAGTTACCAAATGAGTGTTCCTATGCCAGTGTGTTCATGCATATAAATCTGTTTACTAAACAGCTTTCACCTGCTCTAAACACAGCCTGGAGTTATCTTATCTGTGCTGCTGAGGAAAACAAACAGATGCATCCAAACAGCCAAACACTCCTGGATAAGGAGCTCCTTATCAGCCCTGCTTCCCCACTGGCCCACTTAAACCCTCAGTCACTCATTCATTTCCCATCCTGGTTATTAGGAGCACCAAACAGCATTTCCTATCAGCATGGTTTTGATCCTGGGAAGGTGCAATTCCCTGATGGTTTGTTTGCTTTCTGCATCCTGCAAATGCACCCATCCCTTCAGCTTTGTCACGGCTTTGCCACCTCCATGAATTAGCAACTCTTTTCCTACATTACTCTCCTGGATAACTCCTTCTAAACTTTAGGGGAAAAAAAACCAACAAAAAAACCCAAAAAATCCAAACAAAAAGAGAAATTGTGGAAACCCAGGGCAGTGGGAATATTTCTCTGTCTGCTCTGGGGTGCCCTGACCCCCAGGGCAGCACTGATTGTGACCCTCATTCATGGAGAAAGTTTCCTAAACTCCAGAATAGATTGGAACCCACAGAAGTGTGCAATAGATTATAGAGAGTAGTGTAGGTGTATCACTTGGTAAGGAATTAAGATTTTGGGATTTTTAGTGTGTTGTGGATGGAAGCAAGATGGAGGGCATAGGGGGTTGTCCTGTGTTTGTTCTCTCTCCTTCTTCGTGGGTTTGGGTGGCATTTTATAATTGGGCAGAAAAGTCCTCACTGGGGGCTCTTTGGGATCAGTTATTGGGTTAAAAGGGAAAATAATCCAGATGTCAGCTCTTAATTGGATAGTTTCATCTTAAAAACCTTGTAACCAGAGATTGTTGGGCACTTTGTGCCTTCTAATGAAAAGCTGCTGAATTCCCAGTAGTGAGACTGTTTTAGTGATAAAAGATAATGAACACCTGAGTGTGAACAAGAACTACTGTCTTAAGTGCCTTCAATCCAGACCCAGAGAAACCCACAACTGGTACCACCACAAGAAATTACCTGAAGCCTGGCAGCATTTTTGCTTTTTATATTTTTCCTCAAGGAAGGAAATAAAAGGGATAAAGTTCCAGGACATCCCTGATTTTGAGCTCCCTGCTCCAAGCCCCAGTTGTGGGAAAGCTCCTAAAATTCCCTGACCTTTGGGAGAAGTGTCTGTGCTGTTCTCTGCCAGCTGCAGGTGAAAGGAGGGGCAGCAAGCAGAACCCAGGAGGAGGAGGAGGTCTGGATGAGCGCTCAGTGGCAGTGGGACACCACACCCAACCCCAGAAATGGCTGGGATGCACTCTGCATTTGAGACACCTGAAACCCAGAGCATCCCTGAGCACTGCAGCTCTGAGCTTCCATACAGGTGATGGACACGTGGGGTGGGCTGTGCTGCCCTCCAGAGAGACATCAGCTGCAGTGTGACACACCTGGAGGCATCCCAAATATCCACAAGGAATTAATACACTACAGGAGCCTGCAAAACCTGATTTTCTACGGTGAGAGCTGGAGACTGGATGGGATAAAGAGGTGATTTGAAATGTCCCATGATGGTTCTATGTAGGTGACATGGAACCCCTGGTCTGAGGAGTGACCCAGGTGGTCCAGCAGGGTTTGGGGTGGGCTCAGGTTTGAAATGTCCCCTGATGGTTCTGTGGAGGTGAGGTTGAACCTTTGGTCAATGGAGTCTGAAGGGTGACCCAGGTGGTCCAGGAGGGCTTGGGGTGGGCTCAGCTGATTCGAAATGTCCCCTGATGGTTCTGTGGAGGTGAGGTGGAAGCCCTGCTCTGAGGAGTGAGCCGGGTGGTCCAGTCAGGCTCAGGGTGGGCTCAGGGCCTGGCTCACTCCTCATCACCTGTAATCAGACCCCGCTGAGCTATGGCACCTCAGGGCTGCACACCCACGTTTACCTGCCCTAACCAAGGGCTGAGTCTCACCCTGAGCACACGTTAGCCCCCCTGGCTCTAAACCCCATGGGTGTGCCAGCCGAGGGCAGGGATGAGCCCCCCTGGCTCTAAAACCCCATGGGTGTGCCAGCCGAGGGCAGGGATGAGCCCCCCTGGCTCTATAACCCATGGGTGTGCCACTTGAGGGCAGGGATGAGCCCCCCTGGCTCTGAACCCCATGGGTGTGCCAGCCGAGGGCAGGGATGAGCCCCCCTGACTCTATAACCCATGGGTGTGCCAGCTGAGGGCAGGGATGAGCCCCCCTGACTCTATAACCCATGGGTGTGCCAGCCGAGGGCAGGGATGAGCCCCCCTGGCTCTAAACCCCATGGGTGTGCCAGCCGAGGGCAGGGATGAGTCCCCCTGGCTCTATAACCCATGGGTGTGCCAGCCGAGGGCAGGGATGAGCCCCCTCCAGAGGGAAGGGGCAGGCACACCCCCACCCGCTGCCAGGAGGGAAGGGAGTGGATCCCTGCACACCCATCACACCTGTCAGAGGTCCCAGACTCCCCAGGGTGTCCCAAAGGTCCCCAGAACTCTGTGAAGAGGAACCTTCATCCAAAGGGGCAGCCATGGCCAGCCTGGAGTGTCCTCGTTCTGGATGGGGAGGTTTCCAGCAGAAGGTAACCTGAAATCCCAGAGCCTGCCAGGCAAGCCAGCGCTCCATGGGAAATGGAAGGAGAGAACTTCCAGGGGGCTCTCAGTGAAGGTGAAGCCCAGCCCACAAGCCAAAGCTGGCTAAAATGAGAAACAAGCTGATACCTTGCTGTTATCTCAGCCAAATCAACTGTGCACTTCAGAGAGAGGGATTAGGATTAGGATTAGGATTGGGTTTCCCAAAGGACCCTGCAGAATTCAGCTCCCCAGATCTCCTTGGAGGTCAAGAACCAGCTCTGCCTCTCTCTGAATTCACCGAGAGCACAGAGCTGGTTTTGTTCATTCTCCCTGCTCCCCATCCCCAGGGCTGCACCCCTGGAGTGGGGCCGTCCCAGCAGCAGCAGCCTGCACCCCCTGCTCGCTCCTCCCAGGGAACAATTGATAGCAGGGTCTTGCAACACCCAGGTTCTCCTCGGAGGTCTTCCACTGAAGGAACAAACAGGCCCAACCCTGCTCTGTTCAGGAGGTCTGATAAGATCACTGCCCAAGGGGCCGTGGCTGCAGGCCAGGGCTCTGTCCCAATAAACCATTTTCTGCAGGACCACCTTGCCTGGACTTGTCTTTCCACACGAAGCAAGGCAAAGCAAAGCATTCAGATGCTAAAAATGTGCAACTATTGTTGGTGTTTGTCCAACTTTGGGAGGCTCATAAATCTCCCGGGAAAGGTAGAACAGGAGTGTGATTAAGAAAACAAGAAACTTTCTGCATTGATTGCTCTCCTCCTGCTTCCAGAAAAGCTATTGCCTGTTGATGAAATGCCTCCCTGTCTGGCTTCCAATCCAGCACTATCCCTGCAAGGGTTCTTTCCAAATTTTCTGCATTACAAGGCAGACACACACACGGGATCAAAGGGAAAACACCAATCCATGCGTGCAGACCTGTCCAAAGGTGGAGAGCGAAAGCCACCAGCAAGAGAAAGTTAAGAGACCACAAAATGTCTTTTTTTCTGCCTTTTCTCTGCTGTTAAAACCTCAAATTGAGGCACTTTAAAAAACACCAACCCAACAGAGAGTTGGTTGTGGTTTGCAAGGACTGATCTGTGCTGGGATGAACCCACCCCAGCCATCTCCAGGCTGTTCTTTCTGCATCCCTCGGGATGTGCTGCCTGTCTGCCCCGGGCAAATGAGGCAGAACCAAAATCCTGCCGGGGAACAGGAGAAGAGGCACAGCAGCGCTGAGGAAAGAACATTTCCTGTTTTCCAGTAGCCAGCAGATATAAGGAACAATCCTTTGTGCTCGCTGCCAGCCAGGGAAATAGCTGGAGCATTTTTGAGGATGTGGTGCGCAAACACAGGGGCTGCAGGAGAAGGGGAGGTGGAATGTCACGTAGGGAGGACAGGAGGACACCTGTGTCCAGCAGGGTGTCCGGGCCAGGCAGCACAGCTGAGCAGCGCAGCCCTGCTGCCCCAGGGGAAGGGAAGTTTGTGCATGTGGAAAACGCCAATCACTTGTTTTTAAATTTTTAAAAGTTTAGTAATAATAAAATGGTTATAAAAATAGCAATGTAATCAGAGTAATAATAATTTGGACAATTTGGATTAGGACAATATGACACAAGAGAAACAAAGAGTTACAGACAGTCCAGGTAACTTTTCTGGGCAAAATAAGCCCAAACAAGGACCCACGTTAACAGAGGATTAACCCTTAAAAGCAACAGCCTGTTGCAAATTCATGCACCTCATACATGATGCATAAATTCCACTCAAGCACAGGATTCTGTCTGGTCAGTATCAGCTTCTTCCTCTGAATCCTGATGGCATCTTCAGGGCTGAGCAAGGTGGGAAGAAGTTTGTTTCTTTTGAAAAGGAAACAATAAATTCTTTTTCTCTGAAAGATTTAAATGTCCTGTGGCTGCTATCTCTATGGGAGTACCTCACTCCTCTCTTTAAAAAAATGAAATTTACACAGCATAATTTCTATTTTAACATTATGTTATAACCTAAAACTATATTTAACACACTACTTAAGAAAATCAATACAGCATAATTTTCTAACATAACACATATAACATTCATTTGAATATTTGCAAAAAGCCAATCAAAAAATAGGCATTTTTCACAGTGCAGAAGCTCTACTGGAACAGCTGCAGAGTGAGGGGACTCAGGAGGTCCCTACTCTGTCACAACTCCATGCCAAGAACTTGGGCTGAGGTGGGGTCAGTTCCTTCTGCTCCATCCCAAGAGGAAACAGCCTTGAGCTGCACCAGAGGAGGCTCAGATAAGTATTAAAAAAAAAATCACTGAAAAAGTGCTCAGGCATTGGAATAAGTTGCCCAGGGAGGTGGTGGTGGAGTCACCATCTCTGGAAGTGTTGCAGAGGTGGCACCTGGGGACGTGGCTGAGGTGGGATTTGGTGGTGGGTTTGATGGTTGGACTTGAGGATCTTGAAGGTCACTTCCAGCCATGATGATTTTGTGAGTCAGGTGAGTCTGAAAGAACTCAGGGTCAAAAGAAAAGCAGATCCCTTTATTTAGGAGCCTCCTGCCTCTTCAGAGATCCCTCCCGCCCCCAGACTGGAAATGCAATGGGGCATCTTCCCCTGGAGGCTCTGCCTTACACTTCCCAGAGCAGGGTGAGCTAGGACTGGGATAACGCTGGTTGTGCCCTGGCCCTGATGTTTCAGACAGACCCCATTTCCCCCCAGAGCTGGAGTTCAGGGGCTGAGCTCAGTTCCTGCTGTGGGATTTCAGCCCATGCCCACATCTCCTGTCACGGAAACACGATGGGGATTAAAAAGCCTTTTGTGCAACATTCCTGCCAAACACCCTGCAAGGGTGTAGGGTTTCCAGACACGTTCAGGAAGAAGCCAGAAATTGTTCTCAGTGGTGTTCTAGAAACACATGGAAGAATATTTTAATACAGAAACCTTTTCCTATTTTTTTTCCTTGGGGTCCCTGTATCAATTCCAGAATAATTAAGCCTCACAGCCTTGCAGGAAAAAAAAAAAATATATATATAAAAGAAGATAGCTAAAGGCAGGTGAATCATGGATAAGGCAGGATGTTCTCAGGGTCCTTTTGAAGAAAAGCTTGGCTTTATTTGTAGGATTAGGGAGACGCTTTGAGCTCTGCAGAACGGCTTCTCCTGCAAGGGCCTTCCTGTGCTGCCTGCAGCCAGGACCAGGACTTGATAAGGACAATCATGCGAAATCAGTGTCTGAGCAGGCAGCAGTGCCCAGGCCCTGCTGGGGACAGGCTGGACAGACACACAGCCGTGGTGGGTGTATCCAAGCAGGAATTCCATCAGTGGGCAGCAGGAGCTGTGTCTGCTTTGGCCACGTCCAGCAAAGCTCTGCCACAAAGCTGTGACCAGGTGAGCTTTAAATGTGAGCCCAGTGCTGCGGGCTGGGCTGAGGCACATCTGGGGTGTTGGAGACCAAGGCTGGAGGAGAAAAGCAGCCTCTTGCCACAGCTGCAAAGGAAAGGCAAAGTGGAGAGAGGTCCAGAGGGCCGAGCTGATGGAGCTGGAAAGTGCAGACACCACCCACAACTCCAGGGCTGAGGCAGAACCTCCAGGCTCTGCTTCAAAGGAGAGGAACAAACAGCAAGACAATGAAATCTCCCGCGGAGAGAGAGCCCCAGGCGTGTGTCCTCCACAACAAACAGCTGGAGAAGCCTGGGCTGCAGGTCTGTCACTGCCAGCAGGGACTGCAGCACACAGGGGATGGACCTGCCCTGCTGGACAGTGCCTGGTGGTGCAGAATGACAGATTGCGCCCGCAAAGTCCTGGCAGGTGATTCAGGATATTTCATACAAGGATTATTGCACAAACAGCTCAGCTTGACACTGTCTGTGTTGTATTTAGAAATACAAACTCTTTAAGTGGCCTGCTCCCCTGCTCTGGGGAAAATGAAGTGGGGACAAATGCTTTGGTTGTGTTCCAGCCTGGCTCAGGCCATTCCCCAGGAGACTTTTACCTGCTGTTGCACAGGGCAGAGGGGATGGCAACTCCTCTGCCACCACACCACATCTGTGCCTGCATCTGCTGCCTTCCCTTTGCCTTGGAAAGGGGATTTTGGCCCATTTGCACACTTTGGTGATGGATGGCAGTGGGGTGAGCTGAGCACACCGTTATAAACTCTCCAGCACCTGAGCAGCCTCTCTGGGAGTCTTTGCAAAGAGTCAGGGTCCCTTTGGGGACAATGTAAAACAAGTTCCTGAGAGCTGAGACAGCCAGTCCCCTCAATTACTCTGAGCAGCTCCTGCTCCTGAACCCTCACACCTACACAGAAATCACTCCAGCACTGGAGGAGCCCTGATTTGGTGACAGGGCACTGATTTCCTGCAGGCTTAGGCTGGGCTTTGCCAGCTGTGCCCATGGGAACTGCTGTGCACAGAGCATGGCAGCGTGTGGCACTCCCATGAGAATGTGACCGAGCCACAAAGCCCCTCCAGACCTTCTGGGGGGCACCTTTTTGTCCTTTGTTTCTACACAACTCAGCCCAGGGAAGTGGGCTTGTCCTTCTTGACCCAGCAGGAACACACAGAGCATCACTGGAGGCTGTTGGATTGGCCAAGCAGCTGCTCCTGCATTCTTTGTGCACTGTGAATGCAAGGGGAGCTCATCAACTCACCTGGGGCACTGCAGGAGGTACCTGGGGCACAGAACCTGCAACCCACCTGGGACACTGCAGGAGGTACCTGGGGCACAGAACCTGCAACTCACCTGGGGCACTGCAGGATATTCCTGGGACACTGCAGGATGTATATGGGGCACAACACCTGCTATGCACCTGGGACACTGCAGGATGTACCTGGGGCACAGAACCTGCAACTCACCTGGGACACTGCAGGAGGTACCTGGGACACTGCAGGAGGTACCTGGGGTACAGAACCTGCAACTCACCTGGGGCACTGCAGGAGGTACCTGGGGCACAGAACCTGCAACTCACCTGAGACACTGCAGGAGGTACCTGGGGCACAACACCTGCAACTCACCTGGGACACTGCAGGATATTCCTGGGACACTGCAGGAGGTACCTGGGGTACAGAACCTGCAACTCACCTGGGACTCTGCAGGATATTCCTGGGACACTGCAGGATGTACCTGAGGTATAGAACCTGCAACTCACCTGGGACACTGCAGGATGTGTCTGGGTCACCTCCTGCTCCCAAAGCCTCCTACACTATTTAGACCTTTCTTAAATTATACCACTGAAAGCTGTGCCCAAATTGGAGCTGAGGCTGCTTGGGGGTCCTCAGTGTTGTTGGGGTGAAACCATAGTGGAATGCTGTAGATCTCACAACTTGTAGGACTGATACAGACTTGTAGGACTGTAAAAGAGACTTGTAGGACTGTGATATAGACTTGTAGGACTGTGGTTTAGACCTGTAAGACTGTGATACAGAGTTGTAGGACTGATATAGACTTGTAGGACTGTGATATAGACTTGTAGGACTGTGATTTAGACCTGTAAGACTGTGATATAGACTTGCAGGATTGTGATACAGACTTGTAAGACTGTGATATAGACTTGTAGGACTGATATAGACTTGTAGGACCATGATTCAGACTTGTAGGACTGTCATACAGATTTGTAGGACTGTGATACAAACTTGTAGGACTGTGATATAAACTTGTATTACTGTGATACAGACTTGTAGGACTGTGATACAGACTTGTAAGACTGATATAGACTTGTAGGACTGTGATACAAACTTGTAGGACTGTGATATAAACTTGTATTACTGTGATACAGATTTGTAAGACTGTGATAGAGACTTGTAGGACTGTGATACAGGTAAGAAATAATAAACATTTGAGACCAAATATGAAATACTGTCTCTAGTGCTTGAATCCCGACCTTGACAGAGGCAGAAAAGAAGTTAAAGAATTTACATTCCCTGTGTTGGTTGTGGGTTCAAGCTGCTCCTGTTTATGCTCCCTTCTCCCAGTGCAGAACACTGGATTAAGTGCAACATTCCTGCCAAACACCCTGCAAGGGTGTAGGGTTTCCAGACACGTTCAGGAAGAAGCCAGAAATTGTTCTCAGTGGTGTTCTAGAAACACATGGAAGAATATTTTAATACAGAAACCTTTTCCTATTTTTTTCCTTGGGGTCCCTGTATCAATTCCAGAATAATTAAGCCTCACAGCCTTGCAGGAAAAAAAAATATATATATATATAAAAGAAGATAGCTAAAGGCAGGTGAATCATGGATAAGGCAGGATGTTCTCAGGGTCCTTTTGAAGAAAAGCTTGGCTTTATTTGTAGGATTAGGGAGACGCTTTGAGCTCTGCAGAACGGCTTCTCCTGCAAGGGCCTTCCTGTGCTGCCTGCAGCCAGGACCAGGACTTGATAAGGACAATCATGCGAAATCAGTGTCTGAGCAGGCAGCAGTGCCCAGGCCCTGCTGGGGACAGGCTGGACAGACACACAGCCGTGGTGGGTGTATCCAAGCAGGAATTCCATCAGTGGGCAGCAGGAGCTGTGTCTGCTTTGGCCACGTCCAGCAAAGCTCTGCCACAAAGCTGTGACCAGGTGAGCTTTAAATGTGAGCCCAGTGCTGCGGGCTGGGCTGAGGCACATCTGGGGTGTTGGAGACCAAGGTTGGAGGAGAAAAGCAGCCTCTTGCCTCAGCTGAAAAGGAAAGGCAAAGTGGAGAGAGGTCCAGAGGGCCGAGCTGATGGAACTGGAAAGTGCAGACACCACCCACAGCTCCAGGGCTGAGGCAGAACCTCCAGGCTCTGCTTCAAAGGAGAGGAACAAACAGCAAGACAATGAAATCTCCCGCGGAGAGAGAGCCCCAGGCGTGTGTCCTCCACAACAAACAGCTGGAGAAGCCTGGGCTGCAGGTCTGTCACTGCCAGCAGGGACTGCAGCACACAGGGGATGGACCTGCCCTGCTGGACAGTGCCTGGTGGTGCAGAATGACAGATTGCGCCCGCAAAGTCCTGGCAGGTGATTCAGGATATTTCATACAAGGATTATTGCACAAACAGCTCAGCTTGACACTGTCTGTGTTGTATTTAGAAATACAAACTCTTTAAGTGGCCTGCTCCCTGCTCTGGGGAAAATGAAGTGGGGACAAATGCTTTGGTTGTGTTCCAGCCTGGCTCAGGCCATTCCCCAGGGAGACTTTTACTGCTGTTGCACAGGGCAGAGGGGATGGCAACTCCTCTGCCACCACACCACATCTGTGCCTGCATCTGCTGCCTTCCCTTTGCCTTGGAAAGGGGATTTTGGCCCATTTGCACACTTTGGTGATGGATGGCAGTGGGGTGAGCTGAGCACACCGTTATAAACTCTCCAGCACCTGAGCAGCCTCTCTGGGAGTCTTTGCAAAGAGTCAGGGTCCCTTTGGGGACAATGTAAAACAAGTTCCTGAGAGCTGAGACAGCCAGTCCCCTCAATTACTCTGAGCAGCTCCTGCTCCTGAACCCTCACACCTACACAGAAATCACTCCAGCACTGGAGGAGCCCTGATTTGGTGACAGGGCACTGATTTCCTGCAGGCTTAGGCTGGGCTTTGCCAGCTGTGCCCATGGGAACTGCTGTGCACAGAGCATGGCAGCGTGTGGCACTCCCATGAGAATGTGACCGAGCCACAAAGCCCCTCCAGACCTTCTGGGGGGCACCTTTTTGTCCTTTGTTTCTACACAACTCAGCCCAGGGAAGTGGGCTTGTCCTTCTTGACCCAGCAGGAACACACAGAGCATCACTGGAGGCTGTTGGATTGGCCAAGCAGCTGCTCCTGCATTCTTGGTGCACTGTGAATGCAAGGGGAGCTCATCAACTCACCTGGGGCACTGCAGGAGGTACCTGGGGTACAGAACCTGCAACTCACCTGGGACACTGCAGGATGTGTCTGGGTCGCCTCCTGCTCCCAAAGCCTCCTACACTATTTAGACCTTTCTTAAATTATACCAGGATGTACCTGGGCTGGGTGGGGCTGTGCCCAAATTGGAGCTGGGGCACTGCAGGGATCCTGGGTGTTGTTGGGGCACTCAAACCATGGGGGAATGCTGTCACCTGAGATCTCACAACTTGTGGGACTGTGACCTGCAACACACACTTGTAGGACTGTGATTTGCACCTGTAAGACTGTGATACAGACTTGCAGAACTGGGATACAGACTTGTAGGACTGTGACTCACAGACACTGCAGGACTGTAAAAAGAGACTTGTAGGACTGTGACTATTTAGACTTGTAGGACTGTGGTTTAGACCTGTAAGACTGTGATACAGACTTGTAGGACTGATATAGACTTGTAAGACTGATACAGACTTGTAGGACTGTAAAAGAGACTTGTAGGACTGTGATATAGACTTGTAGGACTGTGGTTTAGACCTGTAAGACTGTGATACAGACTTGTAGGACTGATATAGACTTGTAGGACTGATACAGACTTGTAGGACTCTGATTTAGACCTGTAAGACTGTATAGACTTGCAGGACTGTGATACAAACTAAGACTGGACTGTGGATATAAACTTGTATTACTGTGATACAGACTTGCAGGACTGTGATATTGACTTGTAGGACTGTGATATAGACTTGTAGGACTGTGATTCACACTTGTAGGACTGTGATACAGATTTGTAAGACTGTGATACAGACTTGTAGGACTGTGATATAAACTTGTATTACTGTGATACAGACTTGTAAGTCTGTGATAGAGACTTGTAGGACTGTGATACAGGTAAGAAATAATAAACATTTGAGCCCAAATATGAAATACCATCTCTAGTGCTTCATTCCCGACCTTGACAGAGGCAGAAAAGAAGTTAAAGAATTTACATTCCCTGTGTTGGTTGTGGGTTCAAGCTGCTCCTGTTTATGCTCCCTTCTCCCAGTGCAGAACATGGATTTCATGTTTCCCACCTTCCCCCGCTGCTGAAATTCCCATTCCGGTGCCAGCCTGGCACACCAACCCCTCTCCTTTCACTCAGCTCCCGGGCTGCTGCTGCCAGCCCTATCTCGAGCCACATCTCTCCCCATGCCTGTCCAAAAGCCACTCTGCCATGTGCAGCTCCTCCCCTGGTGCCAAGAACCCCAAACACACCCCAGAGATCCCAGGTGAGAGATACCAGGGCTGAGGAGGAATCCTGCTCTTGAGGGCGATCACCAATCCTGTTTTATTTTCTCTTTTGTAATCTTCTCTCGAACTCTCCTAATGAGGAATTTAACCTCTTGTTTTGCCAGAATAAACTTGTTCTCACCCTTAAGCATGTCTGGTATTAAAGGCAAGTCTAGGTGAAGCTCTGAAAGCTGGATTAGCATTTCTGTTCTGAGACAATGCATCCAAACACAGCAGTGAGGGACACCTAGGAGGTGACAGCAATTTGGATTGTCCTGGAGCTGCTGATTTGTCACAGTCCGGGTTTGGTGGAGTCAGCAGAGAGAAGAAAGGCACTTTGCAAGGCAGGCAGGTGGGGTGACATTGCAGCCTGTGTCACCTTCCAGCCAGTCCTGGGCAGAGCCTGTGGGGGCCCAGAGCTGCTGCCAGAGGAGAATTATTCCTGTCTTGTTCCTCCTGTTGGGGTGGGAGCTGGTGCTGAGGGAAGTGGTGCTGCCAGCTCATGCAGTCTGCTGCCAGGTTCAGTTATTTCTGATATCAGATAATTCCGATATCAGATATTTCAGATATTTCAGGTATTTCAGATAGAAAGCCCCGCTTTTTCGTGTGGGTGCAGGGACAAAGGGAGCAGAGCATCCTCTTTGCAGCAGTTCTTCCTTTGAAGCCTGGTGCTGGCTGCTCTCAGTCACACGGATCCAGGATGTTTTCAATACAGGATGAGGAAGAACAGCAGGACCCAGGAAGGGTTTGTGGATCTGATGCCTTCTGAAGGGCCTCTGCATTCTCCAGTGATTTTTCCTGACTTGTTTTCCCCTTGCCCACCACAGCTGTGTGCAGATGTCCCCACCCATCCACTCCAGGTTGTAAAGAGCTCAGAGCTGGGGCAGGTGGGAAGGAATCAAACCCCAGGGCAAACCAAGCCCAGGGAATAAATTCTGGATTCCCTGAGCCAAAACAGCTGCAACAAACACCATGGGCAGCAAAAAGCTCTCAGACAGTGTCCCAGGGGGATCTGTGACTGCTCCAAAGGAACCCCAGGAGCAGAGGAAGAGCAGCCCTGAAACCACCTGGGATGGAGCAGATCTGGTGCTTCCAACCCAAACCATTCCATGATCTGTGGATGTCTTGGTTTGAACAGCCAGGTGTCTGCTGAAGAAGGCAGGAGCCTCCCCTGAAAAGGAAAATATAAACCCTCTCCCTCTGAATTATTATCATTTTGAAATTAAGGGGCTCTCAGGCAAAGATATGGGAGCAGGAATAACAGTTCTGTACTAGGGAAATTAAAAATACAAATGCAATAGTGCAAACAAAAACAAACGATTGGCTCGAGACCCTTGAACATCCCTGAAGATCAAAGCTGCCCTCACAGGAAATAAAAATGGAACTTTGTCCCCATTTTCAGTGTGACAGACACCAGGTCAGCACTTCTGATTTCCTCACTGTCATCATCCTCTGCATTTACATGGGAAGGCAAACTGGAACTTGGACAGGGAGTGATCTGACCTGGGATAAAGTGGCACAGAAACAGCCCCCTGCTCTGCCCATCTTGTTCTCCCTTTCCTTTCCTTCTCACCAGGGCAGCAAAACCACCAGGAACGCCAGTTTGGGAGTCTGACACCAAATGTTACAACCTGTTTTCAAAATCCCTGAGATGTAGTGAAAAAAGCTCTCAGTTCATGGATATATCCAGAGTGTTGTTGCTGCTGCTGATCCTACATGAGCTTGGGACAAAAACAGTGATAAAAACACAGGGAAAAATCAAGTCAACAGGAGCACAGGGAGAGCTCTACAGTGTGGAACGTTTACAAAGATGGAACTGCTGGTTTTTTTTTCACTGTCATATGTTATTCACCACAGAGAGGACAATGTTACCTGCCAGCTAAATATACAAAAAAACAAAGGAAAAAAAAAAAGGAAATATGCATTGTGATGTAGGAGAAAAGATGGAATCACAAAATCATTAAGGCTGGGGAAGATCTCCAAGAACATCAAGTCCACCCTGTGCCCGATGCCCACCTTGTCACCCAGACAATGTCCAGGCCTGTGTTGGATACCTCCAGGGATGGGCACTCCAAACCTCCCTGTGCAACCCCTGCCAAGGCCTGAGCACCCTGTCCATGGATAAATTTCCCCCAATATGCAAAAATGGGATTTTAAGGACGTTCAGGGCTCCTTTTCTCTGTTGTTGGTGTGAGGGGTTTGGAGCTGTGGGGGAACAGGAAATGTTCCCTGCCAGAAGGGGCTGAGGCAGGGACACCTCTGCTGCTGGGGTTGCATGGGATGGATATTCCCTTGTGGGAAAAGCCTTTGGGATTCTGGTGTTCGGGATCCCAGAGATGAGGTGGGAAAAGAGCTCCAAGGACATCGAGTCCCAGCTGATCCCACCTTGTCCCCAGCCCAGAGCTCTGAGTGCCACCTCCAGGAATTGCTGGGGCACCTCCAGGGCTGGGCACTGCAAACCTCCCTGGGCAGCCCCTGCCAAGGCCTGAGCCCCCTTTCCATGGGGCAATTCCTGCTGTGCCCACCCTGAGGCTGCCCTGGCCCAGCCTGAGGCCGTTCCCTCTGCTCCTGTCCCTGTTCCCTGGAGCACAGCCCGGCCCCCCCGGCTGTGCCCTCCTGGCAGGAGCTGTGCAGAGCCACAAGGGCCCCTGAGCCTCCTTTTGCTCCAGGCTGAGCCCTTCCCAGCTCCCAGCCCCCCTGGGGCTCCAGCCTCTCCTGGGGCTCCAGGCCCTTCCCAGCTCCCTCAGCCTCTCCTGGGGCTCCAGGCCCTTCCCAGCTCCCTCAGCCCCTCCTGGGGCTCCAGGCCCTTCCCAGCTCCCTCAGCCCTCCTGGTGGAGCCTGAGGAGCAGCCGAGGGCTCTTGTTGTGTGCAGCTGGAGCAGGGCACACTGAGGGCAGAGCTCAGGGATCTGCAGCTCCTCCTGAGGGGCAGCTCCCATCTCTGCTCTGGGACAGGGACAGCAGCCAGAGCACGGCTGGGGCTGGGCCAGGGCAGCTCAGGCTGGAGCTCAGGGCAAGGCTCTTCCCCCAGAGGGTGCTGGCACTGCCCAGGCTGCCCAGGGAATGGGCACGGCCCCGAGGCTGCCAGAGCTCCAGGGATGCCCAGGCTGGGCTTGCTGGGGGCTCTGGGCAGGGTTTGGCTTTGGCATTGATCATCCCTGTGGGTCCCTTCCAGCTCAGCACATTCCATGATTGTGTGAGAGTGAGGGATGGGGGAGATGAAGGATGGGGGAGAAATTTGGGAAGAGCTGCAGGGATGGCCAGGCTGGGGTTGTTGGGGGGTCTGGGCAGGGTTTGGGGCTGGGCTGGGTTATCCTTGGGGGTCCTTCCAGCTCAGGATGTTCTGTGACTGTGACTCTGCTGTCCCTGTGTGCTGGCGGTGGACAAGCCCAGCTCCCACAGAAGCTCTGGAGTTTGATATGAGCCTGGCTCCCACCTCAGTCACCCCTCCCTGTCCTGAACCCCTGCAGGCCCAGGGCACTGTCACACCTGGCTGGGAGCTGCTGCTCCCGCTGGGCACAGCCCTGAGCTGTCCCAGCTCCTGTCCCCAGGGTCACCTGCCCTGTGTCACCTGCCCTGGGACCCTGCAGCCACGGAGAGCCTGTCCTGTGGGGCAGGGCTACAGCAGCAGGTGTCCTGTGGCCACTCAGGACTGGATGAGTTTTATCTCCTTGCACTCCAAACATAATTAATCCTTGAGGTTTTTCCTCTCCATTAAATCAACAGCTGAAGGAGCAATTGAGCAGTGCTGGAGCGCTCTAAAAATGCTCTTTAGAGCCACTTGGAAACACCCTGGAGGGACGGAGCCCCTGGGGAGAGGATGGAAGAGGATCTGCAGCACCTGGAGGTGTGGGACATGCTGAACAGCTGCCCTGGTGAGGCAGCTGCAAACAGCTGGGCTTAAACCCTCACTGATGATTTGGGATTTGTGGGATGCAAAAACCAGTTTGTGGAATCCTACACAGGAGCCATAAGAAAAAAAAATTGTTTTTTTTTTTTAAGGTATCAAAATAAAAATACTTCCAAAAATAGCAGAAAACTGGCACATTTTTGACAATTTGTTTTTTGATTAAAAAAAAAAATTAAACTTCTGAAGAAAGCTACTGCTTCTTGGAAAGGCTTCATAAACTCCAAGGCTCCATAACTCCAAGGCTCATTATTTTGTCAAAATAAAAAAAAAAAAAATCAGCCCAAGCTTTTCAGCAGGCACTGCAGCATTATTAATCACCTCCTTGGACAGTGGGCCTGTAATAAAACAAACTAAAATTAGCTGAAAAAAAAATTTCAAAGAAAAGGCCACTTTCCAACATCCTGACAAATGCAGTAAGTGGATGCCCAAACAAAGGGCTAAGAGCACAATTAAGGCAAAGCAGGAACTGGAGGGGCAACGCTGCTCCAGTGCACTTCACAAGGAGCCTTTCATCCATCAGAGCCCCCAAAAGTGCTAAATCAAAATAATGGAGAGCACGAGGAGAGCAAAATGACTTGGAGGCAAAGGGAGAAGATAAATGGAGAGTGTGGCACGAAGCAGAGAGGTGGGGAAGGGGCTTTTCACCATCTCCTCTCACAGAAATTCCTTCAGGTCACTTATTTCCACTGCTTTTCTCTGAAATTATGCCATTTTTGTCCCTTAGGTAAAGTGACCAGTGCCCAGCACACTGCCATGAGAGAAAGGCACTGATAGATCAAATATTTGCATATTTTCCATATAATTTGCCTTTTCACAGCCCAGCATCACCTTCACTCTTTCTCTCCTGCTACCCCAAGTTTTTGGTGGAGTTTTTTGGTGGCTTTCCTTGCTCAGCCAAAAAAATTTGCTCAATCTATCCCTCCTGACCTGGTGGTTTTCCACCTTCCATTTCTTCCCACCCCAACCTCTCACTTCACCTGCCCTTGGCAGGTCCACCTGGAGTTTTCCTCGTTCTCCTGAGCTCCTGGCTGCCCTCAGTGATTCTGTGTGATCTCTGGATGGTTCATTGTTCCCTTTCCTTTCAAGATCACACAGGGGCCGCCCAGGATTGGTGTCAGGCTCACGAGTCAAAAGCAAAGTGGCACCTGCCCAAATCTGTGAGTTATGGCCACACTCAGAGCCAGCAGAGGAAGCTGGAAAAGAAAAGCTCGTGTTTGAATTGTACCCCAGTCATCCTTCATTTTATCCATCATTTAGGGGTCTCTTGGTTAATGGTTGACTGTTTTTTTCCTGAGAATGGAAGAATTTTGGTGTGGAAGGAGCTGCATGAGCATTGCTGGAGCTGAGGACAGCAGGACAGAGTTCCACAGTGTCACAAGTGACTCCTCGGTCCTCTGAGCCTCTGGGGTCACCAAATCTCTGAAATATCAGAATAGCAGAATAGCAGAAAACTGGCACATTTTTTACACTTTGTTTTTTAATTAAAAAAAAATTAACTTCTGAAGAAAGCTACTGCTTCTTAACACTAATTGGGTGTTTAAGAGGACATTAATTTATTCAGACCTAGGGTCCAACATGGGATAACTCCAAACCTTACGTGGACATGTAATTCCCCCTGTGTATTGTTTATATACGGTCACTAAAGGTGAATTACAATTTATCCTTTTCCACAGAACCCACCCCAAGTTCTTAGATTCAGTCCTTGTTTTCTCTATCCCTGCACCCTTGAGCCAGATGTCTTCTCCTTCTCTTCCAACCATCCTTGCTGGGACAGCAGCCCCTGCATGCCTTGTTCCTGTGCTGGAAGTTCACAGGCAAGGGTAAAAATGGGTAAAAATGGGTAAAAATGGAATTAACCCTTTTGGTATCAAGGCCAAGGCTTGGTGACATTGTGCCAGGGAAGGGCAGAGTCAGCACAGCCAGGCAGGGACGTCCTTGCTGTCCCATCCTTGAGCCATTTCCTGTTCTCCTGACAGTCCTCTGGAGAGCTTCACAAGCCTGGGAAGTTCCTGAAGAGCTCACAAAGCCCAGAAATTTCTTTGTCTGGCTCAGGTGTGCAAATACATTGGTGTATTGTGGTGACAAAGTGCTGAGTGCTGGTCCTCACTCACACTGACCCTCCCAGCACTCTGAACCAGAAAAAGCATTTTTCATTTCCAGAATGGCCATTTGAGGCTCCATGTCACAGTGTCATTGATCTCCCAGCTGACCCACCAGAAGCAGGAAATTAAAATCAGAATTCTTGCCTGGAAGGAAGAGGAGAGGTTGCGGACAGAGCTGGAGTGGAAGAATAATGGCCATGAAATGGAAGCAGCTCTGCTGGCTGGGTCTGATGGGACACAGCCCCAGGAAGGAAGAAATTCAGATTATCCAACAGAACACATGTTCATGTTCCCCCCAACAAAATGAAAGGAAAAACTCCACTGCAGAAAATCTAGAAAGGGAAAGAGAAAAAGTATTAACGCTGTAAACTTCAAAACAAAGATCCACATAGAAGAGATAATAAATTCCATCCAGTGCCACCCCTGCCATGGCAGGGACAGCTCCCACTGTGCCAGGTGCTCCAGCCTGGCCTTGGGCACTGCCAGGGCTCCAGGGGCAGCCACAGCTGCTCTGGCAATTCCAGCCCAGCCCCTGCCCACCCTGCCAGGGAACAATTCCTTCCACACATCAAACCTGAATTTCCCCTCTTTCAGTGCAGAGCCATTCCCACTTTTCCCATCACTGCAGCTCCTGATGAACAGTTCCTCTGCTGTTCTGGACCCCCTCAGACCGGGAGCCTCACTGAGCATCCCCAAGGATTCTGAGTGACCATCCACCCTCAGGCAGAAGTTTTCAGTGGTTTCAGTTTTCAGTCATTATTCGTGGCTTTCACAATTATTCACAGCTCTCCTTCTTTCCTCACCACATTTAAATTAAGGTTTACTGGTGGAGGCACAGTTTGGGAAACCAGAGGGAATGTTTTGCTGGCCTCTGCTCGTGTCCTGCACATGAACAAGGAGATTTTCCCCATGATTTGTGTGCCAAGAGTCCCCATTGCATCATCAGGTGGCCACAGCCCCCTGACCTGGCTCTCAGAGATGCAGCTGTGACTTCATCTCTACCTCAGAAATTGTTTACACAGGAATGGGAAGACAGAGGCCTCAAAACATCAACTAAAAAAAGCAATTGCTCCAGTTTCAAACTTCTTTTTATAGTGCAAACAAGTGCATAAATTACAGGGGAAAAATGCAATTAAAATGAGTGAGAGGACTGGAATTTTATCCATTTCTTTTTCTCAAATGAAACATTTACTTCATTCTAAACCAGCCCTTCTCACTTGTTTGAACTCCCAACAAACCAATAAAGAAGAAAACAATTATTGACCAAGCTTTTCCATTTTTTTTTTTTATCAAGACTTTCCCTCCTTATAAGGAAAGTCAACAGCCTTTGTTCTGAGGTAACTCAAGTGTCTCCAGCGGCAGGAAAGTTTCCAAGTTTTTGGTTTAGATGTTTTCCTTTGTGTGCCTGACCTTTCCTCCAAGCTCCCACCCTCTCCCTTTAATCTCTAACCAGCACTTTGGCAGCGAGGCTGGGTTGGGCTTTTATGTTTTCCTTGAGAGCAATCCACGCCTCTGGAGTGGACTCAGCGCTCCTGCTTTCTTTCTGATGAGGGAAAACTCATTCCTGCTCTTCCAGACAAAATTCCAAGGTATTTGGATGTTTCCCAGCATTGGGAAAATGAAGTTTGTGCTGTGTTCATCCATTTAAACTCACCTGCATCTCTGGAATGTTCCAGGCCAGGTTGGACAGGGCCTGGAGAAACCTGGGACAGTGGAAGGTGTCCCTGTCCATGGCAGGGGGTGGAACAAGGAGAACTTTAAGGTTCCTTCCAACCCAAACCATTCCATGATTCCATTTTTCTGTATTTGAGCTGTTTTATAAATCACCTGTGTCCTATTTCCCTATTTTCAGTGTCCTCTTGTCCAAAAAAAAAACCTGTGAGTGATGCCTTGTGCACCAAACCTCCACTTTTAACATGGATTTTACTCTTGGTTTGACCCTTCCCTAAGGGTCACTGGGAAAATCAAGCCTGGAATGAGTAAATTAAAATCTCTGTTGGGGATTTTAATGGGGCAGCTCCATCCTGCAGTGACTCTGTTGCCCTTCCCACACAGAGGAGGTTGGAGATTCCACCTGAACAAGACAAAAATCTTCTTTACTGAGAGAAAAGCTGCCCAGGGAGGGTGTGGAGATTCCTTCCCTGCGCTCCAGGACAGCCCTGCTGGAGCAGGGAATGGAGCAGGTGATCCCCTGTGGGCCCTTCCAAACCCTGGAATTCTGTGGGATCAGGGGTTGGGAAGCACGAGGTTACCCAGGAATGAGATCCCTGTAAGGGGTGGGACACCAGCACAGAGGCACTGCAGGGGAGCAGCTGGCACTGGGATGGGACTGGGAATCGGAACTGGGAATGGGAATGGGAATGGGAATGGGAATGGAAATGGGGAATGGGAATGGGAACTGGGAATGGGAATGGGAATGGGAACTGGGAATGGAAATGGGGAATGGGAATGGGAACTGGGAATCGGAACTGGGAATGGGAATGGGAATGGAAATGGGGAATGGGAATGGGAACTGGGAATGGGAGTGGGAATGGGAATGGGAACTGGGAATGGAAATGGGGAATGGGAATGGGAACTGGGAATGGGAGTGGGAATGGGGATGGGGCTGGGATGGGACTGGGAATGGGAATAGGGAATGGGAATGGGAATGGGAATGGGAATGGGAACTGGGAATGGGAGTGGGAATGGAAATGGGAGTGGGAATGGGGATGGGGCTGGGATGGGACTGGGAATGGGAATGAGAATGGGAAATGGAATGGGAATTAGACTCTGGGACTCGGGGACTGGGATTGTAAATGGGACAGGGATTGGGACTGGGACTAGAACTGGGAATAGAACTGGAACTGGACTGGGAATGGGTATGGAACAGGGACTGGGAATGGGACTTGGATGGTGACTGGAACTGGGATTGGGAATGGGAATGGGACTGCAGCTGGGATAGGGACTACAAGTGGGATTGGAACTGGGACTAGGACTGAGATGGGGATTGGAACTGGGATCGGACCTCTGATGGGGACTGGGACTGGGACTGGGACTGGGACTGGGACTGGGACTGGGACTGGGACTGGGACTGACTGGGGCTGGGACTGGGGCTGGGACTGGGACTGCTGGGACGGACTGGGACCTCCTCATCTCACGGCACCAGCTAAGAGGAATGCCACAGGCAGTGGGCGGCTGGCTGTGACCTCTCCAATGTCCAGCTGCTGAGGAGGACCATGGCCCTGGCCTCTCCCAGGCCAGCAGGCAGAGTGGAGCTCCCTCTGGAGCTGAGGCTTCTCTCCTGCAGCACCACAGGCACCTCCAGAGCAGAGGCACAGGGACTTTTCCACCTCCTGGCCCCATGGGAGCTGAGGGGAGCACAGATTTCCATTTTGTTGGAATGGGCATCTCTGGACAGCAACCAAGGCACTCAGGGAGGAAGCAGCAGCACAGGGACCCATCCTGCTCCTCAGCTCATTTCTGTTGGTGACCGTGACACCACTGGAACCGTGGGGTATGTCATAGGAGATATGAATCATCAGAGAAAGGTTGGGAAAGAATTCCAAGATGTCCAAATCCAACCTTTGATATGAATCATCAGAGAAAGTTTGGAAAAGAATTCCAAGACCTCCACATCCAACCTTTGGTACGTGTCATCATAGAAAAGTTGGGAAAGAATTCCAAGACCTCCAAATCCAACCTTTGACCGAATCCCCCTGTGCCCACTGAACCACATCTCCAAGTGCCACTTCTGCTTGGTTTTTGGAACACTTCCAGGAATGGTGAGCTCAGCAGCCCTGGGCAGTCTCTGCCAATATTTAAACATTCTTTCAGTGGATGATTTTTCTCCAGTATCCAACCTGAACCTCCCATGGGTTTGTCCTTGTTTATCACCAGGTGTTTGGGGAAAGAGGCTGAACCCCACCTGGCTACAGCCTCTGGATGTGTGGATGTGGAGTCCAGGTTTGTGAAGCACAATGGTCTGAAAACTTCAGGGCAAATGCAATTATGAGTCTTCATTATTTATGGAAAAATCTTATCCCTTTGGAGACAGTGGAGCAAAGCCTCTGAGGTGGCACAACAAGCCCAGAAAAGTACAAATTTGCCTCTTTGGTGGAGACCTCTCCTGAATTTGATGAAGAACTCAGAAATGAGCCCAGATCAGGAAAATTAATTCCTGGAATAAGATCTGAGGTTGCTCCCTGAGTCTCCTTTGGAGAGGGACACCCCAACATGGATCAGGTCAGGTTGGGAAGGAGGTGATGCCTCAGGTTTAGATTTTCTATTTTTCAGATTCTGCTTTAGTGTGTGGGTCTGGGCTTCACATGAGGGGATGCTGAGCTCTGTGCACAGAGCAGGGAGACAAAACAATTCCTGCTCCAGCTGGGCACCAAGGACAAATGATCCAAATCTCAGCCCAAGAGCACAAACACCATGGGCTGGAGAGAGAAAAACCAGCAGGGTGGGACTGCATGGGCTGGGGCTGGAATGGGACAATGAACTCCAAGGTGCAAATGGAGCAGAACTAATCAAAGTGAGAGACCCAGTGACCTTTTTGGGACCATTTTGGTTCATCTTGGGTTCATTTTGGGACCATTTTGGTTCATCTCGGGTGCATCCTTGGCTGGGCTCTGGTGCTGTCCAAGGTGGATCTATTGAGGATCCTTTTAATAAATCCCTGCTCTATTCTTTAGCTCAGTCTGGTCTCTGTTCTAGGGCAGCCTTCCCAAGGCATCAGATGGAGGAATAAAACACCAAGGTACCCACAAGCAGATACAGCACAAGATTGTGAAGAAGGAAAATTCAAATTGTGAAGAAGGATCCATTCTCCCTCAACTCCAGGGGCTTCTGGACTGAAGTTTTCCTTGGGAAGAGAGCAGGAGAGTGGAAAGGCAGAAAAGATAACAAAGGCAGATGGGATGCAGGAGGCCTAGAGATAAGAGAGGCTTGGGATGGCCCCAGTGAAGGTTGCTGGAGGGATCAGAGGCACAGCTGACCAGCTTTGGAGGGGCTCCAACATCATTTGGAGGGCAGGAGTGGGGAATAAGCGGGAAGAGAATGCCCTGGAGCAAGAGGGTCTCCAATGGGAGCAGCGCCAAGCATGGAGAGGTGTGCAGGGCCTGGCTGGGGGAGCTCCCTGCTCCATTCCTGTTCCAACAGCTCTGCTCAGACACCCGTGAGTCAGCCCAGCATTTTTAGCTCCTTACATAACTACTGCCAAAAGGGAAGGTGTTCCAGCAGAGCTGCCAACACAAATGCCCAGGGACCAGCTCTGCACCCCGCGGGATGAGTAAGCACCGGCTGCAGCACGGGCAGGGAGCATCTCTCACACCTCACCAGGTGTTTTGCAACAGGGATGAGCTGGAGCTCTGCCTCTGGTGGCAGCTGTTTTACCAAATACAGAGCTGGTGGGGCAAAGCTGGGGCAAAAATAACCAGGAAAATATCCATGTTTGCAGTGCAAACCCTGCTCCACGGAGTTACCCCTGCTCCACGCTCCAGCCTCACACGTGAGGTGTTTTCCTGCCCTGCCTCTGCAGAGCCCAGAGATCCAGGCTGTTATCCAATTTTACATGCCTTGTTTCCCTGCTAAAAGTCCACAGGCACAGCAGAAACTGAATTAACCCTTCTGGGATCAACCTGAGCATCATTGCAGATCCCCTACAAACCAGAGCTGGGTCTGCAGGTCTGATTCAGTCCTGAACAGTGGCAGAAACTTCTTAAATCACTCAATGTTGTGTCCTGCTAATTTGGACCCTTAAGTTTTGTGCCACTGAACAGGTGTGAAGGGGCCTTAACCAAAAGCAGCGTTCCAGTGTGGTTTTTGCACCAAATTTTGCATCTCACCTGGCTCCCCAGAGGAGCAGCTGCCTCACACCTGCCCACTGCAAGGAGGGAAACTCCCTTTATTAAAGCTTCTGTCCCCAGGAAACAGAATGCCACCCTTGCCTCGCAGATAGACACCACGCCCTGCACTTAGTGCTCACCAGGCTGGTAACCACTTCAAAGCAGCACTGCCCCGAGGAGGGATGATTCCTGAGAGGGTTAAATCAACATTTCCTAGGGAAAAACACCACAGGGTGCTGCTGGGCAGAGCTCTGTGCTCAGCACGTCTGTCTGTCTGGCCAGAAGTGAATCCTGGAGTCTCCCTGACAGCAGGACAAGGCTGGGGTGAGGGATGGGCCCAGAAACTCTTGTGGCTCTGTATTTTAGAATAAATGAAGGAAAGCTGCCAAATTCAGCTCAGAAAAGTTTTCCTACCCCAAACATGGTGATAGGATGGGGCCCTGGGCATAGAAGGAGACACTGGAGGGTCTCTGTCCCATCTTGGGACAAAATCCTGTCTCATCTGGGCTGTTCTAGAGGAGGCAGAACTGAATCCACAACCCACAGGCAGCAAAGTCCCAGATCAGCCCTGCAGCACAAGATTAGCTCAGAATGACTGATTTGTCAGAGACCGTGGATGAAACCACTTTCCTCCAAGAGGAATTGAATATTCCACCCTGTCTCCTTGTGCTTCAGCAAGAGGTGTCTCCTTATTTTTCAGATATTTTTCAGAATAAGTGAAGGACAGCTGCCCAACTCAGCTGGATGACAACCTGGGGCTCTGGGATGGAAGGAGATGCTGGAGGGTCTCATTCCCACCTTGGGACAAAATCCCATCTCATCTGGGGTGCTCTGGAGGAGATAAAACAGAATTCAGAGCCCACAGAAACTACAGTCAATCAGCCCTTCAGCCCAAGATTAGAGCAGCATCAGTCTGTCACCAGAGGAAGAACCCCCTTTCCTCCAAGAAGAATTTAATATTCCACCCTGTCCCCTTGTACTTCAGCAAGAGGAATCTCCATATTTTTCAGAATAAGTGAAGAACAGCTGTGAACCTGCCCAACTCAGCTTGGGAAGGTTTTCTTACCCCAAACCTAGTGATAACCTGGGGCCCTGGGGTGGAGGGAGATGCTGGAGGGTTTCATTCCCACCTTGGGACAAAATCCCATCTCACCTGGGGTGCTCTGGAGGAGATCAAACAGAATTCAGAGCCCACAGAAACCACAGTCAATCAGCCCTGCAGCCCAAGATTAGAGCAGCATCAGTCTGTCACCAGAGGAAGAACCCCCTTTTCTCCAGGATGGATTGAATATTCCACCCTGTCCAAACTCCTAGACCAACACCAGGACAAAAAGCTGCTCTGGTGAAACATCTCCTGGTGTTCAGGGACCTACTGATGGCACCAGGACAGCTCCTCAGGTCTCGGGTTATTAAAAACAAAACTCTTTTTTTTCCAAAGCCAGTCTCGTTTCCTTCCTACAGAAAAACCTGGCCACTCAAATGGCTCTGCTCTAAAGTTACAGCTCTTTTCTAAACCCAAACCACCCTGCTGGCCTCAGGCAATGCCCTCAGCAATGCCTGTCCTGCTCCTTGTGCCTCAGAGTTCAGCAGGTCTCAGGTTAAAATAAAAAATAAAATAAAACATTATCAAAGTGGTCTCTCCATGTCCCTCCTCCAGATGGGTTACCCAGAATCTGGGAATTATTGTCATAATTCCATGGCTGGCACCTTTTTTCCTGACTCTGGGAGAGGATTAAAGCTCACATTTCTTGATTTTTTGTGCCCTTGCAACCTCCCAGGGCAGATCTGATGTTCTTGGAGCAAGAGTTCCCTGGGGACTGGGACCAGAACTGGGAATCATCAGGATAATTTTTTTATCATTCAAGCCAATGTCTCTGATCAGCTGCTCCTTGTGGAAGTTCTTCCATGTTTACCCATCAGAGGGAACCATCTCCAATATCTCCTTGCCCAGTGATGGTGCAGGTTTTGAGAGAGGAAAAGAAACTCATAAAATACACTTGAAGCTTTTGAGGTGACATTAAAGTGCTTTTCCCTTTGGGAAGAAGGGCTGGCTCAGCCTGGGCAGTGCCCAGGAACTGTCAGAGTTCTGCTTTGCACCCCAACTCCTTCCCTGCTGCTCAAACCATGCTCAGGCTGAGAACTCCTGCACCAGACACATTTATTTCATTGAGTTGGGGTCTCCATCCAGCATTTGCAGGTGGCTTCACTCTGAGAAGCTGGGCCTGGCTTTTCCAGCAACAAATGCAGTTTAAAAAATGCACAAAACTCATTCATGCTACAGCACATGGAGTTAATAATTCACAGTCCCAGAACAGGACGAGAATTCCAATGACAATAAACCATAACAGCTTTCCTTGAAGCACCATCCCTTGAGCTCAGAATTGCTTCTTTAAACACCCAGTAATTTCTAGATCACTGTCACAGGTAGGTAAACAGGAGGATAGATTGTCCTGCATTCCTGCCTGATTGCACCTGTAAGCAAAACTCTCTTATCAGTGTCACAATTGCTGCCAAGAGGTGTCACCAGGATCCCTGGGCTGCAGCACCAGCATCCCTGTTCTGCAGCACAGCATCCCCCACAGCCTCTGGAGACACAGCCTGGAGAGGAGGTGGAGCACAAAGCTGATGGATCCATCTGTGAGGATGAGGAGAGCCTGTGCTGATCCCCTGTGCCCAGCCAGGCTGCTCCCACTGAAAGTGAAAGTGAAATTCAGAAATTATATGGGCATGGAAATGCCATACCTAATGGGTGGGGAAACCTAGGTAGGCATCCAGGGAGGTTCAGGATGGGCTTTAGGAAAAATTTCTTCTCTGGAAGAGTGGTCAGGAGTCAGAATGGGCTGCTCAGGGCAGTGGGGGAGTGACCATCCCTGGAAGTGCTCAAAAACCAAGCTGTGACCGTGTTCACAGGGGTCTGAGGATGAGGGAAGAGACGAGGATCTGACTCCATGTTTCAGAAGGCTGATTTATTATTTAATGATATATATTACATTAAAACTATACTAAAACAATAAAAGAAAGGATGTCATCAGAAGGCTGGCTAAGAATAGAAAAAGAAGGAATGAATAACAAAAGCTTGTGGTTCGGACAGGGTCTGAGCCAGCTGGGCTGTTATTGGCCATTAATTAGAAACAACCAACATGGGCCAATCCCAGATCCACCTGTTGCATTCCACAGCAGCAGATAACCATTGTTTGCATTTTGTTCCTGAGGCCTCTCAGCTTCGCATGAGAAAAAATCCTAAGGAAAGGATTTTTCATAAAAGATGTCTGGGACACCAAGCAGAGGTGGCACTTCATGGCCTGGTTCAGTGACATGGTGGGATTCAACCAAAGGCTGGACTTGGTGATCTTGGAGGTCTTTTCCCAACCTTGATGATTCTGTGAAATGATGAATGTGATCTAAGAAAGCTCTGCTTGGTGACAGTCCTTGAGTGCTGCAGGGAATTCAGGCCTTGAGTTATCCTCCAGGGAATTCAGTCCTTCAGTCATCCTCCAGGGAATTCAGTCCTTCAGTCATCCTCCAGGGAATGAATTCCTTCAGTTATCCTCCAGGGAATTCAGTCCTTCAGTTATCCTCCAGGGAATTCAGTCCTTCAGTTATCCTCCAGGGAATTTAGTCCTTGAGTTATCCTACAGGGAATTTGGTCCTGGAGTTGTTTTCCTATAATTCACGGGCACAGATGCTCAGCAAGGTGTTCACACCATGTTTTCCAAGCTGTGCTTCCAGGGACACTCAGGAATAGCAATTCCAGCACAGGCTGAGCCAGTGGCGCCTCCCTCCCTGTCCCCAGCACAGGGGACAGACAGTTTCATTCAGGAATCACCAAAATTGATAATTTTTTAGCTCTCTTTCTGCAGAAACCCCTTGAAATGGGTGAACTTCATCCCTGGTGTGAGTTTTCAGCTGCCCCCAGGCAGCCTCTGATGGGGAAGGAGAACAAGGCAGGTCCTGGTGTTCCCTGGTGCCCCTGAGTGTGGAAGGAGTCCCTTGGGACTGGGATCAGGGCAGTGGTTTGCTCACATCACCCCACCCTGTGCAGCTCTCAGCCAGAGAATGAACCTGTGCTTACCTGGAGCTCATTCCTTTCCCAGCACAGCTCATTAATGCAATTTTAATCTGTGTCCCTGGTCCTCCACTCTGTGCAGCTGCAGTGGTTTCAGCCCTTGCCCTGGGAGCAGCACCTCTCCCTCAGTACCTGATTTCCACCTCATTTTTAGGCTCTGAACCACACAAGGATGAATTCCTTCTGCTGGAGCAGCACCAAGGCCCACAGAGGAACCTTTAACCACCCCTGCTTGAGCTGCAGACCCCAGCACCATCATCCCCTCTCCCACCCCATCCAGCCAAGGAGGGTTTTCCATGTGCTGGGAGCAGGGGTTCATTTTCTGGCTGAGAGCTGCACAGAGTGGGATGATCTGAGCAAACCACTGCCCTGATCCCAGTCCCCAAGTGTGGGGAAAGCTCTGCCTGAATTTCCTGTAGGATAACTCGTGCTGGGAGCAGGGGTTCATTCTCTGGCTGAGAGCTGCACAGGATGGGGTGATCTGAGCAAACCACTGCCCTGATCCCAGTCCCAATGGGGCTCCTTCCACACTCAGGGGCACCAGGGAACACCAGGACCTGTCTTGTTCTCCTTCCCCATCAGAGGCTGTCTGGGGGCAGCTGAAAACTCACACCAGGGATGAAGTTCAGCCATTCCAAGGGGTTTCTGCAGAAACAGAGCTACAAAATTATCAGTGTTGGTGATTGAGCAGGACCTCAAGGAGGACTGGACATCTCTGATGAGGAGCAAACCTTTCTTTTCCACCACCAGCACTCTGACCCTGCTGCTCCTTCTCCTGTCTGGATGACAAGTGTTATTCCAAGCCTGCAGGCGAGCTGTAAATACAGAACCATGCACACCCTCCATTAACATCAGCAACAATATTTAAATCACACTCCAGAGGCTAATTGGCGAAAATTCAAAGGTGACACAGAGAGAGCAGCCCTTGAACGAAGCATCAGACATGGAGGTGCTGTTCCAGCTTGCCCAGGCTCTCCCTCTCTTCAGATCCAAAAGGGCAGATCCAGCTCGGCCCAGGCAGTGGGAACTGGGCTCCCAGGGTGCCAAAAACACACTGAGGAGCCTGGAGGCCTTCATGGGGCAGAAAAAGGTGTTTCTGCCCAAGATCTCACACACAGCTGCCCACAGAATCTCAGAGTCATGGAATATTGGGGTTGGAAGGGACCTCTGGCATCACAGATCTGCCCTGGCAGGGTTGGTCAGAGCAGGGGACACAGGAACACATCCAGGTGGGTTTGGGATGTCCCAGCAGGGAGATTCCACATCTTCCCTGGACAGCTGTTCCCATGCTCCATGGATGTTGGAACCCAGGACATCCCTCTGGCTGCCCTGGAGGGCTCCAGCCCCTGCCCAAGGGGCTCAGAGACCTTGGCACAGAGCCCCAGACCCCTGTGCCTTTGATTGAGCCCTTGGAAAAAACAATCACCAACCTCATATGAAGAATTACAAGCCACGAAAGTTTAAGTAGAATGATAGTGAATTTATCACAGGGTGAAAAATAGATTTTGGGGGGTTTTAGAATGGGGATTCAGGGGGCAAGATGGAGGAATTTTGGTGTGTCCAGCCTTTCTCCTTCTTCTTCTTGGCCTCCATCTTCTGCTGTGATGGTGGCACTTTTGGATTGGTTTAGAGTAGAAGCTCAGTGTCTAACATATATGATAGGTATTGGGAAGTTATTGTAAATATTGTACACGTAGGTTTTAGTATAAAAAGATAACACTGCCCTAAGGGTGGTTAGTGTGCCTCTGTCTGTCCTGCTGAATGGACCTCGGCAGGGCAGGAGAAAAAATTTTATAGATAAAAAACAATAAACAACCTTGAAACTGAGAACTGAAGAGCTCTGACTCCTTCTTCGACCACTGGGCTGGGAAAGGAGACCTTCTAACACATCTCGGGGTCACTGTGACCAGCCAGAGATCCCAAGACATGGAAAGAATTTCCCTGTCATATTGAGGTGGAAGTTGTGTTTTATTACACAGCCACTGCCCCTCACCCTGTCCTGGGCACCCCTGCACAGAGCCTGGCACCACGCCCAGGTGGGCTGAAACTCCAGGTTTTTCACTGGAAAGGGGAACCCTCCCCAAAACCTGGATGTAGCAATTGGAGTTATAACCTGCATTTGACATCTTCCTTAAATCCCAGCTCCTGGGTTGATAGTGGGATGTGAGACTCAGCTCTTTGCACAGAGACTCCCTGTTGAAAAGCACACTTCAAACATGACATTTTCTGGCTCAGAATCAAAAAAAAAAAGCCTTTCAATAGACCCACACTGACATTCTCTACCCAGCCAAATGTTGAAGTCAGCGTCAAACTGGAGTAATTTTCATACAGATTCGTGATCTTTAACATTTCTGAGCTAAGAGAGAAAAGCATTTTACAAAGCCCTCTGGGGATATGACCCATAAAGCAGCAGCTGAACCGTGGGCTCTCCGGAACTGCAGCTTACACACGTCTTTATTGAAGTAGCTGCACTTCATTTTCCCCCAATTTTCATCCCTTTCTCAAAGCCATGAGTCACAGCCCTGAGAACTCCACAACTGCCCCCCATGGCAGCCCTCCAGCTCCTGTCCCAGCAGCCAGGGTGAGGTGAGTTTTATCTTGGTTTGGAAAGCCAGGAGTCTGCTGAGGAAGGCAGGAGCCTCCCCTGAAATGGAAAATGCAAACCCTCCCCACCCCTCTGAATTGCTATAAATTTTAAATTAAGGGGCTCTCAGGCAACAAATATGGGAGCAGGAAATAACAGTTCTTTATTAGGGAAGAAAATAAAAAGATAAAATAAACATTGCAGTGAACTAAACCAACACTGGCAGAGTCAGAACCCAGCCTGACACCCTGTGGGTCAGGGTGCTGGCAGCAGTCCCATTGGAATTGTGGCTCAGCCCTCCTGCAGTGTCAGGGGTGGCTCTGCTGGAGCAGGGATCCTGGAGAAAGGTGCAGTCTCTTCCTCTGAAGGTCCAGGGGCAGAGGCAGCTGCTGTTCCTCTGGGCAATCCAGTGCAGAAGCCGTGCTGGTGTTCCAGAATCTCCAGATTCTATCTGGGTAGGAATGCTTGGCTCCTCCCTCTGGGCTCCCATCTCCCAATGGGATGCTGTAGTTCTTATCAGCCATGCAGGGATATTCCATAGCTGTTATCAGCAGGTGTCCCCTCCTGAGGGAGGAGTGATTGTGGTCACTCAGAGAGAGAGATAAGGCAAACTGCCCCTTGACAAAAGATAATCTGCCATACAGGTGGTAATAGAAAACATTTTGCCTTGCAATTTGGAACAAGTTTGCAGGAGGAACTTGAAGTGTGGCTGAGGAGAAAGGCAAAAGGAGGAGGTGCAAAGGGGCAGCAGCCTTGGGCAGTCCTGTTTTCCCAAGGGATGGCACACACAGACTGTGCCCACAAATCTCCTGGGCAGGGGGGTGAGGCACTGCTGAGCCCCCTCCTCTCTGCCATGTCCCATTCTGGCACATTCTCATGACAGCAAAAAGGGAAAATTCCTCTCCAGATTAGGACATGTGTGGGATATCTGCATTTGCTCAGCACCTTTCACCTGAGGTTTTGACACATCAGAAAGCAGAATGAGATGGAACAAACCCTCAAGGGGCAGGATGTGACTGCCCAGCCATTCCCACAGAACACCCACCCCTCTGCCCAGGGAGCTGCTTTGCCAGTTCTCTCCATCATGCCCAAAATTCCTGTTCCATCCTCCCCTTCCTTTGCAGTGAAATCTTCTTCGCCAGTTCTCTCCATGCCCCAAATTCCTCTTCCATCCTCCCCTTCCTTTGCAGTGGGAATCTTCTTTGCCAGTTCTCTCCATGCCCCAAATTCCTCTTCCATCCTCCCCTTCCTTTGCAGGAGTACTGTGAGGTTGGAAGGACCCATCTGGTTTGACACGTTCAGTTCAGGCTGGGGAATTCTCCCTGTTCCCTGTCATGGCTCCTTTCACTGCTGGACCCCACACTTGCCATAAATCTGCTCAGGAGACTTTGGCCAACTCATGAGCAGCCCAAATCTCCCATCCACAGCGCCCAGCGGTGCCTGTGGTGGGAGAGGGCACAGCACAGCCCCCAGAGCTGGGCACAAATTGGTTCCACCTTCCCTGGTTCCTCAGGACACTCCTGCCCTCGTGGCTCTTCCCCAGAGTATCCCCCAAGACCATTCCCAGCTGGTTTACCCCACTGGGTCCTGGGAAACCACCACAAAAAACAATGAGAGCTCAAAACTAGCTCAGAAAAGAGCTTGGCCCTGTGCCCTGGAGAAGCCCCCTGAGCTGTGGGATGTGAGCTGCTCATTCCCCCTAGGCTTGGGGTGAGCTCTGCCTGTGGGTGGGTGCCTTTAGTAATATAAATGTAATATAAATACATTTAATAGAAATATTTCATATAAATGAGGCCAACTCATTTCGCTGCCCACCCCAGAAGTGTGAGCTGAGATTGGGATCCCTTTCCTGCTGCTTCTTTCTCTTTCACTGCCCCACATCTCCTGTCTTGACCTCTCTGTCCCATCCCGTTTCTTTCCTGTTGACCTACTTCTTTTTTAACTTAAATGTAAAAACTTGCCTGCTGTGGAAAGTACAAGGAAGAGAGGAGAGGAAAAGGTGAAAGGAAGAAAGTGGAATTAATCAGTGTAGTCGTAACAACAAAAAGGTTGGGAGATGAAGGAAGGGGAAGGAAAAGTGGAGCAGGAGAGCACAGCAGTGGGGTGGAGATGTGCAAAAAAAGTGCAGAAAGCTTAAAATGTGGGAATGGGAGAGGAAAGGGAAAGGCTGCTCTGACTGAGGAAAGGCACTCAGACATCCAACAGCACAGCCAGGGAGCAGCGATGGGAACAGGACTGCACAGCTGGAGCAGATGTGATGGTGGTGAGATAGATGAGCATTGCCATGGCTGACTCTCACAATCAAAGGCAGATATCCTGTATATGTGTCAGGAGCAGTTTTATAGATTCATAGTTGTGTTTTACCTCCTTGTGTTGTTCTCAGGGGTGCCCTGGGTTGGGGACATTTGGGAGGGTCACTCATTCCCATGGCAACAGCTGCCCCCCAAGGTGTCAGGCAGTGATCGCCACCCCTGGGCAGGGAAGGAGGAGTCCATGGACAGAACTTTGGGGGGGCAAAAGGGTTAAAAGGGGAAACCTCCATGGTGTGGGTGAGCACATGGTGGGGAAATCCTCTGCTCCTGGCGCTGTAATGTTTTCTCTATTCAGTCTTCTGTTGTATTTTTATAAGGTTTTAATAAACCTTTTAAATTATTTTGGAAGTGAGGGACTGGCTCACAGTCACCAAGCAGGAGATGCCCAGGGCACAGGGCACAGAGAGCTGGAAGTTCCCTGCAGGTTCTCACAGCATGAGAGTGCTGTGCACCAGGCAGGGCTTTTGAGCTGAGCATTTTAACTCAGACACCCTCCCCATGGCCCAGACTGGGTGGTCCCATCCCTGCTCACAATCTCCTTGTGCTTTATCAGGCCTGGCTTTTCCTGGCCTCTTCCACACCCCGTCCCTCTGAGCTCTTGGCTGGGCTTTCCCTGTGCTGGCACAGCTGGGGAGAAGCTCCCGGTCCCAGTGTGTATCTGGCATTGAGCACTGTCCCCTCCTGAGTGTCCCCAGGGTGGTGGCAGTGTCCAGAGATGCTCCAGGGCACTGCAGGGGCTGGGTGCCACATGTCCCTGCTGGCTCTGGTGTCAGAGCTGCTGGGGCTGGGCTCTGCAGGGCCTGAGTTCCTACTGAGCCAGCATCTGCAGAGCCTGACTTTCTGGCCTGGACAGAGTCTGCAGGGCCTGAGCTTTACCTGAGTTCTTACTGAGCCTGGGTCTGCAGGGCCTGAGTTCTTACCTGAGCCAAGACCTGTAGGGCCTGATTTCTCGCCTGAGTTCTTGCCTGCATCAGGATATGCAGGGCCTGAATTTTTACATGAGTTCATACCTGAGCCAGGATCTGTAGGGCATGATTTGTCACCTGATTTCTCACCTGAGCTCATACCTGAATCAGGATCTGCAGGGTCTGAATTTTTGCCTGAGTTGATACCTGAGCCAGGATTTGTAGGGCCTGAGTTTCACCTGAGTCCTACCTTAGCCAGGACCTGTAGGGTGTGATTTCTCACCTGAGTTCTTGCCTGAATCAGGATTTGTAGGGCCTGAATTTTACCTGAGTCCTGCCTGAGCCAGGATCTGCAGGGCCTGCGTGAATTTTTACCTGAGTTCTCACATGAGCCTGGATCTGAAGGGCCTGAGTTTTACCTGAGTCCTACCTGAGCCAGGACATGTAGGGTGTAATTTCTCACCTGAATTCATACCTGAGTCAGGATCTGAAGGGCCTGAGCTTTGCCTGAGTCCTACTTGAGCCAGCCATCTGTAGGGCCTGATTTCACACCTGATTTCTCACCTGAGTATTACCTGAGTTCTTACCTGAGCCAGGATCTGTAGGGCCTGATTTCTCACCTGATTTCTCACTTGAGTTCTCACCTGCATTCATACCTGACCCAGGATCTGTAGGGCCGGATTTCTCACCTGAGTTCATACCTGACCCAGGATCTGTAGGGCCTGATTTCTCACCTGTTTTCTCACCTGGCCATGGCACAGTCAGGGCCAGCTGTGTCCCCCTGAGCAGAGACCCCTGCCCATGGCTCCATGCTCACACCCTGTCCCTCATGGGCTACACCACCAGCTGCTGATGGAGCCATTCCCACCTGCCACCCCTCCAGAGAGGAGAGGTTCTTGGATGACTGAAAAACCTATTTTTACCTGGAGATTCCAGCCATGTCACAGACATCTTTTATGGAAAATCCTTTCCTTAGGATTTTTCCTCCTGAGAAGCTGAGAGGCCTCAGGAACAAAATGTAAACAATGGTTATCTGCTGCTGTGGAATGCAACAGGTGCATCTGGGATTGGTCCCATGAGGTTGTTTCTAATTAATGGCCAATCACAGTCAGCTGGCTCGGACTCTGTCCGAGACAGAACCTTTTGTTATTCGTTCCTTCTTTTTCTATTCCGAGCTAGCCTTCTGATGAAATCCTTTCTTCTATTCTTTTAGTATAGTTTTAACGTAATATATATCATAAAATAATAAATCACCCTTCTGAAACATGGAGTCAGATCCTCGTCTCTTCCCTCATCCTCAGATCCCTGTGAACACTGTTACACAGCCCTGTGCCCCACGTGTGACACACATGGACACCACCCACGGGCATGGAGCTGCAGCCGCCTGTCCCATGGATCCACAGCTCTTCCCAGGAGCTTGGCTGAAGTTCCCAGCGTTCAGGAGGCAGCCTGGGCCGTTGGGGCTGGTCCCAGCTCCTCTGGAAAGAACAGCCCCACCCTTCAGACCGGGATAATGTTTTCCTAAAGCCTGGCCCTGGTTGGCTTTTGTTTTGCTGAGCTGTTGCTACGCTGCTGAGGCTCCGCCAGGGAAGTCGGCTGTGCAGAGGAAACAACCCTGGCAAAAGTCACCAAATCATTGTTCTGGCACTTTCTGTGTCATGGACAAACACATGAATCTGCACTTGTTTATCGGGAGGCACCAGGGCGGGATTTCGCTGGGCTGATTTGTCTGTTGGACCTGCTGCTCTCAGTGGCAGCACTTAGCCCCAAAAAACAAAACCAGGAAGAGACTAAGTGTTCCCACAGCACTTCCAGCACAATCAGCAAACCCTCCTCGAAAGCGCCTCTGAAACGAGAAATGCGAGAGGGAAAAAACAATTAACACCAGGGACTTCATTGGGAAAAAATAAAAAGACAATTCTTCCATTAATCAGAGCCTTATCAGCAGCAAGGTGATATAAAGCCAGGGTTTAATTGGAACTGAGCAATGTGTTTGTGCTGCTGTGGAGAGCCTTGTCTAGGCCAGCAGGAATGTGGCCTGCATCCTGTTTTCCCTGCCGATGGGGGAGGAATTCCTTGAAGGGTGTTTGGTTTGTGGTGTGTTTGCCCCCAGCTCCATGCTGGGTTCCTGCTCCTTTGTGCCTGCAGGGATCCCAGAGCTGTGGGATGTTTTGGAGGAAGCTGTTAGAGATGGATAACAAGATGATTGGCTCTCACAATTAAGGGATGAATGTTGTGTGAATATTAAGAGAAGCTTTATTGATGTATAGTGATTGATAAAAACGAGAGCAGGCTCCTGATACTAAAGTGATTTCAGCATTTATTATAATAAAAGAAAGGCCTGAAGAAGGGGGCTTGGGCTGAGCAGGAGCATTCCCATTGAGGATGCTGCAGCAATGTCCCTGATGTCCTAGATGGAGTGGCACAGATTCAGTGGGTCAGATGCCCCTTTTCATCCTGTTTTTTGTCCCTTTGGATTGGTTTCTGTTTGGATCCTTCATTTCCATGAAGGTTTAAGGTGCTTGATTGGCCATTACAGTTCTGTCCAGGCTGGGTTGTGCTGCACTTTAATGAGGTGTGTTACTGTATGGTGAGTGCCTTCTTTCTTATAACTCCCCTTTTAACCCCTCTTACCATAACCAAACTAACTGTACATGCTAAAAAATAGGACCAGACTCCTGGTACTAAAGTGATTTCAGCATTTATTATAATAAAAGGAAGGCCCAAAGCAGGGGGCCTGGGCCGAGCAGGAGCGTTCCCATCGAGGATGTTGCAGCAACGGCCTCAATGTCCCAGATGGAACAGCACACCTTCCCTGGGCCAGATGTCCCTTTTTATCCTGTTCTTTGTCCCTCTGGATTGGTTTCTGTTTGGATCCTTCATCTGCATGAAGGGGTTTGATTGCCCTATTACATTTCTGCTCAGCTGAGGTGTAATTTCTTATAACTGCCCTTTTAACCCCTTTTACCATAACCAAACTAACAGTACATGTTCCAAAACGGGAGCAGCATTTATTGCTTCCCTGGGTGGAGCAGATGGGGCTGCTCATCCTGTTCTTTGCCCCTCCTTTGTCCCTTTGGATTGGTTTCTGTTTGGATCCTTCATTTGCATAAAGGTTTTAGGCCTTGATTGGCCATTACAGTTCTGTCCAGGCTGGCTCATGGTGCACTTTACTGAGGTGTGATTTCTTATAACTCCCCTTTTAACCCCTTTTACCATAATAACCAAACTAACAGTACATCCTTTATGATTATCAACTATTTTACAGCAGTTTCTCACCTATTTTTAACAGTTATGTTATTGTAGTTTAGATGTCCTCTGTTCTCCCCATAGTTGCCTTTCCCCCTGTATTGTGACCATCACACAGCCTGGGCTGTCTAGGACAGGTACAAAGGAGGTTGCACATGTGCCCCTTGCATGGGGCAGGTGGGAATGGAAAAGTTTGGTGCTAAGGGGGTGTGGCAGACAACACCTGACCTCCAATCCAGTTACAAAGCAATCTCCACTGATAAATGGCAAAGAAGAACTGACAGATTTTGGGAGGGGCTGATGCAAACCCCCAGAGGTATAAAAGCCTGAGCATCCATCCTGAAGATGAACCAGCCATGTGATTTCCATGAGGGCAGCTCCCAGCACTGCAGTTTTTCCTTATTTAGTCCTTTTGTCATAATTCTTCATTAAGGTTTAATAAACCTTTTAAAAATTTTAAGTGAGCAGTTGTTTCTCACAAAGCCAGCAGCCATCCCTGCAGCGGGAGCAGCTGGTGTTCCTCTCCATCCCTTTGTGCTCCCCGCACCACAGCAGGACAATTCCCCAAGGGGACGTTCCAGGCCCCAGGGGTGGTTTGCTCTGTTATTCACCTGTGCCAAGGGCAGCACAGACAAAACTTGGCTTGGGGTTGTGCTCCCTCCTGTCCTGGGCAGTGCCTGGGGGTGCCAAGAACCACCAGCTCCAAGGAAAATCCAGACAAGGCATCAGACAGGGAGAGATCCTCCAGCCCCTCTGCCTGTGAGCAACCTTTGAAGGGTGCTTGGTCACTGCCTTCCATGGCAAACACTTAGGGATGGGTTTACACCATGGAAGGCAACAACTTCCCAACTTCCCAGTTCCCAGTTGGATTCTCCAGCCTCTGTGGGGTCTCTCCCAACTCCCAACTGGACTTTCCAGCCTCTTTGGGAGCTCTCCCAGTTCCCAGTTGGATTTTCCAGTCTCTGTGAGGGCTCTCATGACTCCCAGTTGGATTTTCCAGCCTCTGTGGGGACTCTCCCAACTCCCAGCTGGATTTTCCATCCTCTGAGAGAGTTCTCCCAACTCCCAACTGGATTTTCCAGTCTCTGTGGGGGCTTTCCCAACTCCCACATTTTCCAGCTTCTGATTATCAACTATTTTTCAGCAGCCTCTGTGACCTCCCGACTCCCAGTTGATTTTCCAGCCTCTGTGAGGGCCCCGCCCCAGTTGGATTTTCCAGCTGGCCCTCAGATGTGCCTGGAAGGGTCTCCCCATGATCCTGGCTTTCCCTCTTTCTGCTTCTTGTCACCCTTTTCAGCACAGGAACCTTCACCCTGTCTTTAACACAGGATGCCTAAAATTTATAAACCCTTTTTGCACATGTTTCCCATCCCCAACCCCTCACAGAGGGAATCACAAAGTGATGGCTCCTCCTGCATTTTGGCAGGATAAACAGCCCCAATCCAGTTCAAACCTTTTCTCCACTGAAAAATGGCAAAGAACTGGAGATTTCAAACCCCTCAGGACTGTCCTTGGAGACCCCAGAGGTATAAAAAGCCTGAGCATCCATCCTGAAGATGAACCAGCCATGTGATTTCCATGAGGGCAGCTCCCAGCACTGCAGTTTTATTCCTTATTTAGTCCTTTTGTCATGGCTCTTCATTAAGGTTTAATAAACCTTTAAAAATTTTAATTGAGCAGTTGTTTCTCACAAAGCCAGCAGCCATCCCTGCAGCGGGAGCAGCTGGTGTTCCTCTCCATCCCTTTGTGCTCCCTGCACAGCAGGACAATTCCCCAAGGGGACGTTCCAGGCCCCAAGGGTGGTTTGCTCTGTTATTCACCTGTACCTGTGCCAAGGGCAGCACAGACAAAACTTGGCTTGGGGTTGTGCTCCCTCCTGCCCTGGGCAGTGCCTGGGGGTGCCAAGAACCACCAGCTCCAAGGAAAATCCAGACAAGGCATCAGACAGGGAGAGATCCTCCAGCCCCTCTGCCTGTGAGCGACCTTTGAAGGGTGCTTGGTCACTGCCTTCCATGGCAAACACTTAGGGATGGGTTTACACCATGGAAGGCAACAACTTCCCAGTTCCCAGTTCCCAGTTGGATTCTCCAGCCTCTGTGGGGTCTCTCCCAACTCCCAGCTGGACTTTCCAGCCTCTTTGGGAGCTCTCCCAGTTCCCAGTTGGATTTTCCAGCCTCTGTGGGGACTCTCCCAACTCCCAGCTGGATTTTCCAGCCTCCCTGGAGGTTCTCCCAGCTCCCAGTTGGATTTTCCATCCTCTGTGAGAGCTCTCCCAACTCCCAACTGGATTTTCCAGTCTCTGTGGGGGCTTTCCCAACTCCCAGTTGGATTTTCCAGCTTCTATTGGGGCTTGCCCAACTCCCAGTTGGATTTTCCAGCCTCTGTGAGGGCTCTCCCGACTCCCAGTTGGATTTTCCAGCCTCTGTGAGGGCTCTCCCGACTCCCAGTTGGATTTTCCAGCTGGCCCCTCAGGTCCACCCCAGTGCCTGGAAGGGTCTCCCTGACTGATCCTGGCTTTCTCCTCTTTCTGCTTCTTGTCATTAATCCCTTTTCAGCACAGGGAACCTTCACCCTGCTGTCTTTAACACCAGGATGCCTAAAATTTATAAACCCTTTTTCCCTTTTTCCCCTTTTTTTTCCCATCCCCAACCCCTCACAGAGGGAATCACAGTGATGGCTCCCTCCTGCATTTTATCAGGATGAACAGCCCAAACCCAAATTCAACACCTTTTTCTGCACCAAAACTCTGCTTGGCTTGGCTGGAGATCTCTCCAAACCCCTCAGGACTGTCCTTGGAGACCACACAAATGCAAAGTTTGGCTCTGGCAGTGTCACCCCAGAGCAGCCTGGCAGCGTGGCACAAGCACCCAGCAGAGCAGCCCAGCATAATTAAGCAGCATTCTTATTCACGTCATCTCCTGGCTTTGGCATGGCTTTTATTGCAGTCATTACAAAGACAGATATTACTTTTGGATTGACTCACTTGATGGGTTGATCAGCACTTTATTGTAGCCTCCAGTTATAGCACTTTTTATGGCAGCCAGGAGAACTTAACCATTAGCACACTATTAGGAGGAACACTGGCAACTGATTAAGTTGCTGAAGGTCAAAGACATTTTACTTAATTGCTCCGTGTGTGCTCCCTCCTCCTCCTCCCCCTGCAACGGAGCTGGAGGGAGAATTATTCCCTTTTAACAACAAAGTCACAGAGCAGCACCTCGGATTTGCCATCAAATCCCTGGGGAGGGGCTCATTCCCAGCCCAGATCTTCTCTGAACTGCTGCAGTCTCGCTGCTGGAATGAAGGCGTGGAGATTTTCATGGATTAAAACTGAAAAGGCTTCAGGGTGATTTATTAGGTACCGGCTACTGCAGATAATGGGGTCAGAATGAAAGGATGTGCCAAGGGGACATCCCTGGCATTGGAGGGACATGGGAGAGGATTTTCCAGCCTCTGTGGGGCTCTCCTAAATCCCAGTTGGATTTTCCAGCTTCTATGGGGCTCTCCTAAATCCCAGATGGATTTTCCAGCCTCTGTGGCAGCTCTCATGATTCCCAGTTGGATTTTCCAGTCTCTCTAGGGGCTCTCACAGCTCCCAGTTGGATTTTCCTACCTCTGTGGGGACTCTTATGACCCCTAGTTGGATTTTCCAGCCTCTGCTCTCCCACTAATTCACGGGCACAGATGCTCAGCCAGGTGTTCACACCCTGTTTTCCAGGCTGTGCTTCCAGAGGCACTCAGGAATGGCAATTCCTGCACAGGCTAAGCCAGGGGCACCTCCCTCCCTGTCCCCAGCACAGGGGATGTCCCCCTGTTCTTCTGAGTTCTTCCAAGCCTTCTGATGTTCTTGTAATGAACTTTCTCACACGCTTTTCTGTAAATAATTATTGTTTTACATTCTTTTCTGGAGGAGGAGGAATTTGATGGACTGCTGGTTTGTCCAGTGTCATCGGAGAGGTGGCACTGTCACCCTCCAATCCACTGTCACTTTTGAAATCTATAAATGTTGGAGTCAGAAATTAAACTGCCCTTCTCTTTACGTTGGAGGTTCCAGCATGAGTGTTATTTTATTTTGTGTCCTATAGTGACAAGGGGACAGAGAGCTTCATCCAGGATGGGTTTACCTGGGGCTAATTCATTGCCCAGCACAGCTAATTAATGCAATTTTAAACTGTGTGATCCCTTAAAATGACTGGGACCATTTCAGTTTTCTCCTTCAGCTCCTCCTGCCCACCTGAGGTGAGAAACCAAAATCACCAAAAGCCATTTCTTTGATAAAATCTACCCGTAAAATCTCCACAGTCCTGGTGGTCAGAGTCTCCTCCACAGGTCTGGGGCTGCTTCTTTCAACTTTACCTTTTTTTATGTCACCACTTCTTCTCCCAAGCAGAACCAGTTCGACACATATTAAAAGGGAACAAAGACTCATATAAAAAAATAAAAATGCCCATCCTGATGAGGACAGAACTGTGCCACAGAGCAGGAGGGAAGTTTGCTGCCTGTGGACCATCAGGCAAAGGCTTTTTCCAGGAATTCCTGAAAAATAGGAGAGTCACGTGCAGGGCACAAGGTGTCCATTTGAATGGGAATTGTCAATAGGAAAAAAGCTGGATCTTATTAAAGATGCTCCATCTCTTATACTCAGAGCTGCCTTTGGAAGTTGCCTGATTTCCTGGGTTTTCCACTTAAATTAAGTTTTATTGTTCTGCTCTTTCCTATTACCTGTGAGAATTTATAAAATACTCCTCCTTCAGCCCCCTTCAGCTAATCTCTATCAGCAAATTCAATAACTCAAGAATAAGCACAGTCCTCTCTTATCCCTTCTCACCCTAATTAAGATGCTCTTCAGCATCTTCTTCCCTCGGGTGTTCCCTTATTAGGGCTGGTAATTACAGCCGTGCCCAAGGCTGTGCTCAGAGGTTGGCATCAGTGCAGCCCCACCAGGGGCTCCTGCCAGGCTCAGGCTGTCCCTCAGTCCTTGGTGACACTGAGAGGCATTGGAGGACACCCCAGCAAGGAGCTCTGCTGAGCTTTTGGGATCAGGGCGCTTTTTAGGATTTCTTTCTCTGCTTCTCACTGCTGAGCCCAAAGTTTCCCCATTTGAAGGTGGGGGAACCTCCCTGGAATATTTCCCATTATTCCTATGTCAAAATTTCCTCTGTTAATTGATCTTAGGTCCCAAAAAACTCCCAGCCCACCCTCCCTCAATGATTATTTCATATTTTCCCTCTTTGCTCCAAGACCAGACTGTGGGAGAGCTGGAGACCATCTCCTGTGGTCCCACCTCCCAAAATGTGGGGTTCCCCTGGTGCCAGGAGCCTCTGTGCACCCACACAGGGATATTTCCCCTCTGAGACCAAGGTCTAGCCAAGATTCCTTTGGGACTTCAGGAGGACAAATAAAATCCCAGTGCTGGCTCAGTGGACATTGCAGAGATGGGGAAATCTCTGCTGGGAAATGCAGAAAATCCTCATTTCCCCCTGTCCTAGGGTGAGGTTATGATGCTTGTGTTCCCATTCCTGTGTTCTGTTCATGCTGGATATCATGTTCTGTGCCTTCAAGACTGGCTCTGAAGAGCAAATGTTTTGTTTTGGTTTTGCTCTCAGCCGCTCCTCCACGGCTGGCAGGACACACAGACAGGGCAGTGCATGGTGCTGCTTTTGCTTTTTGCTTTGCTTTTTGCTTTGCTCTTGCTCCTGCTTTGCCCTTGCCTTTTGCTTCTGCTCATTCGTTAGTTCAGCTCAGCAGTCCAAATTTTCCCTGGACTGTTTCTCCTTTCCCTTTTTCAGACCAACTCGAACCTGCTCTGGACTGGGACCTGGGAACACCGAGAGTTTGCACCTTGTGGCTGCAGCAGCTGCCCCAGCACAGGAGGGACTGAGAACAGAGCGACCACCCCCAGAGAGACTTTCTGAGTTTGTCATCTTTGTCAGAGCGGTGACAGAGCGGTGTCACCTGGTATTGTTCATTCTGTGTGCTGGGGGTGCTGTGCCTGTCAAATAAACAGGTTCTTTCCACTTCTCTCCAAGGAATCCTTCCAGAACCGGTTGTGGGGAAGGGCTGTGTGGTTTTGCAACACCCTTTGGAGGTTTTCTCCCAAATTTGCCCTAAACCAGGACTCCCCCATTCAGCAGGACCCCGGTGGGATGAACCAAAATGGGCACAATCCCAGGCCTGCTCTGGAGCTCAGCTGGGCAGAGGAGGGGAGAACTTCACTGTGTGTGGGAATTCATCCAAGCTGCAAAAGGCCTCAGAGAGAGCAGAACTGGGATTGGAGCTAAGCAGTAGCCATGAGATTGGTCAGCAGAAAAATTATGTGAGAAGAAAAGTAAGGACAAATATAACAATGGTCTGTGTATTAACGCTTGGCTATAATAACTCCCTTAGCTATAAAAAATATATATATATTACTATAAAAATATATATACTATATATATATTACTATTAAAAAGTATATATAACAAAATATTTTAAAAGTTCTAAACTTAATAATAAAACTCTATACATTGTGTTTTAAAACTTAGGAACAAATATTCAAAATAAACATTGTTTTAACAAAAATATGTACACTTGTAGTAGTTAAATAAAACTACTGTCAATATGCTTTTACTTTATGGTGTATCAATTTTGAAGGAGGCTGTTCCTAACAGTTCCATCCTATTCATAATTTATATACAATTCATACATAGCCCCCAACCAAAAATAACTGTGGATATTGTACATACCACATGGGGAATTTGCAGTGGTCCAAGGTACATTTTTCCCCATTTACCTGTAATTCCAGCTCCTTTTTATCATGTACCTTCACCATTAAATTCCCAGGAGCAATGATTGATTGTCACAGGAACATCTGATGGACTCTGGTTTTCACACCAAGCCCTGGGGTGGAGGCTTGGCCATGGGAGAGGCAGCTCAGCCAGGAAAATCAGGAAACAGGAAAGGCTGGGAACCCTTCTGAGCCTTCAGCATCTTCACATCATCTTTTAGATGATGGCTTTTGAACTGAAATTTATTATTATATTATTATTATTAATAATACTAACAATAATATCCAATCCCATCTAGATGGAATAATGATAATAAATGGAATAATCTATTGAAGATAAGGAATGTTTAAGTCAGCCAGATGGATTTTAAATGGGAATAATAATAATAATAATAATAATAATAATAATAATAATAATAATAATAATAATAATAATAATAATAATGTGATAATTCTAGGTGCAATAATAATGATAATGAATAATAATAATGATAATGATAATAATAATAGGATCCCTTCACAGATCTAAAGCTCAGTCCCTGTCCTGCTGACCCCACAGCCACAGAGCTGGGGAAGGATTGGACTCCACCATGGGCAAACACACCAGGATCCCTCAGCACGTGGATCCAAACTGGTCCCACATCCACAAACCTGGGGATAATTCCCCATCCCTGCTGCCAGAGAAATCCAGGAAGGAAGAAAGTGTTGAAGTTAAGGAGTGTTTGAGTCAGCCAGAAGGATTCTAGATGGGTTCACTTGGAACTGAAATGTGCCCAGGACCATTCCCAGCCTCTCCATTCCCACTCCTTTTCCCATTTCTTTTGGCCATTTGGATTCTTTTCACCTCACCCAGCCACCAAATAAGGAAGGAAACCATTGACTGTTGTCATTATTTATTACAAATTATACATTGAAAATTACTGCCTAAAAAAATCAATAGATTTAAATAAATATCCAGATTTCAGGATGCTACATTTGGCAGGTGTGCAGTAAGTCACTCAGGATGGGACATTCTACACACGAGGAGATTGACAGAGTACTTTACACCAGTAGTTTTATTTTAAATTACTCACATTAAACCATGTGCAAAATTTCGTCTGGAACAAACCCTTTCAGGATTTTCTTCTTTTGTTTTTTTTTTTTTTTTTTAGTGACTCCAACCTTCAGAAGGTCAAAGATAAAAACAGATTCTCTGCAGCTTTGGGGACCAAATGATTCATCTGCTCGTTCATCCACAATACAATCAATTGGTCTTATTTTTCCCCTCTCTGGGGCTTAAAGCAAAATCAAGGAATTCTTTTTCTTGTCCATTGGGACTACACTTGCAACAGCCACAGGTTTTGGTCCACCACCAACTTCAAGCAGCCTCTCCAAAGCTCCTGTGCAGTCCTGGCATGGGCAGCAGAGGGACCCAGAATGGAGAGCAGCTCTCTACCTGCCCTGCCCAGGTGACACCCCTGGCTCCCTGCAGAGCTCAGTCTGCCCAGGCAAACAAAAGTGCATTTGTGACACAGCTCCAGGGCTGCCTTTGCCAGGCCCTGCACTCAGTGTTTTTCCCAAATGTTTCCTTCCCTCCCCTGGGCCAGCAGATCTGGGTTTAAACCTGAGTCTGAGTGCAGGCAGGGCTGTGCTCCCTTACAGAATCACAGGGCTTTGGGTTGGAAGGGACCTTAGAGATCACCCAGCCCCTGTCCCAACCAGTCCTTCCCTCCTCATCACTCCCTGGCTGCCCTCCCCTGCTGGCCCTGACTGCTCATTTACTGTCCTGATCCCAGCTCAGAGCTGACCTAAGCCAGGCTTTGTGTGCCCTCTCCAGCTGGGAGGAGGTTGGGATATTCAGGAGCTGGAAGCCCTCACTGAGGGTGTGTCCAAGGAGATGAGATGGGATCCCTAACCCACCCCAGGGCTCTGCTCACCCTGCCCTGGCTGTGGGGGCTCCTGCACAAGCCCAGCCCCCAGCAGCCCCAGCTGGGTTTGGTGCCATCCCTGGGGAGCTGATCCTGCCCCTCAGCCCCCTGGCCATCCCTAGGGCCCCATCCTGCCCCGGCCCCAGCTGGGTTGGTGCCATCCCTGGGAGGCTGATCCTGCCCCTCAGCCCCAGCTGGCTTTGATCCTGGGGTGGCTGATCCTGCCCCTCAGCCCCAGCTGGGATTGGTGCCATCCCTGGGGAGCTGATCCTGCCCCTCAGCCCCAGCTGGGTTTGGTGCCATCCTGGGAGCTGATCCTGCCCCTCAGCCCCAGCTGGGTTTGGTGCCATCCCTGGGGATCTGATCCTGCCCCTCAGCCCCAGCTGGGTTTGGTGCCATCCCTGGGGTGGCTGATCCTGCCCCTCAGCCCCAGCTGGGTTTGGTGCCATCCTGGGGATCTGATCCTGCCCCTCAGCCCCAGCTGGGTTTGGTGCCATCCCTGGGAGGCTGATCCTGCCCCTCAGCCCCAGCTGGGTTTGGTGCCATCCCTGGGGTGGCTGATCCTGCCCCTCAGCCTCACCTGGGTTTGGTGCCATCCCTGGGAGCTGATCCTGCCCCTCCTCAGCCCCAGCTGGGTTTGGTGCCATCCCTGGGAGCTGATCCTGCCCCTCAGCCCCAGCTGGGTTTGGTGCCATCCCTGGGGAGCTGATCCTGCCCTCAGCCCCAGCTGGGAATCCTGCCCTCAGCCCCTGGTGCCATCCCTGGGAGCTGGAGCCCCAGCTTTTGGTGCCATCCTCAGCCACTGAGCCTCGGTGGAATCCACCCCAGGGATGACTGCTCCCTGACTGCTGGCTCCAGGGCATGATGAAATAAACTCTAACACAAACCCAGAGCTGTTCCACCACGGGAGCCTTGTCCATGGGCACTGACAGGAGAAAATAGTGCAAAGGTGGGCTCGGGCTGAGGCAGCTCATCCCTGACTGCAGCGAGCAGCAAAACCGTCTGGATGGGCCAGGCTTGGACAGCTCCAGGCAGAGCAGCCCAGGGCAGTGATGGGCTCGGTGCTGCTGCTCCAGCCCTGCCCAGAACCCCTGGCTGAGCCCCTGCTCCAGCCCTGTTCCCCTGGCTGAGCCCCTGCTGAGGGCTCCAGAGCACAGTCCAGCCGGTGCTGCTCCAGCCCGACCCTTGCCTGATCCAAAAAGGCACAATTCAGCTCCAGGACACTTCTCTGATGGGATGGACAGACAGTTTTTCCCTTTGCAGAAGTCCCTTGAGCGCTGGTTCATGCAGCAGGAACACGGAGACTTCCACCTCCTTCCCTTCCACTCACGGCCTTCCCTTCAGCTCTAACAACTGACAGCAGAGCTGGTGGCACCCACAGGACTCCAAATTCTTCTGGTGAGCTTGGTGTGCTCCTGTCTCTTATCTTTTCTTCTTCCAGATGTTTCTTTCCCAAGGCAGAGCTGGTGGCTGCGTGTCCCTCTGCGAGCGCTGCTGGCATTTGCTGGAGCGTGGGCTGGAGACCCTGAGGTCCCTGGGGACAGAGGGGACACCGTGGTCACTCTACAGCCCATCTGCCCCCTACTCAGCACCCCATAGCATCACATTTATCTACCCCTCACCACCATTTGCTGGGAGGCAGGAGATGGGGAAGGAGGAGCAGGAATTGCTGTCCACAGCTGCATTAAGGCACAGTGGAGCTCCATCAAACCCAGCGAGGTGTCAGAAGATTCAAGGATGGCCCAAAGTGCTGCTTCCCCACATCTGCCTTTCAGAAAGCATCCTCATTGCCTCTGATTTATTCATTACTTTGCCACCTCCCTTTAGCTCAGTTACGCTCCTGGAGTTGCTGTTTCTCCCCAAAGTTCCCTGATGTGGGCTTAGAAAAGCTCTGTCCTTTGGTCCAAACTTGCTGCCCCATAAATTATCTTCCTGCACGATGCCATCCCCCTCTCCCTCCTCTGTCCATCACCCACCTGCCTGTCCCACATCAGAGGAACTCCCCACTCCAACCAAGAATTACATTTTGGGAAGGGCACACGCAGCCCAGGCTCCTCAGATGGAGCCTTCAGTGCCACAGGGAGCAGAACAGCCAAGCCTCCTCATTTAGAGGAGCCAGGAGGAGGCAGAAGGTCAGATCCCAGTGGGAACTGCAGCCTGGGGCCACAACCACACATCTTCAAGTGCTCACGAGGGATGTTCAGAGTGGGTTTAGGTGCCCTGCTCACCTGAGAGCTCTCAGCAGCCCATGATGGGGAGGCCTCGTGGCGCCGCTCTGCAGAGACCTCGCTGGTGCTCCAGAGCTCACAGGGAGCTTCAGACTCTGGAGGTACCTAAAGAGCAAGAGGAGAAGCCTGAGCCACCCACAGCCAGGCTGCGGGGAGCTCAGGGGGAGCCTGGCCCGGTGACAGACAGCTGAATGCACGGCTTTGAAGGGTTAATTGCCGCTATTTGGGAGCTATTCAGGGCTTACTTTGACTGCTATTCCCTCGTGCCAGAGCTCCTCTATTCACAGGCAAAATGAATGATTGGGGACTGTAACTATTGCCTGGCTGTGGAATTAATGACAGATATCCACAGCGACCTCACCTCCGCTCAGCAGCGCTGCTGGAGCTGAGCTGACACCCCAGAGGCGCCGTAAACAGAGGTGGCCACGGGACATCTGGCTGCTTGGAGCACTCCTGTGCTCCCCTCTGAGCCATGCAGGGGACACTGCTGTCCCAAAATCCACACCTTCATTTGTCCCCACTCCCAGGGTGCTGCCAGCTCTCCCTTCTGAGCAGGGGACACTGCTGTCCCAAAAATCCACACCTTCATTTGTCCCCACTGCCAGAGCATTTCCAGCTGTTCCTTCTGAGCAGGGGACACTGCTGTCCCAAAAATCCACACCTTCATTTGTCCCCACTGCCAGAGCATTTCCAGCTGTTCCTTCTGAGCAGGGGACACTGCTGTCCCAAAGCTCCACACCCCTGCTTGTCCCCACTCCTGTGGTGCTGCCAGCTCTCCCTTCTGAGCAGGGGACACCGGTATCCAAAAATCCACATCAGCACTTGTCCCCACTCCCAGGGTGCTTCCAGCTCTCCCTTCTGAGCAGGGGACACTGCTGTCCCAAAAATCCACACCTTCATTTGTCCCCACACCCAGGGTGCTGCCAGATCTCCCTTCGGAACAAGGGACACTGCTGTCCCAAAAATCCACACCCTCACTTGTCCCATCCCCACCAGCTCCCCCTTCTCACCAGCACACCCAGAGCTTCCCCAGCCTCCTGGCAGCAGCAGCAGCAGGGCTGGGGGTGACACTGCTGCCTCTCAGCCGCTGAAGGGACCCTTGCACACCCAAACCACCCAGTGACACCTCCAGGGCTCTCGGGAGGGAGAGAAAAGCACCAGACAAGTCCCAGCTGTTGGCAAAGAGCCATCCCTAGGGAGCCCTTGAGCCCTGCCTGTCTCAACCCCCTGAGCAGCCCCCGGGGACACCCCCAGCCTTACCCAGGCCTGCCGTGGCAGAAGGTGGCACAGATGCTGTCCCTGGAGTGCGAGCACTCGCACCTGCCCGCCGACCTCTTGCGCCGCCTTGGCGGGCTGCCCAAGCCGTAGGGAGCGGTGTGCCTGGGAAAAACAAAGGAATTCAGCTGTGCCACCAGCTTTTTATTGGCCAGCAGGTTTGTACCAGGGTCCTGGGAGGCAGCCAAGCCAGTGCCAGGATAATAAAAGACTCATCTATAGACAGAAGGTGAAAAGGTCACTGATGGGTCTGAGCTTTAAACTCCAGCTCCTCTGGCACACCTCCCCTCCCTGCCGGGGGATGGCTGCTCTGTGCTGGCTGGCAACGGGAGTTTTCTCTCCTTGCAGCAGCTCAGATGCCCGTGCAAGGGTTGGCACACGGGCTGGATGAGCTCCCATGGGTGGCAGAGCTGGCCCAGCCCTGGGGTGCCAGCGCTCTCCTTCCCACAGGTTTAACACACAGGACAATGCACAGCCCAACGTGTCTCGGGGGCCAGAGCAGGTTCTGGTGCTCCCAGCCTGCTCCCAGAGCTGCGAGCACGCTCCTGCTCCATCTCTGATGGCAATCTCCTCTCCCAGAGGCTGCAGCATTGGCAGCGACTGCAACTATTCCCCGAGCAAGCAGCGAGTTGTAAATGCATGTCAGCGAGCACGATTATAACCACACCTGAGCGCATGTGTTGTGCTCCAGTGCCATGGCCATTGGTCTGCAAGCTCTGGGAAAGCTGCTCCGGCATTCCTGAGGGCAGGACTTGGCAGCCTCGGCCCGCAGTGCCAGCCCACCCCTGTCTCATTAACAATCCTGGCAGGCAGCAGCAGCCGGGGTTACGCGTGCGAGCAGGGAGAGGAACTTTTCTGACTTGTGGCTACAACATCTCGGTGCTGCTGCGGGCTCGCAGAGGTGCAAAGCTCAGGAAAAGCCGAGCCCGGGAGCAAGCAGCGCCCTGTGCTTTCACCCCGACCCCCGGCGGATGGACAAATATCCGAGCAGCAGCAGCAGCAGCGGTTTGTCCCCTTCTGGGCTGGCCGTGCACCTTGGAGCAGGTGCTGCCGGAGCACCGGGAGCCTTTCCCACCCTGTCCAGCAGAAGGTACAGCCCCTGCCCATCAGCAGAGCTCCCCCGAGCGCCGCGCTCTGCTCACCCAGGTGTGTTGACCCAGATGATGTCCAGGTGACAGAAGTAGATGCATTCCTTATCCAGCCAGCTGTTGCAGGAACATCGCTTGCTCCTCGGCCGCGGGGCCAGGTGCGACTCGGCCGGGGGATGGCCCAGACCTGCAGCAAACAGCACAGGGAGGGAGCGATGAGCGGCCCGTCCGTGTGTCCCCTCTGAGGGTCCCGTCCGTGTGTCCCCTCTGAGGGTCCCGTCCGTGTGTCCCCTCTGAGGGTCCCGTCCGTGTGCCCCCTCTGAGGGTCCCCGTCCGTGTCCCCCCTCTGGCGAGACCCATCCCTGGGGGCCCCTCCGAGGGTCCCGTCCGTGCCCCCTCTGAGGGTCCCCTGGCACCCCGGCCCCTCCCCTCCGAGGGGGTCTGAGGGTCCCCTCCCTGCGGGCACCGCTGAGGGTCCTGAGCCCGCTCCAGCCTGGGGGTCCCCGGCGCATGTCCCGGGCGCAGGGGCGAGCGCCAGCAGGGGGCGGGGGGAGGGTGCCCATCCGCGGCCCCTGCGGCCCTCCCCAGGCACCCCCGGCCCCCTCCCCGCTCCGAGGGGTCGCAGGGGGTCCCCCCTCCCTTGCGGGCACCGTCTGGAGCACGGCCCGCGCCAGCCAGGGGCTTTACCGGCTTGCGTCAGCAGGGCGCCCCCGCGGGGCGAACGCCAGGCACGGCGGGGGGCGGGCCATGACCGCCCTCCCCGGAGGAATCTCCCGAGCCCCTCCTCTGCCCGGGGAGAAAGTGCCGGGGAATGGGAGAAGTGTCCGGGGATGCGGTGAAGGCAGCGAGCACAGCGGGGTCTGCAGGCAGTGTCCCCCCGGGAGCCCCCCGCTCGTCCCCGGAGGAATCCTCGCCTTCCTCTGCCCGGGGAGCTCCGGAGAATGGGAGAAGTGTCCGGGGATGCGGTGGGGCAGAGTGCGCCCCGAGCGGGGCTGTGCCTGCGGTGAAGGCAGCGAGCACAGCGGGGTCTGCAGGCGGTGTCCCCCCGGGAGCCCCCCGCACCTACCCCGGGGATGCTTTAAACTGCACAAACTGCGCAGCATTCAAGATCAAAGTCAAGTTTTCACTTGCAATGTCTTAATTTGACTTTATTTTAATAAAAATGTAAATTGATAAGCTCGCTTGAAATTGCTGCTCAGTTGGTGCAATGACAGTCTTGGCTTTCTCTCTCCTCTATTTTTTTCCTCTAAATCAACTTTAAGTCTTTTGCTACATTGAGCAATTAAAGTTTCTTGCTGCCCGTGCACAGCCTATTTTCGATTCAGCATCCCAGTGGCACATTCAGCATTATCTGCACATTTTTAGGATGCGAATCATGTGAAGCACAGTCACCTCCTGGCAGGCACCAGGAGGAGTCAAAGCCCTTCACCTTGCCCGTGCTGTGTCAGGCAGAAGCAGGAAATTCCTCCGGGGAATTGTTGGGTCCTGAGCATGCCAGGGATGCATCACAGCTTCCAGGCACCCTGAATTCCTTGGGACCACCAGATCCAGCTTGGAGTGGCAGCTCCAGGCACAGAAAATCTCAGGCAAATCCTGCAAGTGGTTTGGAAAAGAGAAATCACCGTGTTTGCCTTTTGCAAGAGGTTCTCCAAAGCTTCTTGGGAAAGGGAGTGTATTTTATTTGTTTACCATGCGCAGTTCAGCTTTTATGGCCCTGTTGTCATGGGCAAGGTGGTGGCAATTGCAGCCACGGTGAGGTCTCATGCACTGGAACACGTGTGAGGGAAAGGAAAGGGAAATAAGGAAAAGTGCAGTGAGGGAGAGTGAGGAAAACGGCTCCTGAGCTGGAGCTTCTGCTCACAGCAGCTCATGGAGTAGCTCAGGTGATGACTGCAGTCCTGCAGGAAAAGTCTGCAGGATTTGACATTCCCTCGGTGCAAGCAGCAGTGGGAATTCATGCAAAATGCACACAGGGGGTGTGTGCAGGGAAAAACCAGCAGGAGCAAAGAAACTGCACAGAGGGCATGAAGTGAGGGGGCACAGAGGCCAGAGGGGATGAAAAATGTATGTATGGGCATGCCATGGAAATAACAGAGCAGGGGATGTGTCAGGCAGAAAAAATCAGGAAGAGTGCAAATGATAAATTAATAAAAAAATAAAGACAGAGCTCATAAAACAAAGCAAACAGAGGGAAGTATTTAACATCTGTCCCAATGCAACAATTATTCTAAAGAAAACAGGGAAACACAAAAGCAGCATTACCTGTTACTGCCCATATTCCAGCTGTGCCAAGTTTCAGAGTTAAGTCAGAGCTGTGTGTGACATTCCAGATGCCAGCCCAGTGATACAATAAATCTGCCTTGGCTCCCGTTCCTGCGCTCCTCATCCTGGTCACTGCGGGCTGAAAGACGATCCCCTCGACGTGGGGAAGGCAACGCAGCCGTGTTTGCTCACCCCGAGGGAAGGCTGGCCAGTGAATGACATCATTTCTACAAGAAAGGGCGCTGTCTTTGAAGGGGTGCTGCCGGAGAGGGCCGGGACAGCGCCGCGGCGCTGTTGGTTGGGGTTGGTTTGCTGAAGGGATCAGCCCTGTCACACCCAGAGCCGGTGCCTCGGGCAAGGAACCGCAGCCTCAAGCCAACCCCAGGTTTTGGGCATCTGGGTTCAAGGAATTTCCTCCACCTTTTGTGGCCGGGGCTCTGTCACCCAGCTCAGGTTTCCAAGGAGCACCTGGAGCTCCACGTACCTGTCTGCAATCTGCTGGAAGAGCCCAGATGTCTGCTGCTGTCTGTCATGCCAGGTGCAAAAACATCTTCACAAACCAGGCCTTTCATCCAAGGATTTCTCAATTGTTGTCTTCATTTCCCATAAATCCCACCAGGCTGAAAATGGAGCAAATGTTACACCCTTGTGCTCGTCCGTGTCTGTGGAAGGGAGCCTGAATTCCTGGTTTTTCTCCAGGAAAAGCCCTCCTGTGCTGAGCAGGCACCAACCTGAGCTGCACACCTTGGGATGTTTGGCACCAGAGCTTCAGAGATCCCAAAGGATGTGGGGCTGGGATGAATGCCTCTGGTTCTTGCAGGGAACCCTGCAGAGATGAGGTGGGGTTGGCTGTGAACCAGCTCTGAACTGACCCAGCTCTGAGAGCTTTGTCCAGATCTGAAGGGCTCCCGTGGACAAACCATACTTTAAAAAGTTGTTTTGCCTTTAGGGCTTGAGAGGGAGGATGCCCAGGCAGAAGGTGAAGCAGCTGCTTCAGCACCAAACCCATCCCACAGAGCAGGGGGGACTCGGTGATCTTGGAGGTCTTTTCCAACCTCAGTGATTCCTTGGTTCAGTGATTATTCTGGTGTCTGTGGTGGTTTCAAGAGAACCTGCTTGGTTTAGGTTGAATCATGGAACATCCTGAGCTGGAGGGACCCCCAGGATCATCCAGTCCAGCCCCTGTCCCTGCCCAGACCCCCCAACACCCCCAGCCTGGACATCCCTGCAGCGCTGCCCAAATTTCTCCCCCATCCTTCATCTCCCCCATCCCTCACTCTCACACAATCATGGAATGTGCTGAGCTGGAAGGGACCCACAGGGATGATCAATGCCAAAGCCAAACCCTGCCCAGAGCCCCCAGCAAGCCCAGCCTGGGCATCCCTGGAGCTCTGGCAGCCTCGGGGCCGTGCCCATTCCCTGGGCAGCCTGGGCAGTGCCAGCACCCTCTGGGGGAAGAGCCTTGCCCTGAGCTCCAGCCTGAGCTGCCCTGGCCCAGCCCCAGCCGTGCCCTGGCTGCTGTCCCTGTCCCAGAGCAGGGATGGGAGCTGCCCCTCGGGAGGAGCTGCAGCTCCCTGAGCTCTGCCCTCAGTGTGCCCTGCTCCAGCTGCACACACCAAGAGCCCTCAGCTGCTCCTCCTGTGGCCCCTCCTGACCCTTCTCCATCTTTGGGCACCCTCAAACACCTTTAGATCTCACATTTTGGTGCCCCAAACCCAGAGATGTTGGATCCCCTCGTGCTGTGGGCTGGGGGATCAGCCCCAGTGGGAGCTGTGGCTCTCCTTGACCCTCAGAGCACGGAGAACCTGCACAGCTCCTGCCACTGTCCTCGTTGTTCCCCTGATAAGGATCAGCAGCCAGCTTCCCAAGGCCAACCCTCCTGGCACTTTCACCACACTAAAATCACAAAGAAAAACAACAGGGCTGGAGGAGGGCCGGGCCGTGCTGCACAAACACGGCTCCCAAAGAAGGAACAAAGGCGTGCACGGGGTCCTGAACACCAAAGATGGGCTCTGCCTCCTGCAGTTATTTTTTCCCTTTTGTTTCTGCCTGCGGGAGCACATTGTTCATGTCACTGTGAGGAGTTCCAGGCAGACATGACGAAAGGGACAAAGCAGCCCAGGACAGGAGACATCCCGTGCGGGCCTGGCACTGTTTGGAAACACGGAGTGAGCAAACAGGAAAGGCCTTTAACCATTGAGCACTCGGGATCCCAGCGTGCTCTTGGCACCAGCAGGAACAATGGGGTGATGTCACGAGCCAGAATTCCCCGTGGTGGATGGCAGCCCAGCAAATAATCAGCATTCTTGTCCCGGGACATGAGCAACATTTTTCCAGAGTTGTTCATCCCCCACGGAGCCTCTGTGAGGAAGTGAAGGAAAGAGACATTGTCAAGTGGGGCTTCCTTTGGGATTTTCGCTGCCCCCCTGCCCTCCCCAGCTCAGCACATCAGCTGTAATTAATAAATCCCAGCTTTCTGCTGATGGGGAGGAGCTCAGCGAGGCACAGGGAGGCTGAAGGAGATGTTTCACGCAGGGAGAAAGGGTGAGCACACGGTCTGCATACTTGGAAGGCAAAGGGGCAGAGTTTCCTCAGCTCTGTGGGGCTGTGAGCTGACACTGAGTGAACCTGGAGCGTTGCCCATGGGATTCCAAAGGTGCTGAGGATGGCTCAGGAGAAACTCCTGCACAAACAGTGGTGGAATTTCAACACATTTAAAAAATAATTCCAACAATTTTTTTCAACAGTTTTATTACTATTAATTTTTAAGGCTACTAAACAACATGAACAACACAAAGTCATTCTCCAGATCCCAGTTTCTCCTTATTTTGGCTTAAAGTCAGCTCTGTGGAGAATATCCTGAAGTTCATTTGCATCCAGGCCTCTCTTGAGGCAGCTCTTGAATTCCCTTTTGGCTCCTTTCTGTTGATGGGAACTGGTGCCATGGGAGGACTGGGAGAGCTGGGCAGCCCTCAGGGCTTTGCTCTTGGGCTCTTACTGAAAATCCAGACTCACCTCTCCAAGATTTGCTCTTCAAGGTCCCAGTTGGTTTCCCTGCAGCCACCCTGGGCTGGGCTGTCCCTTCTGTGCTGTCCCAGGGGAGGTGGCACTTCTTGCTGAGCTGGATGTGGGATTTCAGCAGCAAAAGGGACCTCAGTGAGTCCCAGGCAGTCCTGAAATGCAGCCCTACAGAGAGGAGCCCAAAGCCATGAGTGTGTGTGAGTGGTTTGCTGCTAACACATTTGTCCTGCTCTGTGTGGGAGGTCTAGCTGAACACACCCCAGGGGTGTTTGTGTGGTCCCAGTGGGATTCTTCAGGAGTTTTCCCATCCTGAGGCTCCCAGGGAAGCCCAGTGCCCCTCTCAGGGGTGGGCAGAGCAGCCTGGCCCCAGGTGTTGGCACTGCTGCCTCTGCCCACACCACAGACACAAGGTGTCCCCAGGACAGGTGGGGTCACACAGAGGGGAAGGTCCCGGGATGTGCCAGCTCCATCCTTCCCAGGGAGGTGGGAAGGGGCAGGTGGCCTTGGCAGGGGCCATCCTGTGACATCCAGGAGAGGCAGGCTGTGACCCTGGAAGGGTCTGTCCCCGTGGCAGGCACTGCCCTGTGCCAGGGGCCAGCCTGGAGGGAAGAGGCTGATATTGCCTGGCGTCCTGGTGGACTATCCTGTTCTGCTCTGCAGGGATGGATTACCCAGTTCTGTTCCCCAGGGATGGATTATCCAGTTCCCTTCTGCAGGGATGGATCATCCAGTTCCCTTCTGCAGGGATGGATCATCCAGTTCTGATATCCAGGGATGGATCATCCAGTTCTGCAGGGATGGATTATTGAGTTCTGATATCCAGGGATGAATTATCCAGTTCAGTTCTGCAGAGATGGATGAACCCAGTTCTGTTTTCCAGGGATAGATTATGCAGTTTCGTTCCCTCAGGGATGGATTTGTTTTTTGGATTTGTTCTCTCAGTTCTGATATCCAGGGATAGAATATCCCAGTTCTGTTCCCCAGGGATGCATTTGTTCCACTGGGATGGATTATCCAGTTCAGTTCTGCAGGGATGGATTATCCCAGTTCTGCACTGCAGGGATGGATTATCCCATTTTGATATCCAGGAATGGATTATCCCAGTATTGCTCCCCAGGGATGGATTATCCAGTTCTGTTTTCCAGGGATGGATTATCCAATTCAGCTCTTCAGGGATAGATTATCCAGTTCTGATATCCAGTTCTGTTCTGCAGGGATGGATTATCCCAGTTCTGTTTTCCAGGGATGGATTATCCACTTCTGTTTTCCAGGGATGGATTATCCACTTCTGTTTTCCAGGGATGGATTATCCAGTTCCGATACCCAGTTCTGTTCTGCAGGGATGGATTATCCAGTTCTGTTCCTCAGGGATGGATTATCCCAGTTCTGTTCCCTCAGGGATGGATTATCCAGTTCTGTTTTTTGGGGATGGATTATCCAGTTCTGTTTTCCAGGGACGGATTATCCAATTCAGCTCTTCAGGGACAGATTATCCAGTTCTGATATCCAGTTCTGTTCTGCAGGGATGGATTATCCAGTTCTGATATCCAGGGATGGATTATCCAGTTCTGTTCCTCAGGGATGGATTATCCCAGTTCTGTTCCCTCAAGGATGGATTATCCAGTTCTGTTTTCCAGGGATGGATTATTATGCAGAATAATCCATCCCTGATATCCAGGGATGAGTTATTCAGTTCTGCTCTTCAGGCAGAAGACACAAAGCCAGAGGTGCTGTCCTGAAGGACCTGGTGACACTTTGCTGCCCAGGAATTTGAATTCCAGTGGCTTTGGGACAGCAAAGTGGAAAGACAGGAATGGCAGCAGATCCTGATCCCTTTCTGCAGATCTTTGCCCCTTAACTGGAGCTCTCAGGAACCACTGATCAGGGCATGGTTGGTGTTCCTGGGATTCTGGCACTGATGGGATGCCCTGGGATGTCTGTCAGGCAGGGAGAGAGAACTGGGATCTTGGTCTTGGAGGGAGAAAACAAAGTGAATGTCTCCAAGACCTGTGAAATGTCCTGAGCTCTCCTTCTAGGTTAAATTCCTCCAGGGGAGATGTGTGGAGTGAGTTGGGGTAAGGGAGCTGCAAAGATCAGTCAGTCTGTCTGCAGTCTGATCCTGACCCTGGTACACAATGTTGTTAAATTTACACAAAGTGACCAAGCCTTGAGTCCGATAAAAGAAAGGGGAGGCAAAATGGAGGCTGAATGAAATCCAGGGAGGCACCAGATAAATGGGAATATTGGGAATGTGTGGATGTGTGATCAGCACACTCAGCTCCATGCAGGGCTCTCCTGTGCTATCAGACCTGGAGAAAACCTTCAGGAGCAGCCAAACCTGGCCCCTTATGGCACTGCCTTCTGCTGGTGGCTGTCACAGGCCACAGACCTGGTCTGGTTTTTCAGTTATTTAAAATCATAACAAATGTGCTCCTGATGATGCCTTTCCATCCTGCTCTGGGAGCTCTTGAAAAGAGAAACACTGGAAAAAAAAAATTGCAGCTCTCCCGCATCAAGAAATCTGAGGAGTTTTGAAAATGTCAGGACTCCAAAGGCTCCCAGGTCCTGCTCCTTTCCTCACCAGCTGGGAAGCAGAGTGTGTTTCACCCTTGCTCTGTGGATGGAAAAGGGAATATTTGCAGTTCAGAAAGGAGTTTTTTTAATAAAATGAGTGACAATTACAGCTAGTCCTGTGTGCCTGCCTGATCACACATCTTTGTGCCCAAAAGGCAAGAAAAGCAAAGTGCAGAGTGTTTAAACAGCCCCGTGGAGACATTCCTCATGTGTTGAGTGTTTATTGGAACACCTTAACAGGGATGTCTGCCTTGACTCCACCCTGATGGCTGAACCCCTTCAGCTTTCCAGCACGATGAGCGACCTGGAATTTATAATTACAATAGGTGTCATGCAATTAATCAGCACCTGGGAGCTGCCTCGGTGCTGTGAGAGCCCCAGTCTCTGCAGCAAGTGCAGGAGAGCAGCTTGTGCAACAGGGCTGGGACAAGCCTGGAGGGGCTCCTGCCACCTGGGCAGGCACAAATCCCCTTCTCCAGGTGCCCCAGGGTCAGGCACAGCAATGGGAACCAGGTGACAGGCCAGCAAGCAATCAGTTTGGAAATGTTCAGCAGCTTAAATCCATTCATGAGCTCCCTTCTAGGTTAGATTTCTCCAGGGCAGATGTGTGGGTAAACTGGGGTAAGGGAGATGCAAAGATCAGTCAGGGGCAGAAACTGATGTAGAGAACAAGGCAGAAGTTAAAGAGAGAATCCCAGAATGGTTTGGGTGGGAAGGGACACTAAAGCTCATGGGCAGGGACACCTCCCACTGTGCCAGGTGCTGCCAGCCCCAATGTCCAGCCTGGCCTTGGGCACTGCCAGGGCTCCAGGGGCAGCCACAGCTGCTCTGGCAATCCCAGCCCAGCCCCTGCCCACCCTGCCAGGGAACAATTCCCAATGCCCAAGATCCCATCCAGCCCTGCCCTCTGGCACTGGCAGCCATTCCCTGGCTCCTGTCCCTCCATCCTTGTCCCCAGTCCCTCTGCAGCTCTCCTGGAGCCCCTTCAGGCCCTGCAAGGGCTCTGAGCTCTCCCTGGAGCCTTCTCCTCTCCAGGGCAGCACCCCCAGCTCTCCCAGCCTGGCTCCAGAGGGGCTCCAGCCCTGCAGCAGCTCCGTGGGCTCCTCTGGGCTCTCTCCAGCAGCTCCAGGTGCTGCTGATGTTGGAATTCCCAGGGCTGGGGCAGCTCTGCAGGTGGGGAATCACCTGAGAAGAGCAGAGAGGGAGGATCCTCTCCCTCATCCTTTGATGCAGCCCAGGACATGGGGATGATTTTGGGTTTCAAACTCCACTGCTGAGCTTTTAACCCCCCAAAATCCCCAATTCCTTCCCCCAGGGCTGGTTTTGATCCACCCCCCAGCCCCTGCTCACCTTTGGGATTCCCCAGGTGCAGCACCTTGCACTTGGCCTTTGTGACCCCCGCAGGTTCTCCCAGGCCCCCCTCCCCAGGCTGCCAAAGTCCCTCTGCATGGTGACATAAAGCTGGGAGAAAAGCGAGGACAACAAACAAAATGCAAGTGTCTGCCCTTTACACCTCAGCACTTTAATAGGGGGTTAATTATTAATTATTGATATGGTTTATTGGTGCTTTGGGGCATTGATTGTGCCGCCTGCAGGACAGATCCCATTGTTCTGAACAATGTGCAGATCCACGGGAGCACCCACAGGGGTTACAAAGGTTTTCCAGAAAAAGTGCTGATGCTGAAACACTCAAAGTTATGAACACTGAGAATATCTCACTTTCCTTCTGAAATTAGGGCTAGAGAATAAATGAACTCCTGAGTTTTTGAAATTTTTTTGCCTTCAATAAAGTTATTCCATCTCTCAGTCTTGGATTTGTGGCAAAATGATTGAATTGATTTAATTTTCTTTACTTGGGGACTCAAAAAAAAAAAAAAAAATCTCCTGTTAAAATACCACATTTTTTATCAGACTTGCAACTTTCCAAAATGTCTTTAATAGAAGATTTAAAAATGTTTTCAAAAGAAGTCAGAAACACTCGATTTGGAGGGAAAAAAAAACCTAAAAAAACAAACTGCAAAAACATCTCCAAGATGGTCATAATTTCCATGCAGCTTCTTTTTTTTTGGGAGGAGATGAGAGGCTCCAGCAGCAGATCAGTTGGGGAAGGAAACAAGGAAAGTTGCAGGAGAAAGTTTAATTAAAGTGGGAGTAATTAGGTGCTGAGGAATCCCAGGGAGGGCCTGGCACGGGCTTGGTCTGGGCAGCGTCTCCTGCCTGGATGGCTCTGCCCTTGGCCAGGCGGAGCTGTAATTTGGTTACTGGTTAACCAAATTAAAATAACCAGTTTGCCATGTGTAGGAGAGATGGGGGTAGGACAGTTGGGATGGACAGAGACCAGGAACTTGTGGTTTATTGCAAAGGGTCTGGGTGCAGGGCCCTGCTGGGAGCTGCCAGCCACAGCTCAGAGCAGGGCCCAGAGAGGAGACCCAAAGAGAGAGAGAGAGAGAGAGCAAAGAATAAAAGCAAAAGGGAAAAAGAGGTAAAGAAAGTGGCAAAGAGAAAGAAGGCAAGAGTGTGGTAAAGAGGATGAGAGAGAGCAAAGAATAAAAGCAAGAGGGTAAGAGAGCGAAGTTCCCATTACAATACCATAAATCTTCTTCGGTGATGAATATTCTAATTCTCACTAACCAATCTAGTCCAAGATACAAATCCTACAGCATTTATATACTATAATATTAGTATATAACATTTACATTAGTATGTAACATTTTGTGACTAGGTTGATAAATCATATCTGGAGGGTTGAGAGTTGGTTAGTAATTAATCAATTGTCCAGGGAGGGTAGTAATAGACCTGGGAATGTTATTGAGATGAGAATTAGTGGGATTCCTGGGAAGGATGGGCTTGAAAATTGGTCAAAGAAGCTTCAGTTCACGGTCAGGTTCAGGGGGCAGTGCTTGGAGCAATGGGTGGTTTGCTAGAGGGGGGATTTATTGATACGAATGACAGAAGTTTGGGTTGGATAATTAAAGAGAAAGTGAGTCATGAACTCAGTTCATGACTCAGTCAGTTACTATATATACATATACATATACATATATATATATATACATATATATACATATATACATATATATATATATATATATATACACTATATTTACTATAAGAATCATTACATTACCACACTGGGTTCCATTTTAAACCCTACAAACTCCTCTTTGGGCCCCTTCTGCCAAGCTGGCAGGGGCTGCTCTGAGCCTTGGGCCTGTCTGCAAGCAGAGGGTATTGTTTGATCAAAAGGGGATCACCTTCAGCTGGCCATGCCATTGTTTTCCAGTTGTTCAGGAACTGAGGGATCTCAAAGCTTGCTTTCATTTCAATTTCGCTTAGAGTTTCCATATTGTCAAAATCTTTTGCCAGACAATCATATTGATAAGGCCTTCCTGTTTCATCTTCCCCAAAAGCCATGGGATCCCATTTTTCTGGGGGTTTGACTCCAGCTACTGAGGGATCCAAGCTGAGGGGAACCATGTGATTTTCTGCTCCACTGGAAATTCTGTCCTTTTCTATTCCAACATATAATTATGTCAAAGTATTTGGAGTTTCATATTTAAAAAAAATAAATGTAATATCAGAAACAATTTCATCTCAGGGGAATTTTATTACAGGAATTATTTATTTTTAAATTTATATTTTATATTTTATAATATATTATAAATATATATAATGTATAATATATATTTATAACATATTTTATAATATAATTTTAATATATTATTTATTTTATCTCAACAATTTTTATTACAGGAATGTGTTATTGTGAGCAAAAATTGCAATTTTTTTCAAATCTTAAATAACATTTTAGCATTATTACAACAATTGTTGCAGTTTGATGTCTAAATTTAAACCTCCCAGTGGCACAGCCCGTTCCAATGCTGATACGAGGTGTTGCAAAATCCCAAACAAGGGCTGATTTTGTGACCTCTGCTGCTGCTTTGGTGGTTTCAGAACAATCGGGAGGATTGTTTGGAGAGGATTGTGGAAGATTGATTTGTAAAGGATGTTCATCAACGCTGTGGTTGTGATTCAGCCCAAGGGGCTGCTTTTTACTTTCTTTTTTATTTTCTTTTTTATTTTTATTTTTTATTTTCTTTTTTATTTTTTTTAATATTCATGGTCCAAATTTCATAACGGAGAAGGGAAAGGGAAAGGGAAAGGGAAAGGGAAAGGGAAAGGGAAAGGGAAAGGGAAAGGGAAGGGAAGGGAAGGGAAGGGAAGGGAAGGGAAGGGAAGGGAAGGGAAGGGAAGGGAAGGGAAGGGAAGGGAAGGGAAGGGAAGGGAAGGGAAGGGAAGGGAAGGAAGGGAAGGAAGGGAAGGGAAGGGAAGGGAAGGGAAGGGAAGGGAAGGGAAGGGAAGGGAAAGGATCTTGTTTTCTTTCTTTACCTCAGGAATTCCCTGGCTGCTGTTCTGGTTCTGAGTTCTCCAGCCCCAGCTGATGGAGCAGTTTTCCATCAGGAGTTCTTGGGCAGGAGCCTGGGGCTGCCCTGAGTGGTTTTGCTCTGAAGGCTGCACTTTAGTTGTGTCTGACATCCCCTGGATGCCACAAACCCTCTCCTTTGTCACTGGAGATAAAGGAAAGCAGGGAGAAAACAAGATGAGAGCAGAGGAGGTGAGAGGACTCAGCTCCCCACAGGGTTTTTACTATTTACAACCTCAGGGATTCCTCAGAACAGCCCTGGCTGTGTGCTTGTTCACTCTGCCTTGAATCATGTGGGGATGCACATTCCTGGTGCTCAGCATTCCCTGCACATCCCAGGGTCTCACCTGCTGGGGGACGAGATCAGCCCTGGGGGAGCTGAAAATCCAAAAATCCTCTTAATTCCCCCCAGACTCCTCCCTTTGAGCATGAGGCCGCATCACTGCCAGCTTGGGGCGCACCCAAACCTTCCCCCAGCTGGGTTCAGCCCCTCGGGGCCCAGCTGATGCCACATCCTGGGGCTCCTGCAGTGGGGGAAGCTCAGCCCCCAGCCCAGATCCCAGCCGTCCCCCCTGGTGGGGTCACCAGCCCTGGAAGAGTCCCAGAACCGTAAGGATGTGGCTCATGAGGTTGGAGTGGATCTTAGATGGCTTTTCCAACCTTGCCAGCTCTGATTCTGTGCTCAGAGTGCAGGGCCAAGCCCAGGGCGGCTGACAGGGCCAGTCCCAGCCCATCCAGGAGGTGCAGGGGGTCCTTGGCATCCAATCCCGATGGAAACACAGAACCCAATCCAGTTTTGAGCGCTAGAAGCAGGGAACAGCCTCCTTAAATCACATTGTCAGGCAGCTGGAGGAAGTATCAGGAAATCCAGCCATCCTTGGAGTGCGGCTCCTGACTCTTTTTTTCAGGCTTTTCCTAAGGAAATTCTGGATCATTTCGCTGAAACCCAAATAACACCCAGCCCTTCCATAATCCCCAGTGCCCTATGCTGAGTTCAGCTCCTGAGGGCCCCAGAGCTGCCCCAACACTGCTCCAGCTCAGCTCCCCTTCCCCTGAGAGCCTCCCCCTGCTCCCTGTGATGCCTTGGGAAGGCTGGCCTGGAACAGAGACCAGACTGAGCTAAAGAATAAAGCAGGGATTTATGGAAAGGATCTCCTCCATGGATCCACCTTGGGCAGCACAAGAGCCCAGCCAGGGCTGCGCCAAAGATGAACCAAAATGGTCCCAAAATGAACCCAAGATAAACCTAAATGGTCCCAAAATGAACCCAAGATAAACCTAAATTGTCCCAAAATGAAACCAGGGTGAACAAAAATGTTGACAAAAGGAACCCAGGATGAACCAAAATGGTCCCAAAATGCACGAGCGGGCATGGGGTCTCTCCCTTTGATCAGTTCTGCTCCATTTGCACCTTGCAGTTCATTGTCCCATTCCAGCTTTAGCCCATGCAGTCCCACCCTGCTGGTTTTTCTCTCTCCAGCCCACGGGGTTTGTGCTCCTGGGCTGAGATTTGGATCATTTGTCCTTGGTGCCCAGCTGGAGCAGGAATTGTTTTGTCTCCCTGCTCTGTGCACAGAGCTCAGCATCCCCTCATGTGAAGCCCAGACCCACCCACTAAAGCAGAATCTGAAAAATAGAAAAGCGAATCCTGAGGCATCCATCACCTGTGTCCCTTTGTCCTCTGGGCCTTGGGTGTCACCTCTGCAGCTCCAGCTGCTCTGGGAGTCTGTGCCAGGGCCTCCCCACTCACTGAGAGGAATTTCTCCCTCTGACATTAAATCCCACCCTCATTCAAAGCCACCTACAACCATTTTCCCCCAGACCCATTATCCACTCTACTCCTCTCTCCTCAATAACCCTCATCCCTCATGACAGAAATGTCAAACTTTCTAAAGTGGTGATGACCCAGCACTGTAAATCCACCACCTTGGAAAATTGAGGTTCATCCCCATTTCTTCCTGCTGTTTTTTCTCCAGAGCCCTGGGAAAGGCCAAAACACAGATTTTTCAATTTTAGTCTTCTCCTGCCAGTGTGGAGAGATGAGGATGCTTTAGAAACACGGATTTTCAGAGGTGCTTTTGTCTCAGATGGTAAATCCACAGGTCAGGGCTCAGAGAAGGCCCAGCCTGGGCAGAGAACTGCCTAAATCAGTGGGAAATGCAAAGGATGGGGTTATGCACCAGGGGAATGTGAACTGGGAACGTTCTCTGGAAGTTCAACACCAGAACTCATTAATCCCAGGATTAATGAGCAGTTCTGGAAGAAAGAGGTCTCAAGGTGTCTTCTCATCCCACCCAGTAGCTCATTTACTCCCAAACTTCTATTTCAGCCAGTATTTAGTCACTTGTGCAAACCCCAAGGAAATGAAATGGAGATTTTTGGAGCTCACTTGAATTAGCAATATGAATTAAGCATTTAAAGTTTAGCTTGTAGAACTATGTTTTGAATTTGAATGTTTTTACTTAAGAAACCTCTTCCATGGTACAAAGGGCATAGAAAATGCAAATTTCTGAAGTTTCTTGCATAAAGAACAATACTAGAGAAGACTAAGAGTTACAAAAAGCTTAGATAAAATCCCATGTCAGAAACCCTCATTCCTCCTTCCCAGGGGGCTCTGGAAGAGTCAGGGCCCGGAGCAGGTGAGGTAATTCCCACCTGGCCTCTGCCCAGCCCAGGGAAACGCTGTAACTGCAAGGCTTTGGGGCTGCTGCACTCACACACGTCTGAGGGCTCGGCTCTGCCTCTTTTGTGTGGCTTTGGCAAGCCCTGCACATGCCTCATGGGCCAGACCGTGCCAAAAACACAGAGAAGCAGAGCGTGGGGCACGCCCGGCGCGGGAGGCACCACAGGGCCCTGCACAAACCCACAGAGCTCCAGCCAGAGGGGATTAAGCGCTCCAGCCCTGCATGAGGCATCCTTGAGAAACACAAAACCTCAGGTGCCACCTAACTGGGGCTCCTGGGGCTGGCATTCCTCCCCAGGCCACTGTCACAGCCGGGCCCGGTGCCACCCTGCACGGGTACGTGCACGTCCTCATGGGGCTGGCACTGCCCGAGCATGGGCTGCTCTCCCCTGTCCCCAGGGTTGGTGACATTCTGGGAAGGAGTTCAGCAGCACAGGGCAGGGACAACTCTGGAAACACTGGCGAGCAGGGTTGGATGCGTGAGAAATGATCCTCACTTCCAAAAATGTAAAAGGTTTATTACAACCTTATCAGAAATACAACAGCAGACTGAAAGAGAAAACATTACAGCGCCAGGAGCAGAGGATGTTCCCCACCATGTGCTCACCCACACCATGGAGGTTCCACCTTTTAACCCTTTGGCCCCCGCAAAGTTCTGTCCATGCTGCATGCCAGACCTACACCTGGGACCTGGAGCTTCTCCCCAGCTGGGCCAGCACAGGGAAAGCCCAGCCAAGAGCTCAGAGGGACGGGGTGTGGAGGAGACCAGGCAAAGCCAGGCCTGATAAAGCACAAGGAGATTGTGAGCAGGGATGGGACCAGCCAGTCTGGGCCATGGGGAGGGTGTCTGAGTTAAAATGCTCAGCTCAAAAGCCCTGCCTGGTGCACAGCACTCTCATGCTGTGAGAACCTGCAGGGAACTTCCAGCTCTCTGTGCTCTGTGCCCTGGGCATCTCCTGCTTGGTGACTGTGAGCCAGTCCCTCACTTCCAAAATAATGTAAAAAGGTTTATTAAAACCTTATCAAAAACACAACAGCAGACTGAATAGAGAAAACATTACAGCACCAGGAGCAGAGGATTTTCCCCACCATGCGCTCACCCACACCATGGAGGTTTCACCTTTTAACCCTTTGCCCCCAAAGTTCTGTCCATGGACTCCTCCTTCCCTGCCCAGGGGTGGCGATCACTGCCTGACACCTTGAGTGGGGGGGCAGCTGTTGCCATGGGAACGAGTGACCCTCCCCAATGTCCCCAACCCAGGGCACCCCTGAGAACAACACAAGGGGGTAAAACACAACTATGAATCTATAAAACTGCTCCTGACACATATACAGGATATTTGCCTTTGATTGTGAGAGTCAGCCATGGCATTGCTCATCTGTCACAGATGGATCCCCAAAACCCAACTTCCAGCCTGGCCTAGCCGGAGCAGAGCAGACAGGATGACCCTGCAGGTGTCTCCTGCAGAGGGGCTGCCCCAGCCTGTGCTGCCCTCTCCCCCTGAGCAGAGGGGCTTTGAGCCAGCCAGGGTTTCATTGTGTAAGAGAGCAAAACAAGAGAGAACAAAAGGAGTGTTCTTGAGAGGAGTGACTGTGTGTGCGTGTGTGTGAGTGTGTGTGAGTGTGTGTGAGTGTGTGTGTGAGTGTGAGTGTGAGTGTGTGTGTGTGAGCGCTCCCTAATCTGCAGGGAAGGGAGCAGGAACTGCTTGAGCTTAAAACCAGCCCTGCTGGAGACGTGGACACTCATTACACATGCACACTCACTCATTACACATGCACACTCACTCATTACACATGCACACTCATTACACATGCACACCCATTACACAGGGTAACACTCATTACACATGCACTCTCATTACACATGCACACTCATTACACATGCACTCTCATTACACATGCACACTCATTAGACATCCATACTCGTTACATGTGGACACTCATTACACATGGATTCATTACACAAGAGCACTCATTACATGTGGACACTCATTACACATGGACATTCTCATTACACATGGACACACTAATTACACATGCACACTCATTACACACAGACACTCATTACACATGCACACTCATTACACACAGATACATTACACATGGATACTAATTACACATGCACATACTCGTTACATATGCACACATTATATATGGACTCTCATTACATGTGGAAACTCATTACACATGGACACTCATTAGACATGGACACACTCATTACACACAGACACCCATTACACATGCACACTCACTCATTGCACATGCACACTCATTACACATGCACTCTCATTACACAGGGGCACTCATTATACATGCATACTAATTACACATGCACACTAATTACACATGGACACTCATTACACACACACACAGAGGCCCTGGGAAAGCTCCTGTGCCTCCAAATCCCTGCGGGAGCTCCAGCAGAGGGGCAGAAGGTGTTTGCAGGTGCACTGCAGGGTTAGGGAGGTGCGTGGTGGCAGTCTGGTCCCCGCAGGGTTGGAGGCAGCCAGGGGAAGTCAGTCTGGTGAGGGGATGTTTGAGCAGCTGCTGAAGATGAGGTCTGGGGAAAGCCTTGCAAGATCAGGCTGCAAATTAAAGGTAATTACGTGTAATCACTCCTTGTAGTTGATTGGTGGTGGAAATTCATGGAATCATGGAATGCTTTGGGTTGGAAGGGACATTTAAAGGTCATCCAGTGCCACCCCTGCCATGGCCAGGGACACCTCCCACTGTGCCAGGTGCTCCAGCCTGGCCTTGGGCACTGCCAGGGCTCCAGGGGCAGCCACAGCTGCTCTGGGAATCCCAGCCCAGCCCCTGCCCACCCTCACAGGGAGGAATTTCTCTCTGATATTAAATCCCACCCTCTTTCAAAGCCATTCAAAGCCATTTTCCCCCCTCCTGTTGAGGGAAATGGGCACATCCATTTCTGCAGCCCCAGCAGAGGGGGAGAGTGCTGGAATTAAAAGCCAAGGTTTCCACAGGAGTGGCCTGTGCAGGAGACCTCAGTCCTGGGGTTTCATTGCCCATGAGAGGAAGGGGAAAAATTGAGTACAGGGAAGAGAAATCTTAGAGGAGAAGGCTCCAGGCAGAGCTCAGAGCCCTTGCAGGGCCTGAAGGGGCTCCAGGAGAGCTGCAGAGGGACTGGGGACAAGGATGGAGGGACAGGAGCCAGGGAATGGCTCCCAGTGCCAGAGGGCAGGGCTGGATGGGATCTTGGGCATTGGGAATTGTTCCCTGGCAGGGTGGGCAGGGGCTGGGCTGGAATTCCAGCTGGGATGGAATTCCCAGGGGGCAGTGATTGCTCTTCAGAACCCAAAACTTTTATCAGGAGCCTACATTGAGGAGGGCCCAAGAGTCGGGACAAGAGAAATGTGTGTGAAAGATCATCCACAGCAAAAAACAGGGCCAAGAGTGTGTCTGACATGGGGCTGAGTATGCAGAGGAGGGGGCCTAGAGGGACCTGCCTTTAAAGGTGTCTGTCAGGGCACTTCAAACCCAGCCTCCTCTGAAGTGCTGGAGGCCAGAACCAGAACCTTTGTAGCTGTCTGTGGCCTCTGAAGGTCTGGCCACTGCACAAATGTCATTTCAGAAAAGCCTTTCCCAACCCTGCTTTGATCTGGCTTAGTGTGGAAGGCACGGAAAGTCAACTTCTCCTTTCTGTGAGTGCCCTGGGAGCTCCAGCACAGCCTGGGAACTCTCCCCACGCTCCCAGAGGGGCTCCAGGTGTTCTGGGTGCACAGCAAGAGGGAAGGGGCTCCTCCAGGAGCAGCTTTAGGGCTGTTCACATTTACCCTGCCAGGCTGGAAGGAACCTTAGAACTCATCCAATCCTGCCTGTTTTCAGCTTCCTTTTTGCACCTCTGTTGAGGTTGGGATTGAAGGCACTCAAGACCATGGTTCACATTCAGACCCAGGTGTTTATTATTTCTTATCTGTGTTACAGTCCCACAGCAGTGAGTTCTGCACTTCTTCACTACAAGGCACAGAAATGGCCAACTGTCTCTTATTTATTACAAGGCCTTTTAAGACTAAACTGTCCAATTAAGAAATGACACCCAAATTATTTTCACTTTTAACCTAATAACTGATCACTCAAAGTCTGCAATGTGGACTTTTTGTCCAATTACACAACACCACCCAAACCCATGGAGAAGAAGGAGGAGAAGGAGAAGGAGAAGGAGAAGAAGGAGAAGGAGAAGGAGAAGGAGAAGGAGAAGGAGAAGGAGAAGGAGAAGGAGAAGGAGAAGGAGAAAAAGGACAAGCCTCTGCCCCAAAACCTCCATCTTGCTTTTTATCTATTACTTTATTCTAAACCCTTAAACTCGAGTTTCCCACCCTGTGATCTCACACACTTCTATCCAAACTCCACACCCACAATCCCAGTTCTGTCATTCCATTCTGGAAGCTTCTCCACAGCCTCAGATCAGTGCAGTGTTCTCTTGGGGGTCAGTCCTGGCAGCACAGAAAGTCTCCAATTCTCAGCATCCACAACTCCAACACAATCCCACCCCTGCCACGTGCCAGGGACACCTTCCACTATCCCAGGGATGGGAGTCGGGCCCCAAGAGAGCCTGTGAATGCTTTGGGTGCTCAGCTCTGGCTCAGCAACCCCCTGCCCTGCTGTTTGTCCAAACCCCGTGGTTTTGGGGCTCCAAGCTGTGGAATTCAGAGCCAGCCATCGGGCTCTGCAGCTGCAGGCAGCAGCAAATGCCTGCTGTGCTGTGGCTGCCTGGACATGAAACAGCGGAGCCTGGGCTGGGGATGTCGGAGGGATGAGCTGGGGAGGAGGGAGGGCCTGCCCTGGGTTAATGAGAGAGGTGTGAAAATCGTGGCAGCCCTGGCAGGCAGCTGATTTATCAGCCTGGTGACAGATGCCAGCTAAGGAAGGGGTTGTGTGCTGCAGGCAGATGATGAAAGCTCAAGCACGAGGCTCCTCGGGTGACAGTTCATGGAGAGCTCACGTTCCTGCAGCTGGAGAATTCCCCACCCTGCCCTGCAACCCCGAGGCACCAGGGAGCTGCCCTGGCAGGGCAGGACCTGCTGCTCCAGATGCTCCCAGGGCATTGGAGCAGGAACCACAGGGACAATGGCACTGCTGGAGGCAGCTGTGACACAGCACGAGGGGGTCACATGGATGGTGAAGAAGGGAAGATCATGGAAACACGGTTTGTGTTGGGAGGGACCCAAAAACTCATCCAGAGACATCCCAGGTGCTCCAGCCTGGCCTTGGGCACTGCCAGGGCTCCAGGGGGAGCCACAGCTGCTCTGGGCACCCTGGCAGAGCCCAAACCTCTCTAACCAGGCCTTGCCAGGCTACAAACCCCCTGTGGCAAATGGCACTGGGGGCACCTGCAACCAGCCAGGAAATCATTCTTTCCTTTCCTTTCTCCATGTGCTGCAATGGGGTTTGGTGCTGCTTTCCATCCTTGGTTCAGGAATGTGAATGCCAGAGTGGTTTGGGTGGGAAGGGATCTTCAATGCCAGCTCATTGCAGCCCAGGGACACCTCCTCCTGTGCCAGGGGCTGCCAGCCTCAGTGTCCAGCCTGGCCTTGGGCACTGCCAGGGCTCCAGGGGCAGCCACAGCTGCTCTGGGAATCCCAGCCCAGCCCCTGCCCACCCTGTGAAGCCCAACAGAATCCCAGGCTGAGGTGCAGGACAGGTTTTTGTGGTTCCAGCTTACCTCAGAAGTGCATCAGCACCAGACATAGGAATAGGATGGCAAGTCTTACTAAAATACTCTTGGAAATCCCAGGTTCTGGGGTTGCATGGTTTGAAAGGAAGTTTTTTGGTGTCTGGAGTTTTAACAGAAAACTGTAAAGCCTAAATCCTAACTCAGAAAAAAAAAATTATGGCAGGAGCTCTCCAGCCAGCTTTAGAGGAGAATTTGGGGATGCAGCCTGGAGGTGATGACCTGGATTCCTTCTGTGGCTGATGCAGGGAAACTCCTCCCAAGGGGCAGCTCCCATCCCTGCTCTGGGACAGGGACAGCAGCCAGGGCACGGCTGGGGCTGGGCCAGGGCAGCTCAGGCTGGAGCTCAGGGCAAGGCTCTTCCCCCAGAGGGTGCTGGCACTGCCCAGGCTGCCCAGGGAATGGGCACGGCCCCGAGGCTGCCAGAGCTCCAGGGATGCCCAGGCTGGGCTTGCTGGGGGCTCTGGGCAGGGTTTGGCTTTGGCATTGATCATCCCTGTGGGTCCCTTCCAGCTCAGCAAATTCCATGATTGTGTGAGAGGGAGGGATGGGGGAGATGAAGGATGGGGGAGAAATTTGGGCAGCACTGCAGGGATGGCCAGGGCGGGGTTGGTGGGGGGTCTGGGCAGGGACAGGGCTGCACTGGATGATCCTGTGGGTCCCTCCAGCTCAAGATGTTCCATGATTCAACCTAAACCAAGCAGATTCTCTTGAAACCACCACAGACACCAGAATAATCACTGAACCAAGGAATCACTGAGGTTGGAAAAGACCTCCAAGATCACCGAGTCCCCCCTGCTCTGTGGCATGGGTTTGGTGCTGAAGCAGCTGCTTCACCTTCTGCCTGGGCATTCTCCCTCACAAGCCCTAAAGGCAAAACAACTTTTTAAAGTATGGTTTGTCCACGGGAGCTCTTTAGCTCTGGACAAAGCTCTCAGAGCTGGGTCAGTTCAGAGCTGGTTCAGAGCCAACCCCACCTCATCTCTGCAGGGTTCCCTGCAAGAACCAGAGGCATTCATCCCAGCCCCACATCCTTTGGGATCTCTGAAGCTCTGGTGCCAAACATCCCAAGGTGTGCAGCTTATTCCATGATTCTGTGAGACTGAGGGATGGGGGAGATGAAGGATGGGGGAGAAATTTGGGCAGCGCTGCAGGGATGGCCGGGGTGGGGTTGCTGGGGTGTCTGGGCAGGGTTTGGGGTGGGACTGGATGATCCTGGGGGTCCCTCCAGCTCAGGATGTTCTGTGGTTCTGTGATCCCCACTCAGGTTGGCTGTAGGTGTCAGGGCCTCACAGATGTTGGTGTCCCCTCCCAGACCCTCTGAGGGTCGCTGGTGCTGGAATGGGGCTGTCCTGGTGCAGCCAAAGGCAAGGAGAGCTCCCCAGGGTGATGCTCCCCAGCACGTAGGTGTGAGAGCAGCCACGGGAGCCTTTCACAGCACCACGTTCCTCAGCTGTCAAGAGGCAAACACCTCCATGCGGTCAGCCCAAAAACACAAAAGGATTTTAATCCACTGAGATGCTTCGTTTGGCCTTGATTTAAATGGTATGAGAGGACAATTATGTTATGTTATGACAGGCCAGATGGGAGATTATCCATTTATTTGGCACTTTACAAACACTCCCAGGATCGAACAAAAGCATCTCTGGGTGAGAGCTGCATGCCCCGGACTCTCTCCAGCTCACTGATATGCAAATCCCAGCACACGCCACCCTTGGCACCTTCTCTGCACCAATTTTGGTCACGGCTCCCATATTATATTATATTAGCTTCAGGATATTATATGCTCTTTGTTCTGGGCCCATTATAATTTGGATTATAATGGGCGGAAAAAATACAGCTCTGGGCTCTGGGCTTTGGCCTTTGGACATTGGGCTTTGGGCTCTGAGGTTTGGGTTCTGGGCTCTGGGCTTTGGGCTTTGGGCTGTGGCCTTTGGGCTCTGGGCTTTGGCCTCTGGGCTTTGGGCTCTGGGCTCTGGTCTTTGGGCTTTGGGCTCTGGGCTCTGGGCTTTGGCCTCTGAGCTCTGGACTTTGGGCTTTGGGCTCTGGGCTTTGGCCTCTGGGCTCTGGGCTTTGGGCTCTGGGCTTTGGGCTTTGGGCTCTGAGCTCTGGGCTTTGGCCTCTGGGCTCTGGGCTCTGGGCTTTGGGCTCTGAGCTCTGGGCTTTGGCCTCTGAGCTCTGGGCTTTGGGCTCTGGGCTCTGGTCTTTGGGCTCTGGCCTCTGGCCTTTGGGCTTTGGGCTCTGGGCTTTGGCCTCTGAGCTCTGGGCTTTGGGCTCTGGGCTCTGGTCTTTGGGCTCTGGGCTTTGGGCTTTGGGCTCTGGGCTTTGGCCTCTGAGCTCTGGGCTTTGGGCTCTGGGCTCTGGTCTTTGGGCTCTGGCCTTTGGGCTCTGTGCTTTGGCCTTTGGGCTCTGGGCTTTGGCCTCTGAGCTCTGGGCTCTGGCACCGGGGGGCAGCGGGGTTTGCCCTGGAGGTCCCGGCTGCCATCAGTGGCTCCGGGCTGCGGGCACACAGGAACCACAGCCAGGGGCAGGGGACACACACCGGGGCCGTGGGGTGCGCTCACCTGGGCGGTCACAGGGACCTGGGGGGGTCACAGGGACCTGGGGGGGGTGTCACCTTCACCTGGGGGGTGTCACACTCACCTGGGGAGTGCTTTACTTACCTATGGGGCATTCCACTCACTTGTAGAATGCTTCATTCACCTGTGGGGTGTCACACTCACCTGTGGGGTGCTGTGCTCACCTGTGGGTGCTGCACTCACCTCTGGGGTGTCACACTCACCTGTGGGTGCTGTGCTCACCCGTGGTTTGACCAAAAAGCTGAAGGCTTCCTTTCTGTGACCAGGTGTGTCAGAGGCCCTCAGGGGAGGAGGCTCTGGAGCTCACAGGTGACTCAATTACCAAAACTCCAGATGAAAGCAGAAGTTTAGTGGAGAAGGGAAGAAAACAGTGATTCCTTCCCAATTTTTGATGACAAAGTGCCCTGTTCTAACCATCCCTGCCCAGCTCCAGCCTTGCCCAGAGCAGCAAATCCCAGTGGGCTTCTTCTCCTCACCGTGATGCCTTAGGGAGCTGGAATGGAGGCAATGTGGAGTTGAGGGGAATAAAGTGGAGATTTTTAAAAAATTTTTATTTTATTTATTGAAGAGTCTTCAAAGGCCACACCCTGGCAGTACCCGGATGGCTCCCAGATGGAAGCAAAAGAAAGCTTAGTTGCAATATCTCACATTTTAATAAGGTTTAGGCAGGGGGGAATTCTTTGGAGGATGAGAGGGACCTGCCCCAGTCCCAGCCTCTCAGGGTAATGAGAAGCTCAGAAGAGCTTCTGAGAAGGTCTCATAAAGCTGTTCAGTGTTTGCTTTGCTCCAGCCTGGGACAGTCCTGCCCTGGAATCTGCTCCTGCTTTGTTCCTCCAGCCTGGCCAAGACCCCAATCAGCTCCTCAGCCTGGCCAGCCGGGTGCAGTGGTGTGTCTTGGTTTGAACAGACAGTGTCTGCTAAGGAAGGAAGGAGCCTCCCCTGAAATGAAGAAAATGTAAACCCACCCACTCCGAATTGCTGTAAATTTTAAATTAAGGGGCTCTCAGGTCACAAAAATTATTGAAGCAGGAAATAATAGTTCTTTAATAGGGAAGAAAATAAAAGGATAAAATAAACAATGGAGTGAACTAAATCCAGCACTGCCAGAGTCAGAACCCAACCTGACACCCTGTGGGTCAGGGTGCTGGCAGCAGTCCCATTGGAATTGTGGCTCAGCCCTCCTGCAGTGTCAGGGGTGGTTCTGCTGGAGCAGGGATCCTGGAGAAAGGTGCAGTCTCTTCCTCTGAAGGTCCAGGGGCAGAGGCAGCTGCTGTTCCTCTGGGCAATCCAGTGCAGAAGCCGTGCTGGTGTTCCAGAATCTCCAGATTCTATCCGGGTAGGAATGCTTGGCTCCTCCCTCTGGGCTCCCATCTCCCAATGGGATGCTGTAGTTCTTATCAGCCATGCAGGGACATTCCATAGCTGTTATCAGCAGGTGTCCCCTCCCGAGGGAGGAGTGATTGTGGTCACTCAGAGAGAGAGATAAGGCAAACTGCCCCCTTGACAAAGACAACTGCCATACAGATGGTGATAGAACACATCTTGCCTTGCCATCTGAAACAGGGTGTGAGGGACCAGGAGAAAGGGCTCAGTGCAGCTGGAACCCCCAATCATCTGCCAGGATGTGGGAAATGCTCTGGCCAAGGGGCAGAGGGAGCCACGTTGAGCCCCACAGCCCCTCCTGGGACCAGCTCCCACCCCACAGCTCGGGCTCAGGGCAGCTCTTGGATTGGATTTTGGGATGCCCCTTGGCAGGAAGGAGTGATGAATCTGACTCCATGTTCTTAAAAGGCTGATTTATATGGTATGATATTATAATTATGTTATGTTATGTTATGTTATGTTATGTCATGTCATGGTACATTATATATATTATATTATATTATATTATATTATATTATATTATATTATATTATATTATATTATATTATATTATATTATATTATATTATATTATATTATATTATATTATATTATATTATATTATATTATATTATATTATATTATATTATATTATATTATATTATATTATATTATATTATATTATATTATATTATATTATATTATATTATAATGTTATACTAAAGAATACAGAAAGGATACTTACAGAAGGCTAAAAGGATAATAATGAAAACTTGTGACTCTTTCCAGAGCCTCAACACAGCTTGACCCTGATTGGCCATTGAGTCAAAACAGTCACAAAATCCAATGGATCACCTGTGGGTAAACAATCTCCAAACACATTCCACAAGAGCACAACACAGGAGAAGCAAATGAGATAAAAATTGTTTTCCTTTTTCTCTGAGGCTTCTCAGCTTCCCAGGAGAAAAATCCTGGGCAGAGGGATTTTCCAGAAAATGTGACACTGACACTCTTGGCTTTGTCTCTGCCAGCACTGCCCTCAATCCAGCCCTGCTGGGGCCTCCTCCCGGCTCAGCCAGCCCTAACTCAGCACCTGGGGCAGTCATGGCCCAGCACGGCCCAGCTCAGGCACTCCTGGAGCAGGGACAGGGTCACTTGCCGCCACCTGGCAGACACAAATGCAGCCTGAAGGGCTTTTTGGGGTGACACAAAGCCATGAACCAGTGGAAAAGCCAGTAGGGAAGAGGAGATTTCAGCCCCCTGGGAAAGGTTCCCTTGAACCCCTCTGATGGTGTCTCCTGCCCACCACTGAGGCACAGGCTGAGTATTTTGGGTGTAAACACCTGATTTGCAAAAACACCCACTCTGGAGGGGGTGTAAAGCAAGCTCTGAGGAGATTAGATGGGATATTAGGAAAAGTTTCTTCACATAAAAATGTTGCCCAGCCCTAGCCCAGCTGCCCAGGGCAGGGATGGGATCAGCACCCCTGGAAGTGTTCAAAGGACAGGTAAATGTGGCACCCGGGGGAGTGGGCGACTTTGAAATGTTGGCGGAATGGTTGGACTGGTCTGAGAGGGTTTTTCCAGCCTCAGTGATTCCATAATTAATCATCCCAGACCCAGGAGATCACTGTGGCACCTGCCCTGTGCCCAGCCCAGCTCTTCCCTGCCCTGCAGGTGCCACCACAGCTGGCACAGGATTTGGCACAGGGACATCAGAGCTGGACCTGTCCCTCCTGGGCCACCCCAGGCTGTCTCCTGAGAAGCCCTGGGGAAGGCAGTGACATTTCCCAAGAGTAGAGCTTGAATCAGACACTGAAAACTGCAAAATTCCAGCCTGGGAGAGCTGGGGGTGCTGCCCTGGAGAGGAGAAGGCTCCAGGGAGAGCTCAGAGCCCTTGCAGGGCCTGAAGGGGCTCCAGGAGAGCTGCAGAGGGACTGGGGACAAGGATGGAGGGACAGGAGCCAGGGAATGGCTCCCAGTGCCAGAGGGCAGGGCTGGATAGGATCTTGGGAAGGAATTCAAAGAAATGATGCTCACTTTCAAAAATGTGAAAGGTTTATTAAAACCTTATCAGAAACACAACAGAAGACTGAAAGAGAAAACATTACAGCACCAGGAGCAGAGGATTTTCCCCACCATGTGCTCACCCACACCATGGAGGTTTCACCTTTTAACCCTTTGGCCCCTCCAAAGTTCTGTCCATGGACTCCTCCTTCCCTGCCCAGGGGTGGCGATCACTGCCTGACACCTTGGGGGGGGTGGGGGGCAGCTGTTGCCATGGGAACGAGTGACCCTCCCAAATGTCCCCAACCCAGGGCACCCCTGAGAACAACACAAGGGTGTAAAACACAACTATGAATCTATAAAACTGCTCCTGACATATATACAGGATATTTGCCTTTAATTGTGAGAATCAGCCATGGCATTGCTCATCTATCACAGACAGATGAGGGTGGGGTGGGCAGGGGCTGGGCTGGAATTGCCAGAGCAGCTGTGGCTGCCCCTGGAGCCCTGGCAGTGCCCAAGGCCAGGCTGGACATTGGGAGGTGTCCCTGCCATGGCAGAGGTGGCACTGGGTGGGATTTAGGGTCCCTTCCAGAGGGAAGATGTCGCACCTTTGCCATACCTGATACAATCCCCAACATGAGCCTTGCCCTGACAGTTCCAGGGAGGATAAATTCTCAGGATAATTCTTAGGACATGTATAAAACCCAGCTGGGGTTGTTCATTCTCATCTCCCATTCATTCATTTGCTGCTGAGCCACTGCACAAAGCTGATAAAACACAGAATTTAGAAAATGTTATTTATACAGCAACTAAAAACTGCCATAAGAAAAAAAAAAAAACCAACACCTAAACAAGTTGATTTTTGACATCAGAGACTGTCTGTTCAGCCTTTAGCTCATGGACAGCTGGGGTTGTTCATTCTCATCTCCCATTCATTCATTTGCTGGTGAGCCACTGCATAAAGCTGATAGAACACACAATTTAAAAGATGTTATTTATACAGGAAAAAAACCACAAACCTAAATGAGTCCATTTTTGACATCAGAGACTGTTCAGCTCACGGACAGCTGGGTCAGCCCAGGGAGCCTGAGAAGGAGAAGGAGCCACAGCACTGCAGGTGGAGGATCAGCTCCCGGCTGAGGAGGAGGATTTGGGGATGCGCAGGAGGGTGGATGCTGAATTCGGCAGCACCGACATCCCCTCGGTTCATCGTTCCCAGGGATGACCGGGATGCGCATCCCGGCCGTGCCGGTGCTGGGAGCCTGGCTCAGATGGCAGCGGGCTGGCAGCGCTTCAGCCCGGGCACGGCAGCTTTGTCTCGGCTGTGGGAGGTGTGGATGAGCCCTCGGAGCCGCTGAAGGCTTCCCCGTGCCAGTGATTAGCAATGTGCCGGCTATAAATAGCTGCTGCTCATTCCCCGCGGCTCAGTTATCGCTCTGACACAATTCTGCTTCACCCGCTCCATCCCGGTGATGCAAGGCAGCCCAAAAAGAGCCAGCGATGCGTTGTTATAAATGAGCAGTGAGATAGCCAAATTAATAAATGCGAAAGATTTTATTTTGGCCACCGAAAGTACGGTCTTTGGGAGCTACAGTCAAAGAGACATTTTCTAAAGCTGTTGGGGTGTGTGGTGGAGGGACAGAGACCGAGACAGGGTCGCTGTTATCCCTGTTTAAAGGCACATTGGCATTTCTTTGAGGTCACAAAGTGCCACTGGGAGCACTGGGGCGTGTGGGCACCAGCCCAGTGCACATCCATGGGTTTCTCCAAGAAACAACCAGTGTTTCTCCCAGTTTCTCCCAGTTTCTCCCAGTTTCTCCCAATTTCCCCATTTTTCCCATTTTCTCCCATTTTTTCCCGGTTTCAGTCAGTTTCTCCCAGTTTTTCCCAATGTTTCCCAATTTTTCCCATTTTTTCCCAGTTTCTCCCAGTTTTTCATAGTTTTTTCCCAAGTTTCTCCCCATTTTCCCAGTTTCTCTCAGTTTCTCCCAGTTTTGCCCAGTTTCTCCCAGTTTTTCCCAACTTCTCCTAGTTTTTCCCAGTTTCTCAGTTTCTCCCAGTTTTTCCCAATTTTCCCAGTTTCTCCCAGTATTTTCCCAGTTTCTCCCAATTTCTCCCAGTTTTCCCCAGCTTTTCCCAATTTTTCCCAGCTTTTCCCAATTTCTCCCAGTATTTTCCCAGTTTCTCACAGTTTTTCCCAATTTCTCCCATTTTTCCCAGTTTCCCCCCCCCCCACTTCCCCCAGTTTCTCCCAGTTTCTCCCAATTTTTCCCAGTTTTTCCCCCCGTTTCCCCAGTTTCTCCCAGTATTTTCCCAGTTTCTCCTAGTTTCTCCCAGTTTCTCAGTTTTCCCCAATTTTTTCCAGTTTTTTCCCAATTTTCCCCAGCTTTTCCCAATTTCTCCCAGTTTTGCCCAGTTTCTCCCACTTTCTCCCAGTTTTTCCCAGCCCTGGTCCCCTCTTGTCCCTGCTGTTGGTGTTCCCCTCTCAGACCTGGCATTTCCAAGCAGGAGCTGTGGGTGCAGCCCCGTGTCCCCCACACCCTACAGGGACCCCACGGGCACAGCTGGGCCAGGAAAGCTCTGCAGGAACTTTCCCAGCCCCCTGCAATGGCTCCAGGCTGGAAAAACCAGGGGCTAGGATAATAATTCCAATAACAATGGATCAGGCTTTGCCTGCTGTTGGTCCCCAAGGAGGGACAGGCAGAGCAGAGCAGGACTGTGTTTATGTCACACTCCCAAATGTGCTGTGGAGTGACGCCAACACAGAGGAACATGATATTCCTGGAGAAACCCCCTATGGATCTTACAAGGCAATCGAAATTTTACAATAGGATCAAAATTTTACAATGGGATCCAGATTTTACAATAGGATGCAGGTTTTACAGTAGGGTTAAAATTTTACATTTGGTTCAAGATTTTACAAAAGTTCTCCACCTTGCAGTACCCCTGAATTGCAGAGCCCTTTAAAAACCTCTATTTATATAAATATATATAAATATACAATATATAAAAATATGTTTATCTACACATTCATGACCAGGAGACCCAAATAACACCAAACCTGCATCATCAGCACCCCCGGGAGTAAATATATGTATGTAAATATATGTATGTAAATATATTTATAAATAAATAAATATATATATAAATATATTAAAATGTATAAAATTATATAAAATTATATAATATACGATAATATACGATAATATACTGAAATATACTGAAATATACTGAAATATACTGAAATATACTATAATATACTAAATATCATATACTATAATATACTATAATATACTATATAATATACTATAATATACTATACTATAATATACTATACTATACTATAATATACTATAATATACTATAATATACTATAATATACTATAATATAATATAATATAATATACTATAATATACTATAATATAATATAATATAATATAATATAATATAATATAATATAATATAATATAATATAATATAATATAATATAATATAATATAATATAATATAATATAATATAATATAATATAATATATATAATATAATATAATATAATATAATATATATTATATGATATGATATGATATATGATATGATATGATATGATATGATATGATATGATATGATATGATATGATATGATATAATATAATATAATATAATATAATATAATATAATATAATATAATATAATATAATATAATATAATATAATATAATATAATATAATATAATATAATATAATATAATATAATATAATATAATATAATATAATATAATATAATATAATATAATATAATATAATATAATATAATATAATATAATATATTTTTATATATTAGATATAATATATCTAATATTATAGTATAGTATAGCATAGCATAGTATAGTATAGCATAGTATAGTATAGTATAGTAGTATAGTATAGTATAGTATAGTATAGTATAGTATAGTATATATATATATACATATAAATATTTATATGTATCTACTATAACACAATATTATATATTGTATTTTATTATATATATAAATATTTTTCTCCTCTAAATCAAGATAAATCTGGAGCCAGGGAATCTCAGACTTTGTTCATGGAGAGGAGCTGCAGAAGCACCGCTGGGAAGGAGCTGCCGGGAGAGCGAGGAGAGGCAGAATTTGCATTAATTTTCCGTGTGCTCCTCTCGGACGTGCATCAAACCTGCGCACAGCGCTGGGGTTTTAAAGCAAATTTAGGGGTTTGGGGGTTTTTAGGGTTTTTTTGAAGGAAATATGGGTGGTAAGAGAAAATCCCACTAGATGGCACTCGGCGGACGCGCATCGGTCGCTGGCAGCTCCTGCGGCAGAGGGAGCTGGGGGTGCTGCGGGGCTGGGGGCACCCCCGGGCCGGCCAGGGGCGTCTCCTTCCCCTGCTGGGGCTGGGGGTGCTGCTCTGGGGGGTCCTGCTGGGAACCGAGCCCCAAAACCACGGAGGGACCTGCTGGGATGAAAAGGGGGAAGCACTGAAAATGCTGCTGCTGCTGCTGCCCCTCTGCTCTGGGGGCAGGTTCAGCCACACAGGAGGGGGGCACTGAAACGGGGCCCCCAGCACCCCACACTTCTCTTGGGTGGCACTGAAATGGTGTCCCCATCATTCCATAGCCTTGTCTTGGGTGGCACTGAAATGGTGTCCCCATCATTCCACAGCCTTGTCTTGGGTGGCATTGCAGAGATGTCCCCAGAGTGCCACAGCCTTGTCATAGGTGGCATGGCAGTGGTGTCCCCATAACCCCCCAGCCTTGTCTTGGGTGGCATCCCAGCAGTGTCCCCAGCACACCCCAGCCTCATGTGGGGTGACAGAAATCTTGTTTTTACCCTTCCATGAGTGTCAGGGAGCTGCCCTGTGGTGGAGCTCTGGGACTTTCTCCTTCTCCTTCTCCTTCTCCTTCTCCTTCTCCTTCTCCTTCTCCTTCTCCTTCTCCTTCTCCTTCTCCTTCTCCTTCTCCTTCTCCTTCTCCTTCTCCTTCTCCTTCTCCTTCTCCTTCTCCTTCTCCTCCTCCTCCTCCTCCTCCTCCTCCTCCTCCTCCTCCTTCTCCTCCTCCTTCTCCTCCCCCATTTCCCACTGCCCCAGCAGGACCCCCCAGCTGAGCTGACACACGTGGGGGGCTTTGCAGGGCATTGCTGGGCTAAAAGGAGCAGGAAAAGGGCCCTGTTTTGCTTAGAGGAATGTAATGATCAAAGAGGGGAGGGTCAGGGGGCTTCCCATCCCCACAGCACCGTGCCAGGGCTGGGGGCAGCTGAGAGGGGCAGAGCCCACCAGGGTAACCTGCTCTGGGGTGGAGGAACAGCCAGCAAACCCCAAACCCCAATCCTTTATTTCTCCTGGCCTCAAACCCTCCTCTGTGGTGTCCTCAGGGACGTCTGTGGGACCAGCAGAGCTCACAAGGGTTTTTCCTTCTCCAGGATGATTCTCCTCCCCAGCCCCCTGCTCCCAGCCCCACTCCTGGGAAATGGGGACACCTCCTGCCCATCCTGCTGCTGGTGCCACCCCATGGGGGCTCACGGCTCCTTGACCAGCATCCCCAAATGCTCCCTGCCTCAGAGGGGCTGCAGTGCCTGGTGGGACCAACAGCTTCCCCAGGCCACTCATTGGAGCTCCAGAAAAATCATTAATTTCTGCTTAAGAGAACCCTTTGCCCAGCACACCTGCCTGACAGGGGCTGTGAGGAGCTGGCACAAGCACCCCCAGCCCTGCTAAGCCAATATTTTCCTTTCCTTGCCCCTTTTCCTGCCTCATCCCTGCAAACTCGTTTTAATTCCATCTGGCAGCAGCAGTGTCCCCTCAAAGCCACCCTTTAGAGAGGCTGGAGGGTGCAGCAGGTGCCTCCAGTCCAGCTGGGAACCCTGCAAAGCCATCAGGGAATCCTCGTGCCTGGGACAGCCTCAGGAGATGCTGGGATTTGGGATGAGAATGGCCCCAGGGCCACCATCAGTGCTCTGCAGGAACAGGAGTGTGGCCAGTCCTTGGAGGGGTGGGTGGACACTGGGCAGGAATGGAGCTGGGAAGGTCTGGAGCCCCAGGAGAGGCTGAGGGAGCTGGGAAGGGCCTGGAGCCCCAGGAGAGGCTGAGGGCCTGGCTGGGAAGGGTCTGGGAGCCTGGAGCCCCAGAGGGCTGAGGGAGCTGGGAAGGGCCTGGAGCCCCAGGAGGGGCTGAGGGAGCTGGGAAGGGCCTGGAGCCCCAGGAGGGGCTGAGGGAGCAGGGAAGGCCTGGGCCCCAGGAGGGGCTGGGGAGCAAAGGAGGCTCAGGGGGGAGGGGCTTGTGGGAAGGGCCTGCCCCACAGGGAGCTCCTGGAGCAAAGGAGGCTCAGGGGGCCCTTGTGGCTCTGCACAGCTCCTGGGGGGGCACAGCCGGGGGCTGTGCTCCAGGGAACAGGGACAGGAGCACAGGGAACGGCCTCAGGCTGGGCCAGGGCAGCCTCAGGGTGGGCACAGCAGGAATTGCCCCATGGAAAGGGGGCTCAGGCCTTGGAACTGCTCAGGGAGGTTTGGAGTGCCCATCCCTGCTCAGCAAACATTTCACACACTGCTGTGAGTGCTGCGGTGCTCAGCCAGAGGTTGGACTTGATGATTTTGGTGCCTGAGTGATTCTGTGATTCCGTGATTGTGGTGCCTGCAGACCCCAGTGAGGTGCACCATTCCCCACTCTGCCACCCTGCTGGGGCCTGGGAGACTGGGAGGGAGAATTCCAGGTGTGTCTGGCTCTGGCAGAGCCCGAGGCTGCCGTGGTGAGGCCAGAACTAAACATGGTCCTGTGCACACCGAGCTCTTTTCCCCGTGAGTGGCTCAGCCCTGCAGAGCCCTCTGTGCTGACCACACCTGTCCCCTTCATGCCTGTGCAGTGGGGCTGACACTGAGGATTCTGTTTGGATCTGGAGCCCTGTGTGGGTCTGGAGCTCCTGTTTGGATCCAGAACCCCATTTGGATCTGGAGCCCTTGTTTGGATCTGGAGCCCCATTTGGATCTGGAGCTCCTATGTGGATCTGGAGCCCCTGTTTGGATCTGGAGTTTCTGTTTGGATCTGTAGTTTCTGTTTGGATCCGGAGCCCCATTTGGATCTGGAGCCCTGTTTGGATCTGGAGTTTCTGTTTGGATCTGGTGCCCCATTTGGATCTGGAGTTTCTATTTGGATCTGGATCCCCTGTTTGGGTCTGGAACCCCCATCTGGATCTGGAGCCCCATTTGGATCTGGAGCCCCTGATTGGATCTGGAGTTTCTGTTTGGATCCAGAAACCCTGTTTGGATCTGGAACCCCCATCTGGATCTGGAGCCTCATTTTGATCTGGACCCCCTGTTTGGATATGGAGCCCCTATTTAGATCTGGAACCCCTGTGTGGATCTAGAGCCCCTGACTGGATCTGAAGCCCCACTTGGATCTGGAGCCCCATGTAGATCTGGAGTCCCATTTGGATCTGGAGCCCCATGTAGATCTGGAGCCCCATGTGGATCTGGAGCCCCCAGTTTGTATCTGGAGCCCCGTTTGGATCTGGAGCCCCTGGATGCACCCCTGCCTGGGGGTGGCTTGCGCTGCTCCCTGGCTGAGCCCAGCCCCATGGCCAGGAGCCCAGGCAGGTCCCTGCCTGCCCACCCCCCAAATCTGGCTGCAATTTGTGCTGGCTCTGAGCAGCAGCAGCCCCAGAATGGGAAATGCAGCCCCTTTTCCTCGTGCTCCGCAGGCAGGAAAGCTGAGCTGGGGTTTCGCCCTGGATGCTCCCAGGGCTGCCTGGCTGGGAACAGCTCATGGGCCAGGAATGTGGGATCGCTGCTATTTTCCCACTTCAATCCAGAGGAAAATGGATCAGCTGCTAATTAGCAGCAGGGGAACTCGATGCAGGTTTATTAGGATTTTCCCCTTCTCCAGAAGTGCCTGATTAACAGAGAGGCTGTGAAACACCCGGAATTCTTTCAACCCTGCACAAAGAGCACAGCCGGTGCCGGGAGGATGAATAAATCAGGGGGAAAGGATGGTGCAAGGGCAGGAAAGGAGGCTGTGAGTTTGCCTGAAGGCTGATGAATGCCAAGCAGCATCCCTGCTTCTGCTGGGTGAGGTCCCACATCCCTGGCTGGGTCTGATCTGCGGGATGACCTAACCTCGGAGCCAGCTGAGGCTGGAATAAAAAGGCTGGCGGCTGCAGCGAGCTCCAGCCGGTATCACAGCAACAGCAGGAACGGTTCAGAGCAGGCTGGGCTCAGCTGAGCCTCTGGGGTTCTGGGGAACAGCTCTTTAATGTCTGCAAAAGCGCTTTGAAAGCCGGAGATGGGAAATAGGGAAGGGGAAGGATGGGGGTTGTTGGGAACAGGGATGGGGCTCCAAGCAGCTCTGAATGCAACAGCTCAGGGAAATCACACCTGAGGAGGAGCTCAGGGGCACAGCTCAGCTCAGGTTCCTTCCCAGGTTATGGCTGGAAAATATCCAAGAAGATCCAGGGAGCTGCAGGACCTCAAGGAAGCTTCAGGTGGGAAAAAGGTGAAGGGGAATTCCTGATGATCCAGCAATGCCCGAGATGTCAGGGCAGTGCCAGGGCAGAGTGAGCTTTTATTTATCCTGTGCTGGGCACATGGGGACTTTGGACACCCACCGTCCCCCCCAGGGCTGTCTGCACGTCCCTACAAGGAGCCCAGAAACTTCTGTTCCCTCCAGAACAATTCCTCTAGACCCCTGAAAGTCCCCAGGGAGGGCACAGTGGGGTTTGTGGCCATCAGTGTGACCTCCCCAGGATGACACTGGGCTGGACAAGGTCACTGCTCCCCCATGCACATCCCTGGAAGGGGGAGGCAGAGTGAGGAGAGCCCAAAAATGAGCCCCTGCCCAGGGGGGATGTGCTTTACCACCCTCAGGTGCCCTTTGTCCCCATCCATGCCCACTGCATGGTCAGCCAGGCTCAAACCTGGCCAGGCTGCAGGACACAGATCCACAGGAGATCCAGCTCTGCCATCCTCCCCTTCCAGCAGGTGCCAGCACATTTTGGGAATGGAGCTGTCTGCAGAGGCACAGAGCTCCACATCTCTTCCTTGCCAATGTCATAAAGGGTTTAAAATGTCATAACGGGAGCTCTGGTGTCCAGCAGAGCAGAGACTGTTGGATTTCACAGCTTCTCCTCCTTCCTGAAGCAGTACCCCTGGGTTATTGCACTTATTAAATTAGGAGCTGTAAAGCAACTGGGTAAATAATAAATTGCTAAGAGGAAATAAAAAAACCACCACCCATTGCAGTTATTAGTCCTGATGAGTGAATTAGGTGTGGAAACAGCAGCTTTGAAGTTTGCCTCATTAAATCACACACCAATTCAGCACTTATTAGGTCTCCAGTCAGAGATACAAAGGCCTGGAAGATAGGGTTACTGTTAGCAAGAGCCATCACTGCTGCTGCTCTGGGCAGCCTGAGAGGCTCCTGCTGCTGCCTCGGCTGGGGGAGAAGGATTTAAAGTCCCAGCTCCTGGTCCTCTGTGAGAGTTTGGGACTTGTGAGGTTTGGCCCTGAAGGAAAGGGTGTGGTCACTGCACAAATGTTCAGGAATGCATGGAAAATGGGGATGGGAGGGGATTTTCAGAGCAGGATCGGCTGGGATTTCACACAGCCCCAGCCAGCACTGCAATATCTGTCTCAAGAGGTTGGGCTCTTCAACTGAACAACATAAACCCACACTTCAGAGGCTTCTCCTCATAGCCTCACCCAGCCATCCATCATCCATCCATCCATCCATCCATCCATCCATCCATCCATCCATCCATCCATCCATCCATCCATCCATCATCCATCCATCCATCATCCATCCATCCATCCATCCATCCATCCATCCATCATCCATCCATCCATCCATCATCCATCCATCCATCCATCCATCCATCCATCCATCCATCCAATCATCCATCCATCCCTCCATCCATCCATCATCCATCCATCCATCCATCCATCCATCCATCCATCCATCCATCCATCCATCCATTATCCATCCATCCATCCATCCATCCATTATCCATCCCTCCCTCCCTCCATCCAGGTTTCCTTCCCCATAACTCTCATCTCCTCGTCTCCCCACACTTGTCCTGTGCCAGCTGGCACTGAGTGACAGCCCAGCAGCACCCACATCCCAGGCCAAAAGCCACAGGCACAGAACCCATAAAAGAATATGAAAATCCCTTCCTCAAGCACAATACTCACCTTAAAACTCCACCTGGTTTTTATCCAGCCCGACTCCTTCCATAAATTTGACCCCTAATGGGTTACAGAGATCTTAAAACCGGAGATCTCTGCTGGAGCTCAGTGTCACACAGGGCCCTGCTGGCCTTGTGTCTCCAAAGTTATGAGGTTGAAGGAATAACACATTTTGCAGCCTTCATTCTTCCCATATGTTAGCAAAGATAAGATCACAGTTTCCAGCTCCTTTTGCAGCCACGACAGTTGGAAATCTAAATCTATTTTTATAGTGAAAATTCTGGATTCTCAGCGAATGAGCTGATTGCAGGGGCAGAAAGCTGCAAGGGAAAAGCGCTGTGGGAGTGAACAATCCAGAGTCAGCAGCGCTGGGAATTCCCAGAGCTCACATGCTTCCAGGACCAAAGGCTTAACCAAATTCTGGGACCACAGAGCCAACCCTCTCTCTGGGAGTTTGGGATTTCATCCCCTAAACCAAATATTCCAGCTGCATTCCTTTAGGACTGAACAACTTGGGCAGAGCTGTGGCATAAGCTACAATTTGCAGCAAAAATGGGGAAAGACCTGCTGAGATAAATAATACAATGGATGTGCCCTCACCACGGCCGTCTCCTGCTGAAACCACACCCTTGGTGCAGCTGAGCTGCAACTCCAGGAAGAATAAAGCAAATTCATCACACAGGATGGTTTTAGGTTTGAAGTGGGTGCTGGTTACCTGGTTAAGGGGAGTCCCAAGGGCAGGACACCATCCATCCCTCATCAGTCCATCCATCCATCCATCCATCCATCCATCCATCCATCCATCCATCCATCCATCCATCCATCCATCCATCCATCCATCCATCCATCCATCCATCCATCCATCCATCATCCATCCATCCATCCATCCATCATCCATCCATCCATCATCCATCCATCCATCCATCCATCCATCATCCATCCATCCATCCATCCATCCATCCATCCATCCATCCATCATCCATCCATCCATCCCCATCCATCCATCCATCCATCCATCCATCCATCCATCCATCCATCCATCCATCCATCCATCCATCCATCCATCCATCCATCCATCCATCCATCCATCCATCCATCATCCATCCATCCATCCATCCATCCATCCATCCATCCATCCATCCATCCATCCATCCCCATCCATCCATCCATCCATCATCCATCCATCCATCCAGGTCCTTTTGTTCCGGGATTTGAGCTCCCGGGCACGAAGCCTGGCTGATGGTGCCTCCTCCTGAGCACCTGGAGGCTTTAACCCATCCCTCCCTCTGGTTTGGGAGCACAGGATAACCCAGGCTGGGAGAGCACGGTCAGCCAGGGACTCAGGCCGTGCTACTCCAGCCTTTATCTTGTTTGGGCTTGGAAACTTTGCTTATTCTCCCTTTGGAAGGGCTGGATTTGGGATCAGAGCAGGGCTTGGGACTGGTGGGACATTAGGGACACCAGGGCTGGGCTGTCACCCCTTAGCAGCAGGTGAGGAACTGCATTTCTCAGTTCCTGAGTGATGTGAGCAGGTCCCAAGGGAAGGCAGGGGAGACTCCTGCATTTCCCAGGGAATGCAGGAGTTAATCCCTGCTGCCAGGCACACAGGGACACACTTCCAGGTTTTCCCCCATAACACAGAGGCTAGGCCTGCTTGCACCCTGCTAATGATGAAAGTTAAGTTTTCCACTTTATCCTCTGGGCACAGGAGCTGTGGGTTTATGGAGAAGGACATGTTAGGAGACACCAGTTTGAAATGAAAAGCACAGCTGACACTCTGGGCATCTCCTGGCAACTCCTGCACCTCCCTTTTTGTGCCCCTTCTGAGGCTGGCAGGGGGCACTGGTGACCCCAGCAGGACACAGGGTTTGTTACCAGGTGAATTTTTGGTCTGTTTTGCTGCCTGTCCGAGCAGTGCCTGTTGGAGGATGAGATCACAGCTTGGCTGCCAGCTCTCCCCAGGAGGGATCAGCTGCAGTAACCCCCAGGCTGCTGCTTTGGGCATTGTTGTCCCAGTTTTTGCCAGTGCACAGGTCCCACCCCTGGCGATGTTTGGGCTGCTGGGACTCAGCCCTGCAGGCACAGCCAGGCCCTTCTTGTGACCAGCAGTGTCACAGGCAAGGCACAGCCCAGTCCTGGTGCCATCCCAGGGCTGCCCTCTATCCCCAGGGCTTTCCTCTATCGCCAGGGCTGTGCTTTTATCCTGGGGTGCCCTCTATCCCTGGGATGCCCTCTATCCTGGGATGCCCTCTATCCTGGGATGCCCTCTATCCCCAGGGCTGCCCTCTATCCCCGGGGCTTTCCTTTATCCTGGGGTGCCCTCTAGCCTGGGGTGCCCTCTATTGCTGGGATGCCTGCTATCCCTCGGGCTTTCCTCTATCCCCAGGGCTGTCCTTTTATCCTGGGAAGTCCTTTATCCTAGTATGCCCTCTATCCCTGGGATGCCCTCTATCCCTGGGATGCCCTCTATCCCTGGGATGCCCTCTATCCTAGTATGCCCTCTATCCCTGGGATGCCCTCTATCCTAGTATGCCCTCTATTGCTGGGATGCCCTCTATCCCTGGGATGCTCTCTATCCTGGGATGCCCTCTATCCTTGGGATGCCCTCTATCCTAGTATGCCCTCTATCCCTGGGATGCCCTCCATCCCTGGGGCACCCTCTATCCTGGGATGCCCTCTATCCCTGGGGTGCCCTCTATCCTGGGATGCCCTCCCTGGGGTGCCTCCATCCCTGGGGTGCCCTCCTATCCTGGGATGCCCCATCCCTTGGTTGCCCTGGGATTCTCCCTCTCTATCCTGGGATGCCCTCTATCCTAGTATGCCCTCTATCCCTGGGATGCCCTCCATCCCTGGTGCTGCCCTTCCTCCCTGCCCCGTGCCCAGCCCACCCCTCAGCCTGTCCCTCACTGCCTTCCCTGACCCCTTCTGCCCCACAAAATCCTGCCCTTTGTGAGATGGCTCACTGGGGATGGTGGGATTCGATCAAAGCTTGGCCTTGATGCTCTTGGAGGTCTTTTCCAGCCTTAATGATTCTCTGATTCTTTGATTCTCTGATCCCTTTCTCCCCGTTCTCTGCTCTCAGCTCTCTCCTCCTGTTGTCATAACAACGAGCACCAGCCCGGGTGGCCGTGCCAGCCCTTCCAGCTCCAGCAGCTCCTCCTGGGAGGGAGCAACAGCCCCAAACCATCTGGCCGAGCTGGGGAGGAGCCCAGGCAGCGCCGGCAGAGGGACAGGGGCTGTGTCCCCTCTCACACACACTGTCCCCAGCACGGCTGGGGACACGGGGCACAGGAGGAGCTGTCCCCCGCTGCTCTGTGCAGCACAGCCCCAGCCATCCCTCCTCCTTCTCCCAGCTCCCTGGGGACCCAAATCCCTGGAGCCAGTCCCTGTTCCTGTCAGCCCTCTCCTTAGCAGAGCTGTAAATCCCTGGAGCCAGGTCCCCATTCATCTCTGCCCCAAGTGCTTGGAGCTAGGTCCCTGTTCCTCTCTGCCCCAAATCCCTGGAGCCAGATCCCTGTTTCTCTCAGCCCTCTCCTCAGCAGAGCCCCAAATCCCTGGAGCCAGATCCCTGCTCCTCTCAACCCCAAATCCCTGGAGCCAGGTCCCTGTTCCTGTCAGCCCCAAAACCCTGGAAAGAAGGTCTCTGTTGCTTTCAGCCCCAAATCCCTGGAGCCAAATCCCTGCTGCTCTCAGCCCCAAATCCCTGAAGCCAGGTCCCTGATGCTCTCAGCCCTCTCCTCAGTGGAGCCCCAAATTCCTGGAGCCAAATCCCCATTCCTCTCAGCCCCAAATCCCAGGAGCCAGGTTCTTGCTGCTCTCAGCCCCAAATCCCATGAACCAGGTCCCTGTTCCTCTCTGCCCCAAATCCCTGGAGCCAGGTCCCTGCTGCTCTCAGCCCTCTCCTCAGTAGAACCCCAAATCCCTGAAGCCAAATCCCGATTCCTGTCAGCCCTCTCCTCAGCAGAGCCCCCAATCCCTGGAGCCAAATCCCCATTCCTCTCAGCCCCAAATCCCAGGAACGAGGTCCCTGCTCCTCTCAGCCCCAATCCCTGGAAGCAGGTCCTTGATGATCTCAGCCCCAAATCCCTGGAGCCAAATCCTGGTTCCTCTCAGTCCCAAATCCCAGGAGCTGGGTCCCTGCTCCTCTCAGCCCCAAATACCTGGAGCCATGTCCTTGATGCTCTCAGCCCCAAATCCCTGGAGTGAGGTCCCCATTCCTCCCAGCCCTCTCCTCCCCTCCCTGTGTGACATCTCCCCAACACGCAGCCCCCCCAGGCACAGGCAGGTTTTTGATGGGGCAAAGGGAAGCAGGACCTGCCCAGGAGGGTTTCCAGGTGAATAAAGGGAATTGATGGGCAGAGTGTAGCTCAGTTCCTGAGGAGGAGCAAGTGGAAGGTGGAAATTCCAGATTTCTTTATAATTATCCTATGTTTTTTCCTTAAAGTTTGTGTCCAAGGGCAGGCTGGACAAGGCTCTGAGCACCCTGCTCCAGTGGGACCTGTCCCTGCCCACAGCAGGGGTTGGAACTGGGTGACCTTTAAGGTCCTTTCCAACCCAAACCAGTCTGAGATTGTGGGAATTCAGCCTGGCCTCTGCCAAGCATCCATTTCTCACAGCCTCAGCTCTGTGAGGTGGAAAACTGGGGGAAAAAAGGGGGGAAAACTGGAAAAAACCCAAATCGTGGCATTTCCATAAGGGCAGCACTTCCCCTGCAGGGATGGGGTGGCTGCAGCAGAACCAGGATTTATCCAGATGTACCTCCAGGAACCTGGGAAATAAAACAGGAATTAAAGGATGTCACTCACACACGTAGTGATATGTTGGGACTTTAAAATTTATTCCAACATGCTGTTTTTTTAAAAATACGCCCAGACCGAGCAGACAATCTGAGCTGTAGTAAAGGCAATATTATACTTGTAAAAACTTCTCATTCACAGTACAGATGTCATTTACAATAAGGGTCACAAACATCAAATACTGAGTATTTTTCCTTTTTTTTTTTTGTTTTCTTGTTTTTTGTGTGTTTTTTGTTCAGTTTTTTTTTGTTTTTACATCAGACTGTGCTTTTTACCTGCATTTTTTTTTGCACTGATATAACCATACAGACATTGCAAGATGCAAGTGTAGAAACTGGAGTTCAAATAAAATTACAGGCAAAACTACCAAATTCCATTGGACGCTGTACATATTTACAGTACCATTTTTTGGAATGTATTGCCATTTTAAGAACATATAGAAACTTTCTACAGACTATTCCACTTACAGAATACATACACCTTTTAGAAAAAAAGGCAAATATTTATCTTACATGAGACCATGTATATTAAATTTGCGTACACATTATTATTATTATTAATTATTATTATTAATTATTTTTTACATTACATTTACTAAAGTGATCGTAAGTGCCATCATATCTCAGTAATGAAAACAGATTGGTTTTATGCCATCAGGACTGATGTTTTTTAGTTTTTTTTTTTCTCTTTTTTTTTTTTTGTAAATAACTTACAATACGGTTTTATTTGTAAATACTGTGCAATACACAGAAATGTTAAAAGGAAAGGAAAATAAAAAAGCAGATGATGAACAGAGTAAAAGCAAGGAGAGCAGGGAAGGGCTAGATCAAATCCTGGAGGATTTTGCATGGAAATTGGGATAATTTGAATGATTTCTCCGAGGATATTGCTTGTTCGGGTGCTGTCCCTGTGGATTTTGGACAAAACCCGAGGCAGGGAAAGCTGCAAATTTGTTGAGCAGGGGGAGGCAGAGCCCCAGCCCCGGCAGGAAGGATTTGGAGTGCTCTGGGTGGACACAGGTGGGAATTACCTGCCCTGCCCCAGCAGGACCCAGCAGCTCAGCAGGGCTGGGCTGGATTGGGGATCAGAGCAGGGCTTGGGACTGCTGGGACATTAGGGACACCAGGGCTGGGCTGTCACCCCTTAGGAGCAGGTGAGGAACTGCATTTCTCAGTTCCTGAGGATGTGGACATTCACCGCTGTTTCATTGGAGATTTGTTCCTGCTGCAGCTCCTGGGGTCCAGCAACAGTCCTGCTGCCAGGCTCTGCCTCGACACACTTCCAGGTTTTCCCCTCCTCACACATGGTCTGCCTGCTTGCACCCCCCAATGATCAATTTTTCCACTTTATCCTGCTGCAGCACAAAGGAGTTGCTGGGTTTCCAGAGTGGAAGATTAAGGACAGGAGCTTTCTGAGATCTGGATGTCAGTTTGGTATAAGAACACAGGCAGGGGGCAGTGATCCCAGGACTTGGGCCAAGTCCTCCGTGTGCAGGAGGAGTTCTGGCTCCAGAGCATCCCTGTGTGATCCAGGATCTGCATGGACTGGAGCCACCCAAACAGCTCAGCAGGGTGAAATATCTGTGAAAATAATCAGGGAATATCCCCGTGGGATTTTGGGCTGATGGAGCAGCCACACCACAGCAGTGCCAGGCCGTGCCCTCATGGATTATAAATTGGAGCCAGCTCTGCCAGGAAAAGCAGGGGATTTTATTTCCACCTGCTGCTGAACAGGAATTGAGCTCTGCTTCTTCATTTGCATTATTAATACATTCTCTGGTAAATTATCCCACTAATTGGCTGCAAAGCCACCCCTTGCAGCCCTTGTGGGCAGCAAAGGGCCCTTCCATCCCTGTTTTGCAGGCAGAACAGACATTCAGAGGCGACAGGAAAAGCTGTGCCAGCAACCAGCTGCCTCTATCCCAGGGTGACACTCCATCCAAAGGGGATCCGGCTGGGGTGCCCTCTATCCCTGGGATGCCCTCTATCCTGGGATGACACCCTATCCTAGGATGCCCTCCATCCCCAGGGCATTCCCCTCCGCCCTCGGCCGAGCACGGGGCCCTCTATCCTCGGGTGCCCTCCATCCAGGGATGCCCTCTGGTGCTGGGATCCCTCCTATCCCGGGATGCTCTGAGCCCAGGGATGTCCTTTTATCCTTAAGTCCTTTATCCCCCTGGGATGCCCTCTGGGAGGATGCCCTCTATCCCTGGGGTGCCCATCCCCATTTCACCCCAGCCAGAGAAGCTAAACTGGGTTGCCCTCATCCTTTGATGCCCTCTCTCCTGAGTTTGCCTCCATCCCTGGGATGCCCTCTCCCTGGGATGCCCTCTATCCCTGGGATGGGATCCATCCAGGGAATGTCCCTATCCTAGTATGCCCTCTATCCCTGGGATGCCCTCCATCCCTTCCCAAACTCCCCTCTTCCCTGGGGTGCCCTTTTTGGCCCCAGGGATGCCCTCTGGATGGGATGCCCACAATCCTGGGATGCCCTCTATCCTAGTATGCCCTCTATCCCTGGGATGCCCTCCATCCCTGGTGCTGATAATGGCAATAATAAACCCCCCAACCCGATAACAAAATAAACAATCAACCAATGTCCCCTTCTGCCTTCCTGACCCCCCTCCTGCCCCACAAAATCCTGCCCTTTGTGAGATGGCTCACTGGGGATGGTGGGATTACAGAAAGAAGCTTGGCCTTGATGCTTTGGAGGTCTTTTTCCAGCCTTAATGATTCTCTGATTCTTTGATTCTCTGATCCCTTTCTCCCCGTTCTCTGACACAGCTGCTCCTCCTGTTGTCATAACAACGAGCACCAGCCATGGCCGTATATTCCAGCTCCAGCAGCTCCTCCTGGGAGGGATAACAGCCCCAAACCATCTGGCCGAGCTGGGAGGACCCAAAAAGCTACCTTGAGGGACAGGGCTGTGTCCCAAGGGGCACACACTGTCCCCAGCACGGCTGGGGACACTCTCGATTTCAGGAGGAGCTGTCCCCCTGCTCTGTGCAGCACAGCCCCAGCCATCCCTCCTCCTCTCCCAGCTCCCGGGGGACCCAAATCCCTGGAGCCAGTCCCTGTTCCTGTCAGCCCTCAAATCCCTGGAGCCAGAGCTGTAAACCCCTGCAGAGCCAGGTCCCCATTCATCTCTGCCCCAAGTGCTTGAGCTAGGTCCCTGTTCCTCTCTGCCCCAAATCCCTGGAGCCAGATCCCTGTTTCTCTCAGCCCTCTCCTCAGCAGAGCCCCAAATCCCTGGAGCCAGGTCCCTGTTCCTGTCAGCCCCAAAACCCTGGAAAGAAGGTCTCTGTTGCTTTCAGCCCCAAATCCCTGGAGCCAAATCCCTGCTGCTCTCAGCCCCAAATCCCTGAAGCCAGGTCCCTGATGCTCTCAGCCCTCTCCTCAGTGGAGCCCCAAATTCCTGGAGCCAAATCCCCATTCCTCTCAGCCCCAAATCCCAGGAGCCAGGTTCTTGCTGCTCTCAGCCCCAAATCCCATGAACCAGGTCCCTGTTCCTCTCTGCCCAAATCCTGGAGCCAGGTCCCTGCTGCTCTCAGCCCTCTCCTCAGTAGAACCCCAAATCCCTGAAGCCAAATCCCGATTCCTGTCAGCCCTCTCCTCAGCAGAGCCCCCAATCCCTGGAGCCAAATCCCCATTCCTCTCAGCCCCAAATCCCAGGAACGAGGTCCCTGCTCCTCTCAGCCCCAATCCCTGGAAGCAGGTCCTTGATGATCTCAGCCCCAAATCCCTGGAGCCAAATCCTGGTTCCTCTCAGTCCCAAATCCCAGGAGCTGGGTCCCTGTTCCTCTCAGCCCCAAATCCCTGGAGCCAGGTCCCTGCTGCTCTCAGCAGCAAATCCCTGGAGCGAGATCCCCATTCCTCCCAGCCCTCTCCTCCCCTCCCTGTGTGACACCTCCCCAACACACAGCCCCCCCAGGCACAGGCAGGTTTTTGATGGGGCAAAGGGAAGCACGACCTGCCCAGGAGGGTTTCCAGGTGAATAAATGGAATTGATGGGCAGAGTGCAGCTCAGTTCCTGAGGAGGAGCAAGTGGAAGGTGGAAATTCCAGATTTCTTTATAATTATCCTATGTTTTTACCTTAAAGTTTGTGTCCAAGGGCAGGCTGGACAAGGCTCTGAGCACCCTGCTCCAGTGGGACCTGTCCCTGCCCACAGCAGGGGTTGGAACTGGGTGACCTTTAAGGTCCTTTCCAACCCAAACCAGTCTGAGATTGTGGGAATTCAGCCTGGCCTCTGCCAAGCATCCATTTCTCACAGCCTCAGCTCTGTGAGGTGGAAAACTGGGGGGAAAAGGGGGGGAAAACTGGAAAAAACCCCAATTGTGGCATTTCCATAAGGGCAGCACTTCCCCTGCAGGGATGGGGTGGCTGCAGCAGAACCAGGATTTATCCAGATGTGCCTCCAGGGACCTGGGAAATAAAACAGGAATTAAAGGATGTCACTCACACACGTAGTGATATGTTGGGACTTTAAAATTTATTCCAACATGCTGTTTTTTTTTTTAACGCCCAGACCGAGCAGACAATCTGAGCTGTAGTAAAGGCAATATTATACTTGTAAAAACTTCTCATTCACAGTACAGATGTCATTTACAATAAGGGTCACAAACATCAAATACTGAGTATTTTTTTTTTTTTTTGTTTTCTTGTTTTTTGTGTGTTTTTTGTTCAGTTTTTTTTTTTTGTTTTTTTTACATCAGACTGTGCTTTTTACCTGCATTTTTTTTTGCACTGATATAACCATACAGACATTGCAAGATGCAAGTGTAGAAACTGGAGTTCAAATAAAATTACAGGCAAAACTACCAAATTCCATTGGACGCTGTACATATTTACAGTACCATTTTTTGGAATGTATTGCCATTTTAAGAACATATAGAAACTTTCTACAGACTATTCCACTTACAGAATACATACACCTTTTAGAAAAAAAGGCAAATATTTATCTTACATGAGACCATGTATATTAAATTTGCGTACACATTATTATTATTATTAATTATTATTATTAATTATTTTTTACATTACATTTACTAAAGTGATCGTAAGTGCCATCATATCTCAGTAATGAAAACAGATTGGTTTTATGCCATCAGGACTGATGTTTTTTAGTTTTTTTTTTCTCTTTTTTTTTTTTTTTGTAAATAACTTACAATACGGTTTTATTTGTAAATACTGTGCAATAGACAGAAATGTTAAAAGGAAAGGAAAATAAAAAAGCAGATGATGAACAGAGGAAAAGCAAGGAGAGCAGGGAAGGGCTAGATCAAATCCTGGAGGATTTTGCATGGAAATTGGGATAATTTGAATGATTTCTCCGAGGATATTGCTTGTTTGGGTGCTGTCCCTGTGGATTTTGGACAAAACCCGAGGCAGGGAAAGCTGCAAATTTGTTGAGCAGGGGGAGGCAGAGCCCCAGCCCCGGCAGGAAGGATTTGGAGTGCTCTGGGTGGACACAGGTGGGAATTACCTGCCCTGCCCCAGCAGGACCCAGCAGCTCAGCAGGGCTGGGCTGGATTTGGGATCAGAGCAGGGCTTGGGACTGCTGGGACATGAAGGACACCAGGGCTGGGCTGTCACCCCTTAGGAGCAGGTGAGGAACTGCATTTCTCAGCGGGCAGCTGGACATTCACCGCTGTTTCATTGTGGATTTGTTCCCTGCTGCAGCTCCTGGGTGTCCAGCAACAATCTGAGCTGGCAGAGCTCTGCCTCGAGGTTGGGGTGGTTTTGGGGAGCCCTCTCCTCATCCCATGGTCTGCTCGGCCCTGCAAGACCCCAAGCTCAATTTAGGTGCTAAATCCCTGCTGCAGCACAAAGGAGTTGCTGAAACTCCAGAGTGCTCAAGATTAAGGTCCAGGAGCTTTCTGAGATCTGGATGTCAGTCCTGGTATAAGAACACAGGCAGGGAGTGATCCCAGAGCTTGGGCCAAGTCCTCCGTGTGCAGGAGGAGTTCTGGCTCCAGAGCATCCCTGTGTGATCCAGGAGCTGCATGGATGGGAGCCACCCAAACAGCTCAGCAGGGTGAAATATCTGTGAAAATAATCAGTGGAATATCCCCGTGGGATTGGGGCTGATGGAGCAGCCACACCACAGGAGCAGCCAGGCCGTGCCCTCATGGATTATAAATTGGAGAAGCTCTGCCATGAGAAAAGCAGGGGATTTTATTTCCACCTGCTGCTGAACAGGAAGGGCTGAGCTCTGCTTCTTCATTTGCATTATTAATACATTCTCTGGTAAATTATCCCACTAATTGCTCTGCAAAGCCACCCTTGCAGCCCTTGTGGGAAGCAAAAAGGGATTTTCCATCCCTGTTTTGCAGGCAGAACAGACATTCAGAGCGACAGGAAAAGCTGTGACCAGCAATCCAGCTTCCACCCAGGGTGACACAGGGAGACCAAAGGGGATCCGGCTGGGAACGGCAGCCACCGCTGGGGGCTGGGGATGACACCCAGCCCTACAAAAATCCCGGGAGTGACATTCCTGCGCTCCTCGGCCGAGCACGGGGCAGAGGGACACACTCGTGTGCCCGCAGCCAGAGATGCTGGTGCTGGTGCTGCGGGTCCCTCCCGCGGAGCTCTGAGCTGGCAGTGCGACCATTAGCCCTTAATTAGCAAGGAGTTATTTTTGGGGGGAGCCTTCTCGCCCCTTGGGTACAGCGTGAAGCACCATTTCACCCCAGCCAGAGAAGCCAAACTGGGTTGGGACTCAGTTTTTTGTGCCCATCTCCTGAGTTTGCGGCGGTCCCTGCCTGCCCCGCTCCGCGGCTGCCGGGGATGGGGAGGGGATCCGGGCAGGGAATGTCCCCGGGAGCACCTCAGCCCTTTCCCAAACTCCTTTTCCTGGGTTATTTTTTGGCCCCGGGTGAAGGGATCTGGATGGCTACACACAAACTGCCCCGATGCTCCGCAGCTGAGATGCAGAAAGCTTCGAGCTGCTGGGAAAGCTTAAAAATCCTGATAATGGCATTAATAAACCCCCACAACAACGATAACAAAATAAGCAATCAACCAATGTAAAGACTTCAGGGTTTTCTTGGGCTTTTTTCCCCCTCCCCCTCTTTCCACAAATGAGAGGGGGAAAAAAATCCACAGAAAGTTTAAATAGATTAAAGGTTGAAATGCAGTTACAGAAAGAAGCTGAGCAGATTTGATCTAGCCCAAAACTCACGGCAAATGCACCAAAAAACCAGACACAGCTGCTGCAGTATTTTTATGTACCATACATACATATATATATATATATATATATATATATATATATATGTAAAATTAAATACAAAAAGCTACCTTGGATCAAGTTAAGAGTGTGACAAGGGGCAGAAAGTGACCGAAATCGGGGAAATCTCTCGATTTCATGGATGGTTTCCAGGGATGCTCACACCAGCCCCGGCCGAGCACTCCACTCCCACTCACCCCGGGATTAAGCGCGGATTAAGCACGCACTTAAAGCCTGAGGAGGGTTTAAACCGGTGCTTGAGAGCTCGAGGAACGGAGCCGAGCTCCAGCCCCTGCTCCTGCCTCTGCGAACTGGAGCAGCTTCCAGGCTCGGGGCCAAAAAAGGGGGAGATGGGAAAAAAAGGAAACTTGATAAAAGTGCTAATTAGGGGATAAATGGGTTCTGGACGTTGTTTTGGTCAGTGTCACAGCCTTAATGGTATTTCCATGATATCTTTTTTTTGTACTTAATTCCTTTTACAAGAAGAGTAAAAAAAAAAAAAAAAAAAAAATAAAAAAAAATGACAGAAGATTATTAAAAAATTTCTATTCTTTGCCCGTGAAACGGGAACAGTTCGTAGCTCATCAAGTCTGGCAAGGAAATATGTTCTCATTCAGGATTTTATTTGATTCCTTTTATTATATTTTTTTGTATTTTTATTTTTTTTTAAAAAGTGTATTACGTACCCGATAAACTGGAACAGCTCTGAAAGAAGAAAGAACTGGTCCACTGGTTAAATATTTATATCTTTTTTTTTTTTTTTTTGTTAAAATAAAAAAAAAAAGATGTTTGTACAGATTCCATCAACCAGAAAACCCTCTGAAGTAGTGAAGAACCTGCAGGGGCAAACGACTTGAAGATTTGTGGTTTAAAAAGTTGTGACAGAGGAATGGCTCCATCGGGGTCACTCTGGATTTGGTATCGGATTTATTGGCAGTTCAGGTCTTTGCCCTGCCAGGGATGCTCATCCTGAAAAATCTGCTCTGGAAAAAGCTGCTGCGCATGCATAACAAGCTGATTTTGCAAGCATTCACCATTCAGCATCAAATTTTTTTTCCCCAAAACCAGCCAAAAACAGGGCCTGTCCATGCCAGAGGGGCTGAGCTGGGGATGTCCCACAACAATAAATAAATAAAGGTGAGAACAGGAGCCAGGGGCACCGAGAGCCCTGGAGGAGGAGCAGAGCCCAGAGCCCTCCTGCATCCCTGGAGATCCCAGAGCAGCCTGGGGTGGGATGGGATGGGATGGGATGGGATGGGATGGGATGGGATGGGATGGGATGATGGGATGGGATGGGATGGTGGGATGGGATGGTGGGATGGGATGGGATGGGATGGGATGGGATGGGATGGGATGGGATGGAATGGAATGATGGGATGATGGGATGGTGGGATGGTGGGATGGGATGGTGGGATGGGATGAGATGAGATGAGATGGGATTAGGTGATGGGATGGGAGGGAATGGGATGGGATGGGATGGGGGCAGCTTGTCCACAACTCAAACATGCCGGAGGGAGAAATGGTTTCAAGGTTTCAAGGCTGAGTTCCTCCCCCTCTGACACCAAGGGAGGGTTTGCAGAGGCTTCCCCAGCCCAGGCAGGGCTTTGCTGGGCGCTGCTGGAGGATTAAAGCAAAGCAAGCAGGAGGCTCGTCCAGCGAGAGACCCTTCCTGGCACGGGCTCTACATTCCATACATTCCTACCTTCTCGCAGGTAAATCTTTGAAGAAGAACATTTTTTTTAAAGTTTTTTTTTGTCCCTTTTTTTTTTTTTTTTTTTTTTTTTTTTTTTTTTTTTTAGGAAAGTGCTTTGCTGGGTTCTGCAGGAGGGAGGGGTGCTCGCGGTTTGTTGTCCTCTTTTCGAGGGACAGTTTCTCTCCCTGCACACAATGAACCTCCCCTGCTCAAGGAAGTGCTACTTTCAGTCACAAGGTCAGGGTAAACACGTTTTTCAAATGTAAAGCAGTTTCAACTGTTTAAAGCACAACCATAGGGATGCGATGAAAAAGAAAACCAAAAAAACCAAGCACTTTGCAAGAATTAAATAAAGCATGTAATAAATACGAATCATAAACTTCTGTACACAGGAGCAAGGGTTTGGGTTTTTTTTTTTTTTTTAATCATTTAAGCAATATAAAAAAAAGTTTTCTTCTGTTTTGCTTTTGTTTTCAGTGCATCTTCTTCCTCTTTAAAATGCTTAACCCTTTCCTTTCTGCATCTCTCAGGCCCAAGATTACGCACACCTAAATGGCAAAAAAGACAAGGTCTAACAAACCCCCTTTCCAAAAAACTCTAAAAAAATATTCACAGCCTCAAACAGTTTTGTACATTTCAAGCAACAAAAGGTATAGAAAAAGGCACAAGTAACTGCATACATGTGGAGATAATACCAGACTGGGACAAAGAAAACCAGGAATTTTCCATGGGTTTGGTCATTCACTAGAGTGCTTCTTATGATTATACTAAAGGAAATAGTGTTGAAAATGTCTGTTGATTTTACAGAGGAAGCCTAAAGGTGGAACAGCTGGCGGAGGCTTAAGTACTTCCCGCATTTTCATCCACCTTTTTGTGAGTTTGACCTAAATCGGAGTGCTCTGGGTGTGGGCTGCTCCCGCCGGGCTCTCCGGAGAGGTTCCTGGGGCGCGGGGCCTGGGGGTGACCAGGGGGGGCTTCTGAGGGGCTGTCCCTGGCCAGCGAGGGGACGGCTGAGATGAAAGTGCAGGCTGGTTCCGAAGGGGTGCTCGAGCTGCCCGATGGCTGCTTGCCCGTGGCTTTGGAGGGCTCCTCCCCGCTGGCCGAGGGCTCCGCAGAGGGCTCCTTGGGGGTGCTGGGGCTGCCTGGGGACACCGAGGCCCGCGGCTGCTCCACCGGGCCGGGCTCGGCCTCCACCGCGGGCCTGTGCTCCTCCTGCTCCTGCTGGAGCTCGCTAGTCCTCATCTTCTCCTCCGAGAAGCCACCACCCGCCGGCTCGGGGCTCAGGGTGTACTTGGAGACCTTGGCCACGGGGGACACGGATGCCGATGAGGGCTCTGGAGGGCTCTGGGGCTCCCCGTCCCTCGTGGCGGCCCGGCTGAGCTGGGCGAGGCCGCCGGCTGCGGGGAAGTGTCCGCCTTGGAGGGGCAGCACGGGGCCGGGCACCAGGCTGGCGTGGGAGCTGGGCCTGGCCTGCACCATCTGGATGCCCCCGATGGGGATCATGGGGTACGGGGTCCTGGCGAGCTGCTGCGAGTGCAGCGGGAGGTGGCTGAAGACATTCTCCTCCCCTCGGCCGGGAGCGTGGAGGTCGTGAGGGGCCTGCAGGGGCCGGGGGCACGCGGGCGGCGAGGTGCCGGGGGAGCAGGGCGGGCTGCGGGGTTCCATCTTCTGTGCCAGGGGGGAAAAGAAGAGCTGGGTCAGTGTGACACAAGGGGGATAGCCTTCAAGGACTGGGGTTAGGGTTTTATTCGGGTTTGAGGGAGGTCAGTCAACTCAGGGAGATATGGAGCCCCAAACCCTTAAGGTGAGGAGCAGCACAACCCACAGCATTTCCCTTCTGGGACAAATATGCCCATGGAGTGTTGGGGCACAGATCCAGGGATTTAAGGCCTAGATCATTATAAAATCAGAAAAGAAGAGCTGGGTCAGTGTGACACAAGGGGGATAGCCTCCAAGGACTGGGGTTAGGGTTTTATTCGGGTTTGAGGGAGGTCAGTCAACTCAGGGAAATGTGGAGCCCCAAGGTGAGGAGCAGCACAACAGACAGCGTTTCGCTTCTGGGACAAATACGCCCATGGTGTGTTTGGGTACAGATCCAGGGATTTGGCTAAGGCCTGGATCATTATAAAATCAGAAAAAAAGGGGTAGTTCAGTGTGACACACAGGGGGATGGCCTCAGCAGCAGCAAGGCTTGCTGCAAGGATTGGAGTTAGGGTTTTATGCAGGTTTGAGGGAGGTCAGGCAACTCAGGGAGATGTGGAGCTCCAAACCCTTAAGGTGAGCAGCAGCACAACCCACAGCATTTCCCTTCTGGGACAAATATGCCCATGGAGTGTTGGGGCACAGATCCAGGGATTTGGCTTAGGCCTGGATCATAATAAAATCAGAGAATTATTTTGTTGGAAGAGACCTTTAAAGGCCATCTTGTCCAACCCCCTGCCGTAGGCAGGGACATCTTTAACTAGACCATGTATCTCCCAGCCCTCTCCAACCTGGCCTTGGGCTCTTCCAGGGATCCCTCTGGGCAACCTGTGCCAGGGCCTCCCCACCCTCTGAGTAAAGAATTTCCTCCTTAGCTCTAGTCTGGATCTCCCCGCTTTTAGTTTAAAACCATCACCCCTACTCTCAGAGCTGCCTCTGGAGCACTGGCAGAGCTGCCAGCGCTTGCTGCCAGCTGAGCTGCTTGGAATCACTGTCAGTGCAGGAGGTTCCTGAGAGCCCAGAATGAGGTTTTTTTTATTTATTTATTTATTTATTTATTTATTTATTTATTTTCACTGTGCTTTCCTAAAGCAGGATTGCATCCTTGCAGTTGCTGAGTGCAGGGATGCTTCCAGTGAGAGGTGGCATCAACTCCAGCACACCCAGCAGTGGGTCCCCACCACCACCCTCATGGGGTGCTCTGTGCAAATCAAGGGTTCAAACCCTACATTTTACCTTTTCCTCTTTCTCTCTCGGTGCTTCCCATAGTTTCCTAACGTACATCATGGAGAGATATGTGGCTAAACAGAAATGGATTAATTAGTGATGAGGTTACGACTAAATCCCTGCACAGGACTCCCAAGAAGAGGAAGCAACAGAAACTGAAATCAACTTTCAATTAAGATGGGGTTGGAGATAAAGTGTGAGGATCCACTGGAGGGCACATTTCTTTGTAGGATTATGGGGAATAATTCCCTGATCCTGTGAGCTGGATCTCTGAGGAGACAGCAGAGGAAAGCAGCAAAAGAGAACAGGAAAGAGAGAAAGGAAGAGCCACCAAAGGTAGTGACAAGACCCAACACTGCTAAATGTCACTTATGCATAACAAGCTGATTTTGTAAGCATTTCAGGAAGCTGTGGCTAAATCACTTCAGGGATGCTGGGAAACCCCAAACAAATATTTCAGTGGTGCAACAATCACCACGGGGAGAGACTGCCCTAAGCAAGGGCCAGTGGGAAGGGAGATGGTTGGGGTGAGACTTGGCAGAGCCTGACACTGGAACTGAGCTAAGATCATCTTCAAGCTCTGTTTGGGACCTGATAAACCCTTCTCTGGTCTTCCTGTCTCTTGTGGCCTTACCAGGAATTTTAATTTTGCAATGAAAGCCCAGCTGTCCATCGTGCTGATTAAGGGGAATTTTTCCATTTAGGTTTTTGCTAGTGCTTTGGAAGCACACAGAGAAGTAACAGTGGTGGCTCTGGGTGCAGAAAAGGAGCAGGAAAATGAAGCCAAAAGGTAAATGTGACCAAAGGAGCTGAAAGATGTGAATGGCAGACAAGCAGGGCTTAAAATATTGTCTCCTACTGTGGATTTGGGAGCTGAGGGGATTTGCTCCAAGCAGAGGCAGCAGGAAGTTATCCTGACAGAAGAGTTGAAGGATGAGGGTTTCCAGAGCCTTGGGATTCACCACAAGAAGCGGATTGACAGGAAAGGGAAACAGCATTAAAGGAAGCCAAGGCTTGGTCCTAAAGTAAAGGAGAGTCTCTGAGAAGGTGAGACAAAGACTCAGAGTGAAAAGAGGAGGAAGGAGGCACCACAGGACAGAAGGTTAGCATGGGCATGGGAGAAAGGTCTGGAGAAGCCCTGGCTCAGCATCTGGGGTGGCAGGGGCTCTGTAAAGGCCTCTCTCTCTCCCCAGTGCAGCCCCTGGGGGCTGGAGTCTCTCCCCACAACGAGGGGATCTCACATTCCTCAGCACAACTGACAGCAGAGTCAGGCACTCCAGCAGGAATGGGAAATATTCCCCCAAACCCCCCATCAGTCTGCCTGCAGCCCTGGGAGGAACAGGAAAATTCCCTTTACCCACAGGATTTGATTTGTCCAGCAGAGAGATTAAATCATGTTCTGGACCCAGTGGGAAACCCCTCTCTGTGCTGAAGAGAGATGAAATGAGAGCTGTCCAAACAAACATTTCTCAGCAGCTCAGCCAGCAGAGCAGGCTGTGGGTGGACACAGGGCTCAGCCAGGGCTGGCTCAGGTCACTGACCACAGCGAAATGGCCACAGCTCCACCCCAGCCGGGGAAACCTCAGGGGTGGGAACAAAATTCCCAGGAACAAAAAGGCTCTTAGCGATAATTAATCATTAAGAGTTCGTCCTTGCTGATTGTCCCAGCAGGACTGGCTGGCTCAGGAGTGGGAATAACCCCTTGGAGAAGGAATAACTTTATTTCTCTCCATCTGAGAAGGGCAGGACTCAAATGGGTGCAAAACCCACTGCTGTCCCCTGCCCCTATTCTCTGGGTCACCAATGACAGTGGTCACAGAGTCCCTGTGCACTTCTGCATCACAGCCTTCACCAAAAACCATGTCAAAGACCACCCTGTGGGGACCAGAGGGCAGCAGGGCACTGGACTTACCAGCTTGGACTCGTAGAGCTGTAAGTTTTTGCCAAAGAACCTGTGAGGTAGAGGCATCGAAGAGAATATCCCGGGCTGGGCTTGATATGAGCTTGGAACTTTGTCCTCTGCTGATTTGCTCGTGCCAGGCAAGTCCTCTTTTCCAGGGGGTGGATACCTGGCCAGCTCCAAGCAGCCTGGAGACAAGACTTTCTTCAGGGAGAAGTACCTCAGGGATGCCATCTCTCTGCTGGGCGACGAGTGCCTGGCAGGGGCCACTTCTCCGTCTGGGGGGAGGGCTGTCCTCGGGGACAGCTCCCTCCGCGGGGACAGGTGCCTGCTGGGCGACAGCTCAAGCCTTGGGGACACACATCTCAGGGGAGACGCCTCCCTCCTGGGAGAGAGGCGCTGGCAGGGGGACAGCCCCCTCCCTGGGGACAGGCACCTCAGGGAGGACAGCTCTGCCGTGGGGGAGAAGCGTTTGGGGGACGTTTCGTTTTTGGTCAGTAAGTGCTTCCTTGCCAGCACTGCTCTGCTGCTGCTGCTGCCACCCCCTCTGCCACACTCCTGGCTTGGGGACCACCTTTTCCTCGGGGAGGTGTCTTTGGAGGTCGACAGGTCCATGACCAAGGACATCTGTGGCCTGGTGACAGACTCTCTCTCAGCAGGAGCCAAGTGCTCGGTGGAGGTCAAAGCTGGTCTGTGGAGGCTCAGGAAGCTGTGGCACACAGCAATGTCACTGCTGTCTGCTGACCACTTGCTCTCCAGCCCTGAGGAGGAGGAGGAGGAGGCCTGCTGGCCTTCCCCTGCTTTCGGGGTGCTGGAGGCAGCTTCTTGAGCTGGGGATGTTTGGGTGCCTTCCTCTGGAGAGGACGGGGAGCCCCCTGAGGAGTGCAGCAGGAGGGTGCTGGCTTTGCCTTCCGGCAGCTTCGGCGCTGGCTCGTCTTGGCTCTCCTCTTCCTCCTCGTCTTCCTCGTCCTCATTGTCATCGTCGTCGTCAGATTCCTCGAGGTCTGAAAACTGATGTTCCTCGATGGGCTCAGATCCCTCCCGCCCCTCAGAGTCCTGGAAAAGGTCTTCACTGGTTCCTGGAGGCAAACACAGAACAGAGAGTAGAAAACACACCTTTGGGGGCTATTTCTGTCCTAAATCTGCTCACAGAACACATGGAAGGGGCAATTTTTGAGTTAAATCTGCTCACCAAACATATATAAGGGGCTGTTTGTGTTAAATCTTCACACCAAACACATGGAAGGGGCAATTTTTGAGTTAAATCTGCTCACCAAACACAGGTTCAGGGTCTATTTCTGTGTTAAATCTCCTCCTAGAACACATGTGAGGGGCTATTCTTGTGTTAAATCTGCTCACTAAACACATATGAGGGGCTATTTTTTTGTTAGACCTGCACACCAAACACATGTAAGGGGCTATTTTTGATTTAAATCTGCTCACAGAACACTTCTAAGGGGCTATTTCTGAGTTAAATCTGCATAGCAAACACATGTAAGGGGCTATTTCTGTGCTAAAACTGCTCACAGAACACATGTAAGGGGCTATTTTTGAGTTAAATCTTCTCACCAAACACATGTTCAGGGTCTATTTCTGTGCTAAATCTGCTCACAAGCTCTAAGGGCACCAGAGGAGAGAGGATCTGGCTGCTCCTGGGTCTGATCATCTCCTGCTTTGAGCTGCAGCCCTGCCCTCCCTGCCAGCTGCACTGCTGCTGATCCCAGTGAATCCCACTCTACCCCAGTTCCAGTTCCAGCTCTGTCAGCACACACAGCCCTCAGTCCCCGCTGGGCACCTGCCACACTCTTTATTTGCTCTAAAATGCAAAAAAAAAAACAACTCTTTAATAGGTGAGAACAGCAGCACCTTCACCCTTCAGTGGGGTTTGATGATTATTTGTTACAATGGTGACTCCAGAATACCCACAGCTGCCACCAGCTTCATGTGTTGGGCCTTTTCCTGCCCAGATTTTATGACAGATAAGCATCACCAAGGCAGAAATTTTGTTAAAAATCAAACAGGGTGGAAGGAACCTCTGTGGATTTCCCTGGGTAGGATAAATTCCAGCTGTGGTTTGAGGGTTTGGGGCTCTGTAAATCAGAGCTTGCAGGCAGCGAGGAGGATAAAAAAGCAAATTCTACAGGACTTTTAAATATTTCTGCAGGTTCAAACACATCTCTCTGCTGCCTGAAGGGCCAGCAGGAGCTTTCTGAGCTGGGCACCTATTGTAATTGTGGGGTGCCCTATGGTAGGGAGGAATGATGAATCTTACTCCATGTTCTCACAAGGCTAATTTATTATTTTATGATACTATATTATATTAAAGAATACACAGCACCAAGTCCCCATGATGGACTGAAATCCTAATTTGGTTTCTTTGGAATGCCAGGGCCTTCAGGAAGCATTTGGCATTCCCAGTCCCATGGATTTTCCCATGGCTGTTATCCAGCCAAGAGTCTGCCTGGAGCTGGGAACAGAAAGGAGCAGCTCACCCCAGTTCCAAACAGCCCTGGGGCAGAGCCATCCCTGCAGCTCTCCTACTGGATTTGTGGGGTGCCCCAGCGAAGGGAGGAATGATGAATCTGACTCCATGCTCTCAGAAGGATAATTTGTTTTTTTATAATACTATGTTATATTAAAGAATGCTATACTAAACTATACTAAAGAATACACAAAGGATACATACAGAAGGCTAAAAAGATAATAATGAAAACTCATGGCTCTTTCCAGAGTCCTGACACAGCTTGGCCCTGATTGGCCAATGAATGAAAACAACTCACAGTAAAAACTAATAAAAACAATCACCTGTGGGTAAACAATCTCCAAACACATTCCAAAGCAGCAAAACACAGGAGAATCAAATCAGATAATTCTTGTTTTGCTTTTTCTCTGAGTCTTCTCAGCTTCCCAGGAGAAAAATCCTGGGCGAAGGGATTTTTCCAGAAAATGTGACGGTGACAGGTACCGAGCTCTCAATGCTCAGAGGAAAAGCTGCTCCTCCCCTGGCGGGAGTGCAGAGCTGCTGGCAGCAGTGACAGCAGTGACAGCCCGGACGGGGCCACCGGGGACAGCCACTGGATGTCACTGCAGCCCAGCAGAACGGCACTGCCGGGGCCCTGCTCCGGAGGGGCTGGGAATGCCACCCGTGCCCAGCCAGGGGCCAGAGATGGTGAGACACCTCGGGTCGGGGCTGGCAGCAGAGCACAGAGATGCTGGGACACCTGTGTGACACCTGTATGACACCTGTGTGTGACAGCTGTGTGTGGCACTTTTATGTGATACCTGTGTGACACCTGTGTGTGACACCTGTTATACAACACCTGTGTGTGACGCCTTTGTGTGACACCTGTGTGTGACACCTGTGTGATACCTGTTATACAACACCTGTGTGTGACACCTGTGTGATACCTGCATGCGACACCTGTGTGATGCCTTTGTGTGACACCTGTGTGACACATGTGTGACACCTGACACCTGTGTGTGCTACCTGTGTGTGCTACCTGTGTGTGACATCTGTGTGATACCTGCATGCGACACCTGTGTGATGCCTTTGTGTGACACCTGTGCGACACATGTGTGACACCTGACACCTGTGTGTGCTACCTGTGTGTGACATCTGTGTGTGACTCCTGTGTGTGATACCTGAGTGACCCCTATGTGTGACCCCTGTGTGTGACCCCTGTGTGATACATGACACCTGTTATACGACACCTTTGTGTGACACCTTTATGTGACACCAGTGTGACACCTGTGTGTGACTGTCACCATCACATTTTCTGGAAAAATCCCTTTGCCCAGGATTTTTCTCCTGGGAAGCTGAGAAGTCTCAGAGAAAAAGGAACACAATTCTCATCTCATTGGCTTCTCCTGTGTTTTGCTCCTTTGGAATGTGTTTGGAGATTGTTATCCACAAGTGAGTTGTTTTCACTCTTTTGCCAATCAGGGTCAAGCTGTGTCAGGACCCTGGCGAGAGTCACGAGTTTTCATTATTATTTTTATAGCCTTCTGTAAGTGTCCTTTCTGTATACTTTAGTATAGTTTCGTTTAGTATTCTTTAATATCATATAGTATCATAAAATAATAAATTAACCTTCTGAGAGCATGGAGTCAGATTCATCATTCTTTCCTGCCACAGGGCACCCTGAAAATATCACATATGACACCCGTGTGACACCTGTGTGTGACCCCTGTGGGTGATACCTGTGTGTGACACGTGTGACACCTGTGGGTGACACCTGTGTGCCCCAATGAAAGGGGGAATGATGACTCTGACTCCATGTTCTCAGAAGGCTAATTTATTATTTTTATATAATTTATTTTAAAAAATACTATACTAAACTATACTAAAGAATACAGGAAGGATACTTACAGAAGGCTAAAAGGATAATAATGAAAACTTGTGACTCTTTCCAGAGTCCTGACACAGCTTGGCCCTGATTGGCCAAAGAATGAAAACAACTCACAGCAGAATCCAGTGAAACAATCACCTGTGGGTAAACAATCTCCAAACACATTCCAAAGGAGCACAACACAGGAGAAGCAAATGAGATAAGAATTGTTCTCCCTTCCTTTCCTTTCTCAGCCTCCCAGGAGCAAAATCCTGGGCGAAGGGATTTTTCAGAAATGTGAATGCCACACTCTCCCAGGAGAGGGATTCTGGATTGTGAAATCCTCCATGGTGACGGGGCTGCTGGGCCCAGGCTGTTTGCAAAGCCCTGGGGGAACTGAGCTCAGAACAAATATTATTCCAAACTCCCAGCTGCAGGCTGAGCTGTGCAGATTTCCTGCTTGGAACAGGAATGCATTTCACTGGCAGAGCTGGGAGCCAGCCCTGACACTGCTTTTGGGGCTGGGGACAGGCAGGAGCTGTGCCTGGGCATGGTGCTCTCCTTCCTTTGCCCCAGCTGGGATAGAGGAATCCCTGTCACTGGAAATGCCAAATTTGCCCCAGTCAGGGGTCAGGAGTGAAGGGAAAGTGAAGCCAGCCCCAAAGGAGGAGCTGTTTGCATTTGCCACCACAAATTCCAGTGAGGGAAACATCCCAGAGAGTCCTGGGAAAGCCCCAGGGAATTGCTTTGGCCTCCTGACATGATCCCTGCAGGCAGGGACAGAGCTCAGACCTGAGCCAGCCTTCCAAAATTCATCCTGCTGAGCTCACAGGGAGAGAAAGGGCAGGGCTAGAACAGATATTTTTGTTTGATGTTTGGGAGAAATGAGGAGGATGATTTTATTTTATTAGAACATTAAATATTATATTATATTATATTATATTATATTATATTATATTATATTATATTATATTATATTATATTATATTATATTATATTATATTATATTATATATCATATTATATCATATCATATCATATTATATCACATTATACATTAATTTGTTAAGTATTTAATTGCACAACTCTGCAGTATTTTGTGACTGTTAGTTTACAGTTTTGATACATATATACTTGGATTTCATTGGTTAGTGAATTAAAACACTTATATTAGAATTTAATTATTAATTTCTTTTAGGTAAACGATTCTTCATAATGTATTTTACTTGTGAACACAGGCTGCAGCAAATGAGATAAGAATTATTTTTCCTTTCTCTGAAGTTCAGAGAATATGAATGCCAGAAATTTTTTGGGAAGTTGTGTTTTGCATTTTTCTGTGAAATGTGGTGACACAGGGCAGGGAGGGAGGGATGGAGGAAGGAAGGAGAGAGGGAATTAGTGGGAATGTGTCCTGCTGACAGCTTTGTCTGAGGTTGCCTCTCATTCCATGTGTGTTATTTATTCTCCCCAGCTGGTACCAGCCCACCGAGCCCAGCCCAGGCAGGAGTAAGGAATTATACTCCAATCTCCTTTTATAGTAACACCCCTTGCTTTCTGCTGCCCCTTAAATAGAAATACAAACAATCAAGTGAAATACAACCCCAGTTTAAAATAATCCAGGGAGTTTTAGGAACTGCTGCTCCCTCCCTGCCTGCCCCCAGAGGAAAGCACAGCAACCTTCCTGTGCTGCTTTGTGTCACGTGGAAATTGGAACCTTTTTTAAAATTATTATTTAATTAAAACAGCCCGTTTAGTTCTTGATCTGAGGCTCTTTGTGAGGAAGAGAGAGGACACAGGGGAGGCTCTTTGCAGCCCCTCACCCTGAGAGCAGGGGCTGTGATCACAGCTGGGATCTCGAATTTCTCATGCACCTTTCTGCCATTCCTGGGTTATTTTCTCATCCATCCAAGCAGCCCCAACCATTAGAGGAGAAAATCCCATTTTCTGCCTATCTCCTTGGCTGCTGTGTTTAACATTGACATTTGCGAGCAATGACTCTGCTCACAGGAGCAGAACATTCCCATGGCCAGCAGAATATTCCCTGGCTTTACCAGGTGGGAGAGAAGCTGGGAGGGAGGAAGGAAAGGAAACCTCCCCTGACCCCATCCCTGCCGAGGGCACCTCTGTGCAACCCCTGAACAAACCCACAGGGCTCTGCAGGGATGGGAATGGGAAATGGAAATGGGAAATGGGAAAAGGGAAAGGGAAATGGGAATGGAAAACGGGGAATGGGAAATGGGAAATTGGAATGAAAATGGGAATGGGGAATGGGAATGGAAATGGGATGTGGGAATTGGGAATGGGAAACAGGGAATGGGAATGGAAATGGAAATAGAGATGGGAATGGGAAATGGGAATGGGAATGGGAAATTGAAATGGGAATGGAAATGGGAAAAGGGAAATGGAAATAAAAATGGGAAATTGGACTGGAAAAGGGGAAATGGAAATGGAAAATGGGAATGGGGAATGGGAATGGAATTGGGATGTGGGAATTGGGAATGGGAAATAGGGAATGGGAAATGGGAATGGGAGACTCCCCTGTGTGACATTCTGGGGATTTCCTGTGATTGCAATCCCACCCAGAGCGCTGGCACAAGGTCCAGAGGGCCCAGGGCAGCTCTGCCTCAGAGAGACCTCCCAGGGCCAGGGGGGCCCTGCAGCGTTGGGCAGGGGGGACAATGGATTCACTGATGTCACACTGCCGATGTGTCACTGCTGCTGTGTGACACTGCCCGTGTGTGTGACACTGCCCATCTATGTCACTGCTGCTGTGTGACACTGCCAATGAGTGACACTGCCTTGTGTGACACTGCCCCTGTGTGACACTGCTTGTATGTGACACTGCCCATGTGTGACACTGGCCCTGTGTGAAACTGGCCCTGTGTGACACTGCTTGTATGTGACACTGCCCGTGCGTGACACTGCCCGTGCGTGACACTGCCCCTGTGTGACACTGCCCATGTGTGACACTGCCCCTGTGTGAAATTGGCCCTGTGTGACATTGCCTGTGTGTAACACTGCCCCTGTGTGACACTGCTTGTATGTGACACTGGCCCTGTGTGACACTGCCTGTGTGTGACACTGCTTGTATGTGACACTGCCTGTGCGTGACACTGCCCATGTGTGACACTGGCCCTGTGTGACACTGCCTGTGTGTGACACTGCTGCTGTGTGACACTACCTGTGTGTGACACCGCTCCTCTGTGACACTGCCTGTGTGTGACACTGCCATGTGTGACACTGCCATGTGTGACACTGCCATGTGTGACACTGACATGTGTGACACTGCCTGTGTGTGACACTGCCCGTGTGTGACACTGCCATGTGTGACACTGCTCATGTGTGACACTGCTCATGTATGACACTGCCATGTGTGACACTGCCTGTGTGTGACGTTGGCCCTGTGTGACACTGCCCCTGTGTATGACACTGCCATGTGTGACACTGCTCATGTGTGACACTGCCTGTGTGTGACACTGCCATGTGTGACACTGCCGTGTGTGTGACACTGCCGTGTGTGTGACACTGCCATGTGTGACACTGCCTGTGTGTGACACTGCCCCTGTGACACTGTCCCTGTATCACTGCCCTGTGTGACACTGCTGCTGTGTATGACACTGCCATGTGTGACACTGCCATGTGTGACACTGCCCCTGTGACACTGTCCCTGTATCACTGCCCTGTGTGACACTGTCCCTGTGTCACTGCCCCTGTGTGACACTGCCCCTGTGTGACACTGTCCCTGTATCACTGTCCCTGGCCTCTCCAGAGCGTGGCAGCCACACCCTGTGACACCAGCAGGACCCTCCTCCTGCCACCCCTCCCGTGTGCTGGGGCACTGCAGAGCCATCCCTGCAGCACCACAGCCCGCAGGCAGGCACAGAACCAGAGTCCCAAAACAAAATCATCAAAACATCAAAAATCAGAAGTGCTCTGCTGCCACCAACCCCAGCCAGGGGACCCAGGCTCCCAGTGACCCTGCCCTGGTCACAGCTCCCAGCACAGCCCCACGCTCTCAGCAGGAGCCTGGGGGCACAAAGAGCTCCCCATGTGTGGCAGGGTGGGCTCTGCCCTGGCTGGGCCCTGCCCCTCACAGCCCAGCAGCTCTGAAAGGAAAGGTTGTGTTGGTTTTACCTTCCTCGGCTTCCTGATCCACCGGTGGAGATACCAACACGCCCAGCTCCTGACATTTTTTGCTGTGGGCCTTTGACTTCATGTGTTTAGTCAGATTCCCTGAAAAGAAGCAGAAAATCCATTTTACCCAAATATGGCTCCTTTTCCCCCTTCTTTTCCCCCTTTTATTCCTTTATTTTTTTTCTCTTTTTCTTCAAATTTTTTTCTTTTTTTTTTAATTTCTTTTTTTTTCCCTTTTGCACGCTCAGCAGTCACAACTCAAAACCCTCTCTGAACCAGACAAAGGTCCCTGACTGTCCCCAAGCCCTGCCCACTGTAAACCCTGGTGACACAAGGCCAGGTCCCCTTTCCCTCCCTTTGCTGCTGCCCCAGGGTGCAGGAGGAGGTGCAGGCAGGGTGTGGGTCCTCCCAGGGCTTGTGCAGCCTGCAAAAACTGCTGGGGCACATTCTGGGGCTGGGGGAGAGACGGCCTGGGCTGCTTTCAGCCGTGAGCATGCAGCAAATTAAAAATGGGAGGAAAGCAGGGATGGGAAACACAGCCCTGTGTGGCATCATCACCATCATCATCATCATCATCATCATCATCATCATCATCATCATCATCATCATCATCATCATCATCCTCCAACCTCATCCCAACAGCCCCACCTGCCTGGAGGGGACATCACAGGGCAGAGTAGGTCTACCCTGGAAATGTTCTAAAAACAGGTGGATGTGGCATTTGGGGACACGGGACAGTGGTGGTGGCCTTGGCAGTGCTGGGGAAGGGTTGGGTTGGTGACCTTGGAGGGCTTTTCCAGCTTTAATGATTTTATGATTCTATGCTAAAATGAGGGTTTGAGCTGCCAACAAGAGGGAAAACCCTAAATTGCCATTCTTCCCCCAAAAGAACAGCTGAGGTGTTCTGGAAATGTTCCAAAACCAAGTGGATGTGGCACTTGGGGACATGGGGCAGTGGTGGTGGCCTTGGCAGTGCTGGGGAAGGGTTGGGCTGGATGATCTTGGAGGGCTTTTCCATCTTTCATGGTTTTATGAGGGTTCAGCAAATTAAAAATGGGAGGAAAGCAGGGATGGGAAACACATCCCAGTGTGCCATCATCATCATCATCATCCTCATCCTCCAACCTCATTGTAACACAGCCCTACTTGCCTGGAGGGCAGAAGCTCCTCAACACCACAGGGCAGAGAGGATCTACCCTGGAAATTCTCCAAAAATGTATGGATGTGGCACTTGGGGACATGGGGCAGTGGGGGTGGCCTTGGCTGTGCTGGGGAAGGGTTGGGCTGGATGATCTTGGAGGGCTTTTCCAGCTTTAATGGTTTTATAATTCTATAATAAAATGAGGGTTCAAGTTGCCAGCCAAAGCCCCACCTGCCCAGAGGGGAGAATATCCTCAGCACCACAGGGCAGAGAGGATCTACCCTGGGGATGTGGCACCTGGGGAAACCCTACATTCCCCATATTTTTATAATTCAAAGAAAATGGCTCAGGTGCTCTGGAAATGTTCCAAAATGAAGTGGATGTGGCACTTGGGGACATGGGGCTTTTCCAGCTTTAATGATTTTATGAATTTACAATAAAATGAGGATTTGAGCAGCCAGCAAGAGGGAAAACCCTACATTGCCATTTCCCCCCCAAAAAAGGGCTCAGGTGCTCTGGAAGGCACCAAAGGGCTGGGCCAGCTCAGCTCCTCGAGCAGGAGGAGCCTTGGACACCCTCTGGAACTCAGAAATTCCCAATGAGGCTTCCCCAGGGCCAGGATGGGATGTGGGGTCACTGGGGCTGCTCTGGGATAACTCAGAGGGCGCCTCTCTAATTCTGCCTCCCAGATTACAGGCAGGTTAATTAGACACTAATTAACCCCACTTACAGGCAGGGAAATGCTGAACAAAGGGGACCATTGGCTGGAGGGGATAGAGCAGGCAGGAGAATGAAGGGCAGGAGAATTAAAGCAAAAATGTCCCATTTTCCCATTTCCTCTCTACAGCTGTTCCTAAAATCCCAGACTGGGATTGGGAGGGACCTTAAAGTCCATCCAGGGACACCTCCCACTGTCCCAGGGTGCCCCAAGCTCCATCCTGGCTTTGGGCACTTCCAGGGATTCATGGGATGATGAGGAGGAAGCTGGGCCCTGCTGAAGGAGTGCTTGAATTCCCCATCCCCTGCTGTGCCCTCAGCCTTGCTGGCACTGACACCTGAGGGCACTGAGGAGCACCAGGCTTGGTTTTCTCGCCAAAAAATAAAAAAGAACAGAAGAAAACCAGAATTCTCCCATTTTATTACAACCTCCAGCAAGGACTGAGGTCCTGCAGGGCAAAGTCCCCATTCCCTGAGCTGGGGGAGCACAGGGGGCCCCTCTGAGCCTCTCCTGCTGCTGCTCTGGCTGTCAGTTACAAAAAAGCCACTATTCACTGGAGCAGAGCATTGCCCGTGGTGCCACAACCACCCAGCTGCCACCTTGATTTCTCCTGAGCCCATGAATTATTTATTTCAGCCCATTTTATACAGAATGGAGCAGCTCCAGCAGGAAACACCACAAGAGACAAAGGCTGACTCTATATCCCTGTGTGTCTGGCACCCAACCTGGACGTGGATTCAGGGCATGTTGAACAACCTGAATGCAGCAAAACAGCTCCAAATAAGAGAGATTTATTCTATTTAAGCCTTCTGTTGAATTGCCCTGAGCCCCCTGGTCAGGACACCCAGGTGTGAGGATGAGCTCAGCTCCCTGCTCCAAACCAGATCCCCTTTCCCCACCCCAAAGCAGCAGTTCTGTCATGATCCCAAACCCACCCCATGAGCCAGGAGTGTGTTCTCACTGCCACCTCTGCTCCCAGTGAATCACCAGGGCCTGAAAATGAAAAATAAAACCCATCCACAGTCCCAGCTGTGGCCTCTTGGAGCTGGAATTTCATTTTGGAAATGAGAAGCAGCAAGAGCAGCCCGGCCTGAGTCAGCTGCTGCAGCCCCCCTGTGCTGCTGCCTGTGCAGCCAGCCCTGCCCCATCCAAACCCTGCCTGGAGCCCCTCCAGGGGCAGCAAACACAACCCCAGCAGTGAGCAGGGCTCTGTGGGGACCCAGCTCAGTGGGGAGGGGACATCCCCAGGTGTTCTGGTGCCCCCAAACCGGCCCAGAAATCCTCTGTGCCACCAACAGCCCTGGAAACACCAGCAGGGAGACACAGACTGAGGGAACAGCAGGAATTCCTGAGGAGAGGGAGCTGCTCAGTGCTCTCAGGTCCTCAGGGGCACTCTGAGGCCACCAAGGCCACCTCAGGTGTCCAAAAGCCACCCTGGCCACCTCAGGTGTCCCAAGGCCACCATGGCCACCTCAGGTGTCCAAAAGCCACCATGACCACCTCAGGTGTCCCAAGGCCACCATGGCCACCTCAGGTGTCCCAAGGCCACCATGGCCACCTCAGGTGTCCAAAAGCCACCCTGGCCACCTCAGGTGTCCAAAGGCCACCCTGGCCACCTCAGGTGTCCCAAGCACAGCTGGCTGGCCACACCAGTGTGTCCCTGTGCAGCTGCAGGACCTGCAGGGCTCCCAGAGCCCTCCTGCCCCTCTGTTGGGGTTGCCAGGAGCCACCAGTGTCACCTGCTGTCCTGTTTTCTGTCCCTGGCCAGGGCAGTGTGTGGCTGCTGCCTTCCTTTCCCAGCCCCCAGTGCCAACAAATTCACCCCAAACCCCAAAGGACCAACTCATCCCAAGCTTTGTTTCCTTCCCCTCCAGCTGTTTTTCCCTCTGCTCTGTCTCTCCCTTCCTCCCCCAGGTAAAGCTGCTGGCCAAGATCCTCCTGCTGAGCTCTGGGTGCAAATTTCGTTGGAGAAATCCCAAGAAAACAGGGATGCTGCATCCTTTTAGGGAAGGGAGGCTCAGCAGGACAGATCCTCATCTGCCCCCTCTGCATCATTTTAAGGCAATTAAAAGCTGGAGGCTCCTTTCCCTGGGCTGAGAAGCTGAGTGATCATCCTGGGAGCAATCTGCAGGACAAGGATATTTATCTGATCAGGGCTCTCCTTCCAGTTTGTGTTGTTTTAGACCCCTTAATTAACGCTGGCAGGATTAAACGCTCGGCAGATTTCCAGTAAAACCAACACCACTTTGCTAAGTGAGAGCTGGATTTCAATCCTACCAGGGAAGACTCACAGCTACTTGTTGCCTTGCAGAGTTCTGGCTCCCAAGTTAAAAAAAAAAAAAAGAAGGGAAAAAAAATAAAACCACACAGCATTGCTTCCTTGGAAACCGTGGAAAAACATCTTTGAGGGAGCAAGAGAGAGCAGCAGGGAGCTGGATTGAAATAGTGGAGGAATTTCACTGAACCCTAAGCAGGTAAGTGCTCCTTATTGGGGATTGTTTACCAAAAAAGCTCCCAGATTTGCCATCAGCTGGCTCTATTTAAAAAATCCCTCAGGAATTCCTGGGAATGCTGAGCCCCCAGGAGGAGCAGGGGCAGTGTGAGCACGGCTCCCATTACGCCTGCCCAGAACTATGTGCTCAGCTCTGCCCATGCTGGGAGCTCTGAGCGGGACTTAGAGCAGCTTTAATGCCTGTGTTGTTTGGAGAAAGCTGAGACTGGAGCCTTCCAAAAGCATCTCAAGCAGCTTAATAGGGACTAGAAGTGATTTCCCAGTTAAATTTCATAAGGAAAATTAATTTTTTTTTTTTTTTGGAAAAGCCATTATCGTATTTTTAAGGAGTTAAAGCAGAATGTAGGGAGCTGAAGCATTGAGATTCCTGGTAAAATTATCCTGACTGTGCTGGGGATGATCCTTTCTATTTCTGCTGTTAAATCCGATCAATTCAGCAACAACCAAAAAAAAAAAAACAAAAAACCAACAAATGAGCAAGTGCAGGAGGCAGCACCGTGACACAAAGAGCCAGAGCTTCACAGGGTGAACAATTGTCACATTCCTCTTTGGAAAGCACTTGCAAGGAGAGCAGCAGCTCCTCTGGGAGAAGGAGACAGCCATGGAGCTCTGGGAGAGCTGGGGGTGCTCCCTGGGGAGGAGAAGGCTCCAGGGAGAGCTCAGAGCCCTTGCAGGGCCTGAAGGGGCTCCAGGAGAGCTGCAGAGGGACTGGGGACAAGGATGGAGGGACAGGAGCCAGGGAATGGCTCCCAGTGCCAGAGGGCAGGGCTGGATGGGATCTTGGGCATTGGGAATTGTTCCCTGGCAGGGTGGGCAGGGGCTGGGCTGGGATTGCCAGAGCAGCTGTGGCTGCCCCTGGAGCCCTGGCAGTGCCCAAGGCCAGGCTGGAGCACCTGGGACAATGGGAGGTATCCCTGGGGTGGCACTGGAGGGGATTTAAGGTCCCTCCCCACCCAAACCATTCTGAGATTCTGTGATTTTGCTGGGAAATGCCCTCACACAGAAAACCAGCCATAACTGATACTCTGTGTGCCAAATAAATCCTTGAACCAGGTTTTATGTGGGATTTAAATAACGCACAGGCCTTGATTTAGGCCTCAGTGTGGAGCTGACGTCCCCAGGTGAGACTTTGTGAGGAGGAAAGCTTTCATTTACAGAATTCATTGGGCAGAGGAGTTCAGTCTTTTAGAAAATTGATTATTATCTTTTATCCTTATTGACATATGGATTAAAGGAGTGAATTTGCACATGCAGCCTGCCTGGATTCACACAGGCCATAAAACATCAGCCACCTCCTGCATCAAACCTATCCAGCCAAAAGCTGATATTCCAGAAAGGTGCCCAGGATATTCAGATTTCCAAATGAGCAGAATTCCCAGTGGGGCTGAGACTTTATTGGCTGCGCTGGCTCCAGAAAACACCATGGAATATTTCCATGGAGGTCACCAACCCTTTGCTTCCAGCCCTGATTCCTGGATTCTTTCCCTTTCTCTGGAGAGTTCCAGGGCCCTTTTGCTCAGTATTTCATCTCCTGGCTGCTCCATTGGGACATTTTCTGTTCCTGCCTCACATCCCATGGGATGTCCAGGCAGGAAATCCCTGGGGAGAACTCTGTCCCCCTCCCAGGGATGTTTGTGATGTCCCCAGGAGCATGGGACAGCACCCAGGGATGCTCAGCCCATCCTTGGGGATCTGCCCATCCCTCTGCCCTGCTCTCCCAGCAGGGAATTCTGCCAGCTGTGCTTTCCATAGGGGACTCACAGTGCTGGAGCTGCAATAACAACAAACTGTGCAGCCCTTTAAGGGCTGGGGGGAATGCATTTAATTCATTTAATTTAATATATTCAATATATTCGCATGTGCAGTGCCCTCAGTGCTGCCAGGGGCTGATTTAAGGAGCTGAAAATGAATTTATTGAAGGCTCTGGCTGAGCAGTGTGGAGTCTGGGAAGGGTGAGTGGCACAGAGTGTGAAACGGGGGCCAGCAGTGTCCTTTCCATATCTCCCTTTAAATTAAAGTGGAGCTCCTCATCCCTCCTGACCTCAGAGCTGTTCCAAATATTTTATCCAGAATTTCTGAGGGCACTGGAAGCAATCAGGACCCTGTGAGAGGGTGATGTGGGTCTGAAGGAGGAGAGAAAATAACTGGATAATAATCATAATAATAATAGCTGGAAAAAGGGAATTAATGTGCCAGCACTGCCCCTCACTCCCAGCAGCAGCAAGAGAGGGGAAGGGAAAAGCTCTCCCCGACCTTCCTGAAAGGGAAAACAGCTTTTTCTTATTTCCTTCCTGCCCAGAAAACAATGCAGAAGCTGCTGAGCCTCCTTTAAAGACCCTCTTGGAGGCCACAGGCACAAAGCTTCACCACAGGGGAGGGACAGACACCTCGTTAAAGAGGCACCTTTAGATCTGCTCCAGAAACACCAAATCAAACAAATCTCTACAAACCAAATTGCCAAGGCTGTTGTTCCCATCAGCTAAACGAGCACAGACACAAAAAAAAAAAAAAAAAAATCTCATGGATTTGCTTTAAAATAATAAAAAAATAAAATTCCCCTGCAGTTCTGTAAGCCAAAGGAACAGCTTTGCTTCCAGTGACAGAAAGGCACAAAAAGCCAGCAAATTAGTGAATAAGGGGAAATATTTATAGCATTTTCTGTTGCAAAAGTTTTCCCAGTTCTTGGAACACAGACATGGATTTTCTAGAGTGGAAGGGGTGGGGGGTGAGGTACATTTTAACCAGATAAAGGTCCTCATTAACAATAATAATAATAATAAAAATCCCATTTAACTGCTTCCAGCCTACTGGAGAGTTTAGAGCATTAGATCATGCTGGAGAGATCTACGCCAGCCAAAACGAAGCCAGCCCCACAGACCTCCCCCTGGAGCTGATGCTGAAGGCTAAAATTAACTCTGGAAAGCTGATTTCTAAAAAAGCTCCACGTTTGTGCAGGGGGGAGAGCTGCAGCTCCTGCATTCGGCGTGCCCGGGGCTGCCAACCCCACCCAGCCCAGGGAGGAGCCAAAATGAGACAAACCCCTCCAAAAACGAGCTGGGCACAGCAGCTCTGCAAAGCCCCCACTCCTCGGGGTCACTTGTTATGAACAGGAATTTGAAATTGCTTAAAAACGTCACTGGCAGGGGCATGAGCAAAAAAAAAAAAAAAAAAAAAAAAAGGATTTTCTTCCTGCCCTTGCTGGTGATTTTTTAAGTAATCTCAAACTCTCCATGACCAGCTGATGCTTTTGTTGATGCACACAGAGCTTTTTCCCACTTTTCCAGAGCTCCCAACCAGTTTTCACCCATTTCTGGGCACTCTGAGCACACCCCAGGCTCTGCCCTTCACCCTTCTCAGCTCTTCCATATCTCCTTGTGCCCCACAAAGAGCTTTTCTCCCATTTTTAGGCACTCTGAGCACGCCCCAGCTGTGCCTTTCACCCCTCTCAGCTTTTCAGGAGCTCCTTGTGCCCCCCAAAGAGCTTTTCTCCCATTTCTGGGCACTTTGAGCACAGTCCAGGGCTCTGCCCTTCATCCCTCCCAACTCTTCCAGAGCTCCTTGTGCCCCCCCAAGAGCTTTTGTCACATTTTTGGGCCATCTGAGCACACCCCAGACTGTGCTTTTCACCCATCCCAGCTCTTCCAAATCTCCTTGTGTCCCTCAAAGAGTTTTTCTGCCATTTCTGGGCACTCTAAACACACCCCAGGCTGTACCCTTCACCCTCCCAACTCTTCCAGATCTTCTTGTGCTCCCCAACCAGCTTTTGTCCCATTTTTGGGCACTCTGAGCACCTTCCAGGGCTCTGCCCTTCACCCCTCCCAGCCAAGAACCATTCTCATGCAATTCCAAGTCACAACCATGCAACCATAAACCCCAAAATTTATTTTTCCATAAATCCCCCGATCCAGGGGAGTTCTGCCCATTCCATGCCCCCATGGGCAAACAGGTGCTTTGCCACTGGAATCCCAGCAGAGTGTGGATGATTTTTGTTCCATGGAAGGAAGGAAGGAAGGAAGGAAAGAAGGAAGGAAGCATTTCCATGCTCCCTTGGCCATGCCAAGCAGAAGAAGGGAAGGGTCTGTTTGCCATGTGCAGCCAGAGCTGACAGATCGTGGCCTTCAAGGGAGCAGAGATGAAGAGCAAAGCAGCCAAAGAGGTGGTGGAGAGGATGGTTTGATGCCATCATCCTGGGCAAAAGCCCTACAGAAGCATGGTGGGAGTGAGGTGAGGTGATGGGAGAGGCTGAGCGGGCTCAGCTCCCCAAGGGAAACCTCGGAACGAAGTCAAAGCAAGAGGGGACGAGAAAGGAAATGAATCAGAAACAGCTCCAGGATGGGAGGGAGAGGAAGAACCGGCGCTGGGATGTGCAGCATGAGAATCTGGACTCAAACCCAGTGTCACTTCCCCTTCTGCCCCAGTGCCAGTGACCCCCAGCACGTTGGCAGCCAGAAATCCCCACAGTCTTCCCAGCAAAGCCACCAGCTTCAGGCACTGCACCCCTGAGTCACTTCCTTGTCCTGCTCTGTCCCTCTGGGCCAGCACAGGTGCCACAGAGCACACAGCACACTGTGCCACTCACACGGCACACTGTGCCACTGCCTGGGTGACACCGACTCCCCCTGGGTACTGAGCCCTCCCAGCTGTGTCACCCTCTGAGGCTGATGGAGCTACAGACAACAATGGATTTTGGAACATCCTGAGCTGGGAGGGACCCACAGGGATCACCCAGTACAGCTCCTGCATGGGACAGTGTTCCAGATTGCAAAGCAAGATGTATTCCATTACCATCTGGATGGAAGATTACCTTTGTCAAGGGGGCAGTTTGCCTTATCTCTCTCTCTGAGTGACCACAATCACTCCTCCCTCCAGGAGACACCTGCTGATAACAGCTATGGAATGTCCCTGCATGGCTGATAAGAACTACAGCATCCCATTGGGAGATGTGAGCCCAGAGGGAGGAGCCAAGCATTCCTACCCGGATAGAATCTGGAGATTCTGGAACACCAGCACGGCTTCTGCACTGGATTGCCCAGAGGAACAGCAGCTGCCTCTGCCCCTGGACCTTCAGAGGAAGAGACTGCACCTTTCTGCAGGATCCCTGCTCCAGCAGAGCCACCCCTGACACTGCAGGAGGGCTGAGCCACAATTCCAATGGGACTGCTGCCAGCACCCTGACCCACAGGGTGTCAGGTTGGGTTCTGACTCTGGCAGTGCTGGTTTAGTTCACTGCATTGTTTATTTTAGCCTTTTATTTTCTTCCCTGGTAAAGAACTGTTATTTCCTGCTCCCATATTTTTTGCCTGAGAGCCCCTTAATTTAAAATTTATAGCAATTCAGAGGGGTGGGGAGGGTTTACATTCTCCATTTCAGCGGATGCTCCTACCTTCCTCAGCAGACTCCTGGCTTTCCAAACCAAGACAGACAGCCCCCAAAACCCCTCAACGTGCCCAAAAGCATTGTCCAAAGGCTTCCTGAGATCTGTCAAGCTGTAACCAAGAACCCGAGCCCCACACTTGCTGCTGCCTTACCCCAAGACTTGCTGCCACCAGATCTTTGTCCAACCCACAGTGCTAGACCTCTACAAGAAGTTAAAGGCACCTCTGGCCCATTTGGAAGGTCCATTCCCCATTTCTCTTGGAACAGAGTTTTATTTTGCCTGTTGTTTGCAGGCTCCTGCCTGCTCTCACTGACACCCTCGCTGAGGCCATGGCAGAGCACACCTGGTGGCATTGATGGCTCAATGTCCTGGGATGAAAACCTTTAGGAAAAAGGTCCATTGATGTGATACAGAGAATGTGGAAGCCACATGCAACTGCAGAGGATGAGAATGGGCAGACCTGGAGAGCAGCAGCAGGAAAAGCCCCCCCAGAGCTGGATCCAGGGGCTCAGCCTGGAGCTCCTGGTCTGGTTTTGTTCAGAAAGCCCTGCCAGAGAAGCTGCATTTCAGGACTTTTCCCTTGGACAAGCACAAGGAGGATGGCAGGGATGCTCTTGTGGAAACACCAACCAATTTCCAACTCCCTCATCCCCCTCCCTCCAACTGGAGGCCTTTGCCAGCCCCTGGCAATGCCTTCCCTCTCCCTTTGTGGGTGCCCCCAGCAGGCTGGCAGTGCCAGCACCCTGAGCAGAGGAGCTGGCAGCTGGCTGTGGCTTACCTTTGGTTTTAAAAGCAAAGTTACAGTACTTGCAGACGTACGGCCTGACGTCTGTGTGCGTGCGAATGTGTTTCTTCAGCATGCTGGGTTTCTTGCAGCGAATTCCACACTCCTCACAAACATACTTCCCTCTTCCACGGCCTCGCACATACACATACTCTTCGTTTGATTTGTACCTATGAGCAACAGGTGGCGTGATAAAGGGGAAAAAAAAAAAAAAAAAAAAAAAGAAGATTCCCACCTCAACAAGAAGTCACAACTTTGCTGGGTTAGTTCAGAGCGTTATTGACACCACAGGTCTTGGTTGCTGTTTGGTAGCTCTGGGTAATTAGGCTAAATGTGAATTAGCACCCAAAGCTTGTGTCCAGGTGCCTCCAGACACGTCCAGGATGTTCTCATGTCCTGAATCTGCTGCTCTGTGACCACCAAGAGTCCAAAGCTGAGCTGGGACAGGGGGACACCCCACTGTGCTGGTGTGCCCCATCCTCAAACACAAACTGAGGCACCCAGGCCAGGCTGGACAGGGTTTGGCCTGAGCCAGGCTGGACAGAATCACAGGGACACCCCACTGTGCTGCTGTGCCCCATCCTCAACCACAAACTGAGGCACCCAGGCCAAGCTTGAAAGAGTTTGGCCTGGGCCAGGCTAGACAGGGTTTGTCCCAGGCCAGGCTGGACAGGGTTTGTCCCAGGCCAAGCTGGAGAGGGTTTGGCCTAGGCCAGGCTGGACAGAGTCATGGGGACACCCCACTGTGCTGCTGTGCCCCATCCTCAAACACAAACTGAGGCACCCAGGCCAGGCTGGACAGGGTTTGTCCTGGGCCAGGTTGGACAGAGTTTATCCCAGACCAGGCTGGACAGGGTTTATCCCAGGCCAGGCTGGACAGGGTTTGGCCCAGGACAGACAGGGCTTGGGCCAGGCCAGGATGGACAGAGTTTAGCCCAGGGCAGGATGGACAGGGTTTAGCCCAGGGCAGGATGGACAGGGTTTGGCCCAGCCCAGCCCAGCTGCCTCTCAGTCCCTGCCACTTCAAACATGCCCAGGCTGCCTCTGCAGGTGCTGGGACAGCTCATCCCAGCCAGTTTACAACATCCCCCCCAGGCTGGACAGGGTTTGTCCCCTGGCCCTGGACAGGGTTTGGACCCAGAATGGACACAAAGAGAAGAAAACATCCTTTTTTCTAATAAATTAATTGGACCACTAGGGCTTGGGCCAGGATCAGGATTTAGGTTTACCCAGAGAATGAGACAGACTTTGCCCAGGCATTAGGATGGGGAAGGCTGCAGGATGGGGGCTGAACAACCCTTATAAGACTGAGACAAATCTTTGAGCCCCTGCTGCTCAGCAAATGAAGGCCTCAATTTCCTGTCCCCAGCGCAAGAAGAATAAGGTAACACCCAAATTGCCAGATCTTGAAGAGGTTTTGGCCAGCTTCTTGCATCATTTTTCCCCAGGAGGAATTAAGTCCACTTCAGAAATCCCAAACATCCACCCTGGAAAATCAGGCTGTCCCTTAACAGGAGATCCACACCATCAGTCCTGAGATGTCACCAGAAAACAGCAGCCAGGCCAACAAAACAGCCCTGTGATTGAGCCTTCAGTAAGTGACATATAATAATACTTTTTTTTATACAATGTAGAATGGATGCATTTAAAACTGAGTGACACAAAGACCAGCCCAGAACTGAAGGAAATAACATCCTGCATTTTTCTAATAAATTAATTGTGCTACCACTAAATGCAGACTCAAGGCTCTTTTATCTTTGGCACAGGATCAGGATTTAGGTTTACCCAAGAGAATGAGCTTGGTCATCCTTCTTCCCATTACAGCTTTGATTTTCTGTCCAGGCATTAGGGCATGGGGAAGGCTGCAGGATGGGGGTTGAACAACCCTTATAAGACTGAGACAAATCTTTGAGCCTCCTGCTGCTCAGCAAATGAAGGCTGCAATTTCCTGTACTTGCAGCGCAAGAAGAATAAGGTAACACCAAATTGCTCCCCTCAGATCTTAAAGAGGCCAAATTTTTGAAGCATGGCACTTCTTGCAAGTCATTTTTCTACCCAGGAGGAATTAAGTCTGGTCTTCAGAAATCTCCAAATATCCACCCTGGAAAAATCAGGCTGTCTAAAGCCTCTTAACAGGAGATCCAAAGGCATCCAGCACCATCAGTCAGGTTTTAGTGTCTTCCCAGTGAAGCCTATTCCAAGCCAGAAGGGTGAGAAAACAGCAGCCAGGCTGAGGAGAAACTTGAACAGAAACAGCTGCACTGCAATAGATTGAGCACTTCAGTAAGTGAATATATAATAATACTAAAACTTATGTATTTCTAATGTAGAAAAACAATGCTCATTTAAAACTGAGTGAAAAAAAACCACACAAAGACCAGCCCAGAACTGAGAGGATGGGAATGGCACGGCCTGCATGTCGGAACTCAATGCATCCCTCCGGGTGTCCAGGGTTGCTGAGGACCCCGCCGGGGGGCTCAGAGACCCTGGCACACAGCCCAGAGCACCTGGGGATTTGATTCTGACCCTTGGAGCAAGTTACTATCTTTGTATGAGGGCATGAAAGTCACACAGGTTTGAATAGTGTAATAACAAAATGATCACAGGGTGAAAATGTAGATTTTAGGATTTTTGGTGTGGGGGTTATGGGGACAAGATGGAGGAATCTGGATGTGTCCAGCCTTTCTTCTTCGTCTTCTTGTTCTCCATTTTCTGCAGTGATGCTGGCACTTTGGGATTAGTTTAGAGTAGAGGTGCACTGTCTAACACAGGTGATAGGTATTGGGAATTAAGTGTAAATATGTTCTACATAGTTTGTAGTATAAAAGGACAACACCGCCCTGGGGGCGGTCAGAGTGCCTGTGGCTGCCCTGCTGAGCAGATCTTGGCTGGGCAGAAAGAAAATTTTATAGATAAGAATTAATAAACAACCTCAAGACCGAAAAGTGAAGAGTCCAGACTTGTTCTTCAGCCATGCGGGCCGAAACAGAGACACCCTGCACATCTCGGGGCAGCAAATAACAACAGCAACCCGAGACCTGCACAGGATGCACCCATGGAAACCCCTCACAGCTGCCTGTAGGGTGGGGTTGGAAGTGGGTGAGTCCCACTGCAGGGACCCCTGCATCTCCCCCACACTTTGTTCCTTTCCCTCAGGAAAAGCCCAGGCCGTTCCAGCTCCATGGGGGTCGTCTGGGGGGGCTGCAGCTGAAATTCAGGCTGATCTTGCTGGCTGCAGGCAGTGAGCTGGGACTGAGCCCTTCCCAGTCCTGGCTGAGCCCCTTGGCTCTGTTCAGAGCTGTGGGAGGTGCTCAGAGGGGACTGAGCTGCTCCTGAGGTGCTCAGAGGAGCCTGAGCTGCTCCTGAGGTGCTCAGGGGAGATTGAGCTGCTCCTGAGGTGCTCAGGGGAGATTGAGCTGCTCCTGAGCACCTCACAGGGGAAATGAGCTGCTCCTGAGGTGCTCAGAGGGGATTGAGCTGCTCCTGAGGTGCTCAGGGGGGATTGAGCTGCTCCTGAGGTGCTCAGAGGGGATTGAGCTGCTCCTGAGGTGCTCAGGGGAGATTGAGCTGCTCCTGAGGTGCTCAGGGGGGATTGAGCTGCTCCTGAGCACCTCACAGGGAAATGAGCTCCTCCTGAGGTGCTCAGAGGGGATTGAGCTCCTCCTGAGGTGCTCAGAGGGGCATGAGCTGCTCCTGAGTTCAGGGGTGAGGTCATGGGTTCAGTTTTGGACACAGATTAGAAGAAAGAGAGGGAAATTGGGTGTTCAGACAGCCCCAGTCTGCACCAGTAGCGCAAACCAGGCTTTGGTGTCCAACAGTTTGTGTTTCTGTCCTTGAGCACCAGCAGGAGTTCTCTGGATCATCACCAGGGTCACCTGGTGGCCCAAATGCTTCATTTTATCTGCTGGGACTGAAGTCACAGCAATGCCACCCCATCCTGCCATTCCCAACCATCCAAACCCCTCAAAAACCGTAAAACAACACAACATCAACACCCATCATCACAAGGTTCTCATTATCTGGCCAGAGGGAACTGAGCTGGTGTCTGGGGAGCTCTCACAGTGCCCCAGTCTCCATCCCAGTATGCCCAGTTATCTCCATTTAGCCCTAAAGGATTCCAGGGCTCAGGTTTTTAGGTTCCTGTCCTTTCTTTGTTCAGGCAGTGTTAAAGTAGCAGAAGGAGCAAAAGGAATCAGGAATCCTGATTTTTTCTGTTCAGGTTTGTACTGCAGGCTTCCTGCTCTGCCTCTGCTGCCTGTCAGTGTGCTGGGAACCACCTGGCCATTCCAAACCTGGAACTGCTCTTTTATCAGCCTTGGACTTGCACTGCCCTTCACTCCCGCCTCCCATGGAAATGTTTGTGTGGCTCATTAAAGCCATCAGGCTCATTAAAGCAGCCATGTGACTGAATCTGGAGTCAGGCATTGCACTTCATCTGACACCCTGCCAGCTACAGCACAGATATTCCCCCACAGCTCCCTGAAACCACGTGGAAAACAGGCAGGGAGAGGGAGAGAAAGGAAAAGCAAATTCCTCTCAAGGAACACCAAACCAAAGGGGAAGAAGGCAGCAGGAGGTGACAGTGCCATAACCCAGAGGAGGCTCTGCAGATGCCATCTGCCTGCTCTGAGGGCTGCAATAGATTTATGGACGTAATTCCTTCAGTGCGATCCCATTTCCCTGCTCCTGTGCCCATCTGATTTGCATCAGGAAGATAAATCAGGCACAGCTTGTCACTACAGGACACAAAATAGCACAACGTGGACACGCAGCTCCCTCAAGGTAAAAAAGAGGGAAATTTCTGACTCCAACATTTATAGCTCAGAAAAGAGATTAGATATTATATATAATATATATTATATACATAATACATTATATATTATACATTATATAATATATGATATTTTACATATTATATATTATAGAGTATATATTATAGAGTATATATTATATATTATATATTATATATTATATATATATATATTATATATATTTTATATATTTTATAGATTATATATATATTTATTATATATATTAAATATATATTAAATATATTATATATTATAGATTTCCAAAAGTGACACTGGATTGGAGGGTGACAGTGCCACCTCTCCAATGACACTGGACAAACCAACAGCCCATCAAATTTCTCCTCCCCCATAAAAGAATGCAAAAGAGTATGTTATTTACAGAAAGTGTGTGAGAAAGTTCGTTGTAAGAATGCAAACATCAGAAAAACTTGAAAAAACAGGATGACAACAGCTCACTCCATGTGAGGATTTACCCTGGCACAGGACCTTCCCTGCTCCACAGGGTTTGCTGCAAGCAGACCTGGGAAAGCCACAGCTGGGTTTGTGGGTTTGTGGCAGCAATCTGGGCTTCTCTTCCAGAGCCCTGAGCAATTCCTGCTCCCATCCTTATCCCATCCTAATCCCATCCTTAGCAGCTCCCAGCCCTGCAGTGCCACGCTCCCCTCCACGCTGGAACCATTGGGAATGCAGGGGTTAATGGCCATCACAAGCCCAGACACTGATTTAGGGAACAATCCTTTCCAACACACACACAGAAATCAAAATCCAGCTCTTGGGTGCAGTTTTGAAAGGTTCTTTGGTGTTTCCTGCAGGCAGATCTGGGGCCAGCACTGCAAACCCCTGTCAGAGCAGGAGGAGCTGGCGCAGCCTCCTGCTCCACCCTGTGTCACAGACATATTTTATGAAAAATCCTTTCGTTAGGATCTTTTCTCCTGAGAAGCTGGGAAGCTTCATCTTCCCCATGTTTTGCTGCTTTGGAATGGGATTTGGAGAATTGTTTACCCAGCATGTGAAATTGTTTTTACTTGATGACCAATGACAGCCATGTGTGTCAAGGCTGTCAGCAGTCACAAGATTTTATTATCATTCCTTTCAAGCCTTCTGATGAAATCCTTCCTTCTATTCTTTTAGCATATAATTTTCTTTTAATATAATATATACCATAAAATAATAAATCAACCTTCTGAAACATGGAGTTAAGACTCTCATCTCTTCCCTCATCCTGGGACCCCTGTGAACACCACCACAACCCTGAGCACCAGAGACCTGACAGCCCCAGAATGGGCCCAAAATCCCTGTCAGGAGCACAGGAAACCCAACAATGGGAAAACACAAACCTGGAGGAGGCTCTGTCTCAGCTCCTTCCCTCCAGCTGAAACCCAACCCCGTGCAGCATTCACTGCCTCCCAGCCTGGAGGAGCTTCAGTTCTCAGGATCAGCTCTTACAAATTCCTGACCATCATTTTTAGCCACAAACACTTCTTTTTTTCTTCCCCTCAGTGCTGTGAGCCACATCCAACATCTCCATGTGGTTGGAAACCACAGGATAAACCCTTGGACAGCCAGGGGGGAAGGAAGTTTGGTGGTTGGCAGGCAGGGAGGCAGAGCAGGTTTCTGGGGGATTCATTGCTCATTGCTGAATCACTCCTTCCCCTCTTTGCTTCCTTTTTCAAGTTTTTTTTTTTTTTCCACCAGAATTTTACCTTTCCCTGTAAAGTCTTTGCTGATGTGACCTTGCTGGTCACAGCCTGGGCAAAGTGGTTACAGTTGAATTATTAAAATTTTAAAAATTAGCCTTAATTCTGTGAATTTTCATGATTTGAAGCTCGATGCTGTCTCAAAGAACACCCCTGGAGGTTTTCACAGCAACTGAAGAAGAATTTCCTCAGCTGGTTTTGACATTTGATCAAATCCTTTGTTTGCTTTTTGGATTTTGGGTGCACAGGAAGAGGAATGGGATATCTGATCCCTGTCCTGAGCTGCTGGGTTTGGTTCCCTGGCAAATGAACCGAGTCCAGCTCCAGAGTTTTTGCCTTTGGTGTCAGATTTTGGGTTTGTTGATGGCACATTTCATCTGTCACCAGGCTGCCCACTCATCTGGCTTGGCTGAATCCTTGGGACATTCCTGACAGGCTGCTCTGGAATTAACTGATCTCATTTCTGCTTTGTCTCCTGCAAAATTTGCCAGATAAATGTGTAACTCCCACAGTGCCACTAATTACTGATCATTAATTGCCTCCCTCACAGCTCCCTGGTACAAGATGACCACTCTGAAGCTGAGTGTGCAGCAGAATTCCTCAGCTTTTCCGGTGGAATCCCTGGGGCTGAGGATGTCACACACACAGGTGTGTCCTCAAGGCCAGACACTCACCCTGAGATGTCCCTTGGCTCATACCAAGCTCCAGCAGGGCGAGCAGAGGGATTCCTGTGCAAACCCCACAGCAGACAATGGCATTTCCAGCTCTCTAAAAGCACCATGAACCCTCCAGCATCCCGATTTTCCAGACAGGGATATTGCACCCAGACAAACGAGGCAGCACAACAAAGCCGGGATGGACCTGGGAAGAGCTGGCACAAAATCTGCTTTATCCTGGCTGGAATAAAGGATCCTCCCAGCCAGAGCCTGTGGGAAACGGCAGGGGAGGGTGGGAGATGGGGGAGACCCAGCAGCAGGGACACACCACGGGGTGAGGGGTGACTGTCACCATTGGGGACACACTGACAGAGTGAGGGGTGACTGTCACCATTGGGGACACACCATGGGGTGAGGGGTGACTGTCACCACTGGGGACACTCCCAGACAGTGAAGGGGTGACTGTCACCATTGGGGACACACTGACAGAGGGAGGGGGTGACTGTCATCACTGGGGACAGCCATGGGGTTGAGGGGTGACTGTCACCATTGGGGACATAGACATGGGATGAAGGGGTGATTGTCACCATCAGCAACACACTGACAGAGTAAAGGGGTGACTGTCACCATTGGGGACACACCCAGGCAGTGAAGGGATGACTGTCACCATTGGGGACACACCATGGGGTGAAGGGGTGACTGTCACTATTGGGGACACTGACAGGGTGAAGGGGTGAATGTCACCATCAGGGACACACCATGAGGTGAAGGGGTGGCTGTCACCACTGGGGACACTTACAGGGTGAAGGGGTGACTGTCACTACTGGGGACAGCCAAGGGGTGAAGGGGTGACTGTCACCATCAGGGGCCCAGCCAAGGGGTGAAGGGTGATCCTGTTCCTGATCCCTCACCCTGTCCCTGATCCTGTTCCTGATCCTGATCCTGCACCTGATCCCTGTTCCTGATCCCTGATCCTGTGCCTGATCCCTCACCCTCTTCCTGATCCCTGATCCCATTCCTGATCCCTGATCGTGTTCCTGATCCCTGATCCCAAATCCTGTTCCTATCCCTGATCCTGGAGCTGCCCCTGCAGGGCTGTGGGGTGTCCAGGAGGGACCCTGAGTGCAATGAACCCCAGCAGAGCCAGCAAGGGCTGGGTGAGGATGGAGAGCTGCAGAAACAGAAAAGAAAGCAAAACCAGTTCCATGTTCCTCCTCAACGTCATGCCTGAGTGGAGGACTGGCTCAGTTTGTGGCACCTTTTGCTCTCACAGAGGTGGAATTACAGCTCTGCTCATTAGGGCTGCTCTGTCCTCTCTGCTGAAATCCTTTAATTGTCATATCCATGGTGAAATCACTTAATTGGCATTGCAAACCACTGCAGAGCACAAACCCCACAAAACACCTGCAGCCCCACAGTGCCCCAGAGTGCAAACGTGGCTCAGATGCAGTCAGAGGGGAGCAGGAAGGAGAAATGGCAGTGCAGAGCAAGGGGAGAGGATTTCAGTGCAGGGTGAGCGTGCTGTCCCTGCCAGGGGCTCAGCCTCAGCCTCCAGAGTGTGAAGAAAAGTGGGGTTCCACTGATTGTGTGCACACGCTGATTAGTCCCTGCTGGGCTTCCCCCATTAAATCCAATTTTAGGAGCAGACAGGCAATGCAGGAGCTTCCCCAGCCTCTGTCTGAGGGCTGGGCTGAGTGCCCCTGTCCCCAGATGATGCCGCACAACGACCAGAGAGCTCCTGCAGGGCCCTGAAACCCAAACTAAACACAAACTCCTGCAGAGGCCCCAAACCCAAACTAAACCCAAATTCCTCACCCAGCTCCTGCAGAGTCACAGAACCCAAGTTAACCCAAACTTCTGCAGAGCCCCAAACCCCAAACTAAACCCAAACTCCCCATCCAGCCCCTGCAGAGCTCCCATACCCAAACTAAACCCAAACTCCTGCAGGGCTCCAAAACTCAAACTAAACCCAAACTCCTGGAGAGCCCCAGAATTCAAACTAAACCCAAACTCCCCATCCAGCCCCTGCAGAGCTCCCATACCCAAACTAAACCCAAACTCCCCATGCAGCTCCTTCAGGGCCCCAAAATTCAAACCAAACCCAAATTCCTGTGGCACCCCAAAACTCAAGTTAACCCAAACTCCTCACCCAGCCCCTGCAGAGCCCCAATACCCAAACTAAACTCAAACTCCCCATGCAGCTCCTGCAGAGCCCCAAAACCCAAAGTGAACCCAAACTCCTGCAGAGCCTCAAAACCCCAAATTAAACCTAAACTCCTGTAGAACCCCAAAACCCCAAACTAAACCCAAACTCCTGCAGAGCCCCAAAACCCCAAATTAACCCAAACTCCTCACCCAGCCCCTGCAGAGCCCCAAACCCCTAATTAACCCAAAGTCCTGCAGAGCCCCAAAACCCCAAATCAACCCCAAATCCAACACCACAGGGACAGGAGGAGGGAAGAAGAAATGCAGCAAAGAGCAATGCCACGGGGGTGATGGTGCTTTTTGGATATTTTGAGGATAAATCAAAGCTTCATCACTGCTGATGCAAAACTGTACATTATCAAACAAGGCTGATAATAACTCTGGACTGATGAATTTTTGAAATTAATCATACCTGCACATAGCTGTGATTAATTGCTATAGCAATTAACAGCTATAGCATCATAGCTATATTTAAAAATATATATTATTATTATTATATATTTTTTGATAAATATAAATATATATGATTACAAAATATATTTTAATATATTTTAAATCATATTTTATATATTATTATAATATATATTTTATTTCACATGTAAATATATGATATATTTTATAATAAATATATATTATAATACATATATCTATATATTTCATGTATTTTAGATATTATTATTATATATATTTTATTTTATAATAGCTGCATCATAGCTGTATTTTTAAATATATATTAGTATTATATATATTTTATTATAAATAAATACTTTTATAATAAATATATAAATATTATTAGAAAATAATTTAATATATTTATATATTATAGATTATTATAATATATTTTCTTTATTTTAAGTATAATATATTTTTATATAAAATAATATACATTTTATTTTATAATAGCTACACCATAACTATATTTTTGAAATTAATCATGTAGCTACACAGAGCTGCACCTACACTGTAATGTTATGAAACTATCTATGTGAATGAAACATGTTTCCATATGCTTTGAAAGTCCATGTACTTTGTTCAAAAATGTTCAGATTTCATTATATATTAAAATATTCAGATTTATTTTGATCAGATCTTTAATTTGTGATTGTATTAAGTATCTCTGTATTGTCCTTATGCTGACAGTGTCCAGCTGTGCCAGCACCTGCTCTGTTCACTGGTAAGAATAATTTCCCACTGTAATCCACTTCCTCCAAACCAGATTTCTTCCACAATTGTCACAGATTACATTCCCAGCACATTTAATTCATTTTTTCCCATTTTATTGGGGTGGTTTTGCCTGCCCAGCAGCAGTCAGACAGGTTGGACACAGCACTGGAGTTCATATTTGTGAGCACTCACCCCCAGCCCTGGGCACTGCTCCAGCCTTGGAAGATCAAACAGAAACCGAATGAAACACAAGATAAAAAAAGGAAAAAACAACCAGCGACTCATCCAGCTGATTCATAAAATATTCACAGGGGAAGTCTGGCACAGAAATCCCCACAGATGACGGGTCTCGCTCATTCTGTCCCCCCCCAGGATGGATTGGCCACCGTCCAGAGGGGTGACAGCAATGCCTGGGGTGACATGGCCACCCCTGGCCCCCCAAACAGCTCCTCCTGCAGCCCCTGCTCCCCGTGCTCTGACTGCTCTGACAAATTAAATTTATTTCATTCCAGGCTGCTCCTGTCCCTCTGTCACTCATCGTGCCTCTCACTCCTGGCCTTATTCCAGGTTTTATTCCCAGCACCCTGCCCTCCCTGCAGGGTCTCACTCTGGGGCCTCTGTGGCACTTGTTATCCTGAAGAGATCCAAAATTTCCTGAATAAATTGTTCAGGATTGAGGTCAGTTATGGAAACAAATCCACAGGAGGTGCCAGAGCTGCTGCAGGGCTGGAGCCCCTCTGGAGCCAGGCTGGGAGAGCTGGGGGTGCTGCCCTGGAGAGGAGAAGGCTGCAGCGAGAGCTCAGAGCCCTTGCAGGGCCTGAAGGGGCTCCAGGAGAGCTGCAGAGGGACTGGGGACAAGGATGGAGGGACAGGAGCCAGGGAATGGCTCCCAGTGCCAGAGGGCAGGGCTGGATGGGATCTTGGGCATTGGGAATTGTTCCCTGGCAGGGTGGGCAGGGGCTGGGCTGGGATTGCCAGAGCAGCTGTGGCTGCCCCTGGAGCCCTGGCAGTGCCCAAGGCCAGGCTGGACACTGGGGCTGGCAGCACCTGGCACAGGGGGAGGTGTCCCTGGGCTGCAATGAGCTGGCATTGAAGATCCCTTCCCACCCAAAGCACTCTGGCATTCACATTCCTGAATCAAGGATGGAAAGCAGCACCAAACCCCATTGCAGCAAATGGAGAAAGGAAAGGAAAGAATGATTTCCTGGCTGGTTGCAGGTGCCCCCAGTGCCATTTCCCACAGGGGGTTTGTAGCCTGGCAAGGCCTGGTTAGAGAGGTTTGGGCTCTGCCAGGGTGCCCAGAGCAGCGGTGGCTGCCCCTGGAGCCCTGGCAGTGCCCAAGGCCAGGCTGGAGCACCTGGCACAGTGGGAGCTGTCCCTGCCTGTGGCACTGGGTGGGATTTAAGTTCCCTTCCAACCCAAACCATTCCATGATTCCATAATTCTAAGTGATGTGATATTTTCAAATTTCTATTAATTTTTTAACATCAACAAATGCATTTTAGCATGAAATCCCTGCAAGGGGAAATGAGGAGCCTTTTGGCACTCACTGAGTGGATGAGACACGAACTGCAGCCAGAGCTACGGAACATGGCATTGGAATAGAATTTATTTGAATCAGAGCTTATTTTAATAAAATTAGGGACTTGAAGAGCCTTCCCCTGACCCAGTGCCCCTGCTCACTGGTGCTGGTGGCCACGGATCCTCCAGGATCCTTGTGTTTCCTCACTGCCTGGCCAGGGATCCCCTTAAATACCCCAAGTACTCCCAGTGACTGAAGGGAATTTCCAGCCCTCGTCTGTGTCAAATTTGTAAAGTATTTCCTATGACCCAAAAGATTTCCCTGGTGCCGCTGCCTCACTCAAACAAACTTCAAAAAACTGCAACTCCTTTCTCCCAGGGGTGTAATCCAGGGATTTGTGGTCACTTCCAGCTTCCCCTCAGCCTCAGCCAGCTCCAGCAGTGCTGTTATTAAGGGATGCAATAGGAAACACTGATTTTTCTGTACAAATGAGCCACAAAACTTGCTCAGACCGGACCCCTCCTCTGGGCTCTGTCTGCTTTGTCACATCCTTTTGTTCCTCTCCTGTCCCACGGGGCTCGGCTCCTCTTCCTGGAAGTTTTGCTGGAGGATTTGGCCGGGATGCTCTGGCAGTGACCTCCTGCTTCTCCCCTCCCACTTCTCCCTCAGCTTTGGGAGCTCCATGGGAGCTCATTTAGGGATGATGAAAGGAAAGAAAACTTCCTCTGCACCAGCACAGGCTGGAGAGGCTCTCCTTGGGGATTGTCCCTCTCTGAGAAGGGGCTGAACCCACCCTGGAGGGGCCCAGGGCTTGGCAAGGTCGGGATCTGTGTTTATCCCCAGCATTTATCCCTTAGCAACAGAGACCCAAACATTTTGGAGCTTCCAGCAGCTCCAGCCCCACAGGGAATATTGGATTTCTCCTTCTCCAGCGCCAGGAATACCCATCCCTGGCCTGGACATCCTGAACCCTGCCTGTTATTCCCAATTCCCCAGTCCCCATCCAAGGGCTGGCCCTGTGACGCTCTGCAATAACAGGAAGGGCCTGGATTTTGGAGGAGTTGGGATGTGAGCTTGGCATCCTGCACGTGATGGAACAACTCCTTCAGCACAAACACTGGATCCCAAAACAGCTTCACCAGCCGGCCTGGACAGCCCCACTGCCAGCGCCAGGAGCTCCAGGAGATGCTCCAGGAGATGCTCCAGGAGATGCTCCAGGAGATGCTCCAGGAGAAGCTCCAGAAGAGCTCCAGGAGGAGCTCCAGGAGGAGCTCCAGGAGGAGCTCCAGGAGATGCTCCAGGAGATGCTCCAGGAGATGCTCCAGGAGATGCTCCAGGAGGATCTCCAGGAGGAGCTCCAGGAGGAGCTCCAGGAGATACACCAGAAGAAGTTCCAGGATGAGCTCCAGGTGAAGCTCCAGGAGATGCTCCAGGTGAAGCTCCAGAAGATGCTCCAGGAGATGCTCCAGTGAAGCTCCAGTGAAGCTCCAGGAGATGCTCCAGCAGAAGCTCCAGGAGAAGCTCTAGCAGAACCTGGTGGGGAGCAGCAGGATGATTTTCCAGGAGAAACGGCCCCTTTGGGATCTCAAACCCTTCCCAGGGTGGGGCTGGCAGCAGCAGCTGAGCCCTCCAAGGTTTCTGGGGATGCGCAATTCCCGAGGGGCTGGAGCACATCCCTGTCCTCACTGGCACCATCCTGGGAGCTTCCCACCAGCTGATCCTTCTGGGATCCATCCTTGGCTCTGCTGGAATTCAGAGGGGTTCCACAAGTCTGACACCTCCCCAGGCAAGGCCCAATTCCCCAGGGAAAGCTCCTAATACGTAACTACAATAATTAATAATGATTAATTATTATTTAATTAATAATTATTAAGGATAGGCCGGGTTTATTTCCACAGCACGGGAGCCAAACAGCCTCTGGCTCTATTGAAACAAGGCAAACAAAACCAAGCCCAGCTTCCCCATCCCTATTTCCTGAGGTAACAAAACTCTCCAACAGCACGGAGAGACAACCTGAGAACCAGCAGCAACAAAAATCCTCAGAAAGCACCAAAAAAAAAAAAAATCAATTTCTGCTCTGTTCTTGCCCTCATCTCCACTGGGCATTGATGGCTGATGAATTTCTGATCTCCAGATATAAATACCACTGCGAGAATTCCCAAAGCCACTCAGGTCATTACAAGCCCTCGACACCCCAGAGGATCTGATGGATTGGGCTGGGATTATCACCTCCGAGCAGCCCATCCCATCAACCTCCCCCTGCTCCCAGCACCCGGGGCTGGAATTGTCAATGACATTCTCCACCTTGCTCTGGTAGAGACAGAAATGCTCCAAGCCTCAGACACAGCCCAGGCCCTTCCCCATCCCTCAGACTGCATCCAAGACAAACCAATTTGTAGGAACCGATTCAATTATTTCTCATTTCCTGCCTCCTGTCAGAGCCGGGCCAGGAAATGAGGACTGATCCCAGGGAGGCCTGAGATACCATCAGTCCCTCTGGACAGCAGGAGCTGGAGGATAGAAAGTTTTGTCCTATGAAATTCCAGATCAGTTCCAGACAGGTGAGAAATTCCAGGTGAGCTGGGGGGGCTTTGCCAACCTCAGGCTCTCACCTGGACTAAGGGAATGGGGGCGTTCAAGCCCTACTCATCCTCACTGGTACAGAGGAAGGACATGGGTTGTGGAACACCTGGAAGGAGGCCCTAAATCATCAATCCTGCTGAATCCATGAGCACCAGGACGAGCTCCTACAGTCACAATGTGGGTCTCAATTTAGGCCTGGACAGGGAGGGCTGTGGGCAGGGCTGGGCACAAGCTGGGCTCACCCATCCCAGAGGAACCCTCACCTGAATTCCTGCCAGGCTGGCACCTCGCTCCCCACCCCTGAGAGCCCCTGGGGTCACTCTTCCCACTCTGGCCAAAATCCCACATCCCTAAGGACCATCTCCCATCAGCCATGGGCTCTCCAGCCAAGTTCCAGCACCCCCGAGGTTTTCCAGGGGCTCAGCTCTGGGGGTGCCCTTTCCCACCTGAGAGCCAGAGTCACAACTTCCAGCTCCAGCTGGAATTGGGCTGGGATTTCCTTGATTTCACTCAATTTCTCTTGATTTCCCTCAATTTTTCTCCATTTCCCTCAATTTCCCATTCTTTCCCTCAATTTGTCTTGATTTCTCTCAATTTGCCTCAATTTCCCTCCACTTCCCTCAATTTCTCTCGATTTCCCTAGATCTCCCTTGATTTCCCTCAATTTCCCCCAATTTCCCTTGATTTCCCTCAATTTCCATTTCCCTTGATTTCCCTTGATTTCCCTTGACTTCCCCCAATTTCCCTCAATTTCTCTCAATTTCCCCCAATTTCCTATGATTTCCTTGACTTCCCCCAATTTCCCTCAATTTCAGAATGATTTCCTACTGCCAGGACAGCCCGGGCAGGGGCTGGATCCTGGGATCCCGCTGGATCCTGTTGGATCCTGTTGGATCCTGTTGGATCCAAATCCTGTTGGATCCTGTTGGATCCCGTTGGATCCAGATCCTGTTGGATCCTGTTGGATCCTGTTGGATCTAAATCCTGTAGGATCCTGTTGGATCTGGTTGGATCCCATTGGATCCTGTTGGATCCAGATCCTGTTGGATCCCGTTGGATCCTGTTGGATCTGGATCCTGTTGGATCCTGTTGGATCCTCCTGTTGGATCCTGTTGGATCCTGTTCCTCTCATCACCCATCCCATTGGACTGGGGATCAGCTCCAGCCCCCTGTTGGAAAAGGATCCTGAGTGCTCAGGGCTGGAGCTGCATCCCTGGGATGATGATGATGATGGTGATGATGATGATGATGATGATGGTGATGATGGTGATGATGATGGATGATGATGGTGATGATGATGATGATGATGTGCAAGGAGCTGAGCAGAGCCAAAACTCTGGCAAGAACCTGCACTTCAACCCCCTCAGCTTTTCACTGGGAGCTGAGGAACACTCGATACCACAATTAGGGAAGGAAGACCCTGGAAACCCCACAATGCCATTTTCCCAGGCATTTCCCTGCAGCCAAGCCTAATAAAACCCAGCCCAACTCTGTCTTAGGGCAGAGTTTTAGCTGGTTTTTAGCTGGTCCATTAAGTGATTGCTGTGCAGAAGCTTCTGTGTATATAATAATATTAATAAAATTATTATTAATAGTAGTATGACATTAATAACATTGATATTATTCTTTATTAGATCTAATATAAAATATAAAAATACCATCTCACACATTTAATCCCAATCCTACAAAAATTTATAGTTATAATTATAATAAAAATAGAATAAATTATAATTTTAAAAATTAAAATTCAATTAAAATGAAATAAAATAAAATGAAAAAATAAAATGAAAATAAAATAAAATGAAAAAAATAAAATAAAAATAAAATAAAATAAAATAAAATTTAAAAATTAAATTAAAAAATGATAATAGATTTAAAACCAATTATTAATTTAATAATATATTAATTATTTTATCATTTATTTAATTATTAATTACTAAATTTTATTGTTAAATAAATAAGAAAAATTAAATTAAAAGCCAAAAACTCCACACAGCAGGGATGCAAACACACCGGCAGCAGGGAATTCTCTCCCAGGAATGCAGAGCTGCTGGGAGGAGGAGGAGGAGGAGGAGGAGGAGGAGGAGGAGGGGGGGAGCAGTTCCCAGGGCAGATGGAAAAGGCCCCGCTCCAGCCGCCTCCCCTGTGGGCTGAAATTTCCCTGCTTGGAAAGTTTCCCGTGGAAACCTCACAGAGGCAGCACAGAGAGAGCAGAGAGAGCCTGAGTCTGTGCAGGAGGCTTTGGAGGAGGGGGACAGCGCACAAACAGGTTGAAAAATAAATCTGGAAGTTCCCTGAGAAGGACTTGGCACTGAGGGATGTCCCTGGGAGCCTCTGGGTCCCTGCTGTCCCCGCAGTTTGTGCGGATTGCAGCTCAATCCCAGGGGATTGCATCCCTGCTGCCTCAGTTTCCCTTCCCAGGGCACAGCGGGGCTGGCAGCCACAATAACTCCCAGGAATGGGGAGATCCTGGTCCCCCCCTTCATGGTCAGTGGCTACCCGGACGTGGGTTTGGGCAAGTTTGGCTTGCAGAGAAAACCCAGAGTAACAGGAAGAGAGGAAACAGCCTCAAGCTGTGCCAGGGGAGGTTCAGGTTGGATATTGGGAATAAATTCTTCATGGAAAGAGTGGGAACAGCTGCCCAGGGCAGTGCGGGAGTCCCCTGTCCCCTAAAAGCCACCAGTGGTGGCCTTGGCAGTGCCAGGCGGACTCAACGAGCTCAGAGGGATTTTCCACCCTGACATTTCTGTCATTCTGCAATCAGGGCTGCAAAGGCCATTGCCCTGGGTTTCAGGAAACTCTTCCTGCACTAACACTCCAGGATATTCCCCTTAAAATGAAAGAACCTGGGACATTTCCCAGCTCCCTGCCCCAAACTGTTCCTCTCTGTGTTTGTGTCCAAGGGAGTCTCAGATGTGCCAGGTCAGTTCTGCTGGGATTGAACCAGCTCCATTTTTAGCTCCAGAAAGTTACAAACCCATCATCCTTGGCTACCCTAAAACTGCAGCACTCCTCTCAAGGCAGGGAGGGGACACACAGGTGGCCCCTCAATGTCCCCATTTGGGACAGGTGGCTTTGATCCAGCCCAAACAGCGACTCTGGGGGTCACCAACCCAGCTGGGAATTCCCTGGAGCCGTCTGATCCCAGGCACAGCTCCCAGAGCCCTGCCCCAGAGGTGACCTCAGCTGCTGGAGCCCTGGTGGCCCTGGTGACAGGAGTCACCCTCCCTCAGGGAGGCCAGGAAGGCCCTGCAGACAAAAATATGCAAAAAGCAGCGGCTGCTGTTCCTGCTGCCACGTCCTGTGTGCTCCAGCATTCCTGGCAGGGTGGGAGTGGGAGGATCAGGGGCTCCTGGAGGAGGTGGGGCAGAGTTAGGAGCTGGTTTGGGCTGCTGCTCTTCACTGAAAGGAATAAAACCTCCCCAGGCTTCAGCAGACACAGCCAAGGGAGCTTCATGCTGGGATTCCCTGGAGAGCTGGGCTGCCAACAGCACCAGGGCTGGGAATTCTCTGCTGGGAGAGCCCAGCTGCAGATCCAACACCCACAGAACCTCCAGAAAATCAGGAATTCTGTCCTAGGAGACCCCAGCTGCAGATCCAACATCCACAGAACCTCCAGAAAATCAGGAATTCTGTCCTAGGAGACCCCAGCTGCAGATCCAACACACAGAGAACTTCTCAGAGCTTGGGAATTCTCTGCTGGGAAAGCCCAGCTGCAGATCCAACATCCACAGAACCTCCTAGAGATCAGGAATTCCATCCCATGAGAGCCCAGCTGCAGATCCAGCACTCAGAACATCCCAGAGCTTGGGAATTCTGTCCTAGGAGAGCCCAACTGCAGATCCAGCACCCACAGAACCTTCCAGAGATCAGGAATTCTCTCCTGGGAAAGTCCAGCTGCAGATCCAACATCCAACACCCACAGAACCTTCCAGAGATCAGGAATTCTCCACTGGGAAAGCCCAGCTGCAGATCCAACACTCACAGAATCTCCAAGGGATCAGGAATTCTCTCCTGGAGAGCCCAGCTGCAGATCCAGCACTCAGAACCTCCCAGAGCTTGGGAATTCTGTCCCATGAGAGCCCATCTGCAGATCCAACACCCACAGAACCTTCCAGAGATCAGGAATTCTCTCCTGGGAAAGCCCAGCTCCACGAATTTAGCTCAAGGAGCTGAATTCATAATCAATTATTGTAATTAGGAATACTCTGCTGCCAGACTGGCACGGGCAGCCCTAAATCTCCCAGCTTGGGTCGATAATTCCCCTTTATCTGTGACTCTCTGCTCTCACACACACCTCACTGTAATTCTCAATATTGAGGGAAAAAGGAAATATCCAAAAACCAACAGAGCCACGGAATAAACATCATCCCCTGTACATTGTGCACATCAAAATCCACAGGGCTTGGCCTTAGGGAATTCCTGGGAAGGAAAAAAACCTGCTCAGCCTCCAAGGCTGCTTTATCTGCTGGATTTCTTCACTTTTCCCCACCTGGGAGCTCCAACCCCAATCCCAGCTCTCCTGCCAAGCACAGGGCTGTGGGTTTAATCCTTCCTGAGTTCTTATTTTAAAAACTTTCCTGTTTTATCAGCCCAGGCCAGGGCTCTGCAGATAACCCCACACTTGGAGCAGCTCTTGGGGTTTTGTGAGGGGACTGAAATGCTCAGGAGAGCCCCAGGAGTGCTCCGGCTCTTGCAGCCTTCAAGCCACCATAATTCTGCCATCAAATGGTTTGTTTAAATAAGAATGTCAAGACTCCCACAGATGCTGAAAAGCACTGATTTAAGTGCTGATCTGAAACATATGGGAGAAGAATTTGAGCTCGGGAAGCGTCGCTACTGTGCTGCTCCCACAAGAGCAGCCACAAAATAAAACAGGTTGGTCTGGGGTCTGTGAGGAGTCAGAGCACCAAACACCCAGGGAAATGTATAAAATTTGGAGCCAGAGCACCCAAAACCAAATAAATATATAAAATTTGGAGCCAGAGCACCCAAATCCCAGAAAAATATATAAAATTTGGAGCTAGAGAACCCAAAATGCAGAAAAATGTATAAAATTTGGACCCAGAGCACCCAGAATCAGGAAAATGTATAAAATTTGAAGCCAGAGCACCAAAATCCCAGGAAAATGTATAAGATTTAGAGCCAGAGCACCCAAAAATCAGGAAAATGTATAAAATTCAGAGCCAGAGCACCCAAATCCCAGGAAAATGTATAAAATTTGAAGCCAGAGCACCCAAATCCCAGGAAAATGTATAAAATTTGGAGCCAGGGTGCTGAAACCCAGGAAAAATCGTAAAATTTGGCTACGTACATCTGATTATTCCCTTAGATCAAATATACCAAGTTAGGACTAGAGACAAGGGCACCCAAGCATTCAGAAACACCTGAATTTCCAAAACTCCAGACACCAGGTGAGCATCCTCAGGAGAGTTTGCCAAGACCCTGCCCCTAATCTGCCCCTTTTCTTGCTAAAAACCCTTGGAATTCTTCAGTCCTATCTCAACAGCAGCAAGAGCAGCTTATCATCTTATGAGGTCACATTTTTCTTTTTGTTTGAGGCTCTACAGAGCAAGAAACCCTCAGTTCCAGCTGGGCTGGATTCACATTTTCAACACAAACACAGGAAAATCAAAACAACAAAAAACCCCCAACCCACCCCCAAAGCATCCCGAAACAAAACAAAAACCAAACAAATGAACAAAAAAAAAAACCCGAATAATTTTTAAATAGTGAAAAGCGACTTGGGATATTTAAAAGTAATTATCTGCAGTCCTGCCTCCAAGTTGGATCCTTTCCTCCAGCTATTCCCTGGATTTCTGGGCAGCAGCCGCCCCTGCCCAGCTCCCTCTGTCCCTGTTGGTGTTTGCTCCTTGTGCTCCTGGCACATCCCAGAGCCTCTGGAACCTCTCCAGGGCTGGCAGAGTCCCAGGAGGAGCAGTGAGCCTTCCTTCTTCCCTTCCCTTCCCCTTTTCCCTTTTCCCTTTTCCCTTTTCCTTTCCCCTTTCCTTTCCTTTCCTTTCCTCCTCAACCTCCAGAGCTCCAGTTCCACCAGGACAGAGCTCACAGCTCCTCCCCTTCCAGCTACAAACTGGGAGCAACTGGAAAATCCTCCTGTCCCAGTGCTCCCAGTGCCACTGCTGGGTTCTGTCCCAGGGTGAGTTCTGAGCTCCCTGCCAAACTCTGCGGAACAGGAAAACTTCAGAAGTGAAATCCCAAACTGGGATAGGGCATGGCTTTATTCCCACTCCAGGGGTCCCTCTCCAGGTGGATCCCTGGTCAGTGGATGGATTTTATAGGAAATACACACACAAATTCATTTTTTAAAACATGATTTAGCCATATTTTACTCTCAAACCTATATAATTTTCATCATTTCCAAGAATTCCATATCCCATCTGCCATCCCCAGGACTCTCTGGTAGTCAATGTTAAAGAGAACTGAAAACCAATACAGTGGGAATATCAAAAGGAAAAAGCCAACAAAACAAAAGCCAAAAAACCCACAAAAACAAAAAACCTGAACAAACAAACAAAACCAAAAAACAAATATAAAAAAAGGCAAAAAACCCCAAAAACCAACCAAACAAAAAGAAACCACATGCACAAAAAACCCACAAACCCAAAACTAAAAAAGACACCAAATAGATCAACATCAGCCTTGCAAAGAGAAGCACGTTATTTTGTCTCCCCAAAATAATGTTTTCCTTATTAAAAGTGACAAAAAGGTGGTCCCAGAAGCCATTCTGGGACATTCTCAGAGTCACCTTCCTGCCCCGTTCCCAGGGCAGCAGGGGCTGGGCCCTGGCTCTGCTCTTTGCACATCAGGTTCCTATTTCATTGCACAGGGCTTGGAATCCACTAAAGGCCCCCAGAAATCCCCTCCTGTGGAAAATGGATTTGTAGAAAACTCTCAAAGTTTTAAAAATTGGAGTTTTTAAAACGCCTCTCAGTTGCACCATCCCTGGGTCAGAAAAGGGATTGATCCAACACCCTCCCTGCCCAGAGAGGCTGCCTGGCTGTGCAGATGTTAAGAATTGCCTGATCCCGAGGCAATCTGATAAAAATCTGATAAAAAAACCTTTGCCTGCTCCGATTTTGCAGGGAATTGATGTCAGTGCAGGGATGAAGTGTAAAGCTCAGAGGCTGGAGCTCTGCCAGCAGCCCATGAGTGCTCTGCTCACAGGCACAGCTCATTATCGAAGACATTTGGCCCCTGTCACCCCCTGGCCCTGAGTCAGGCCTTGTGTCACTCCTGGCAATCAGGGATGAGGAGGGAAAGCCCAGGTGATCACGGATTTCCTGCAGGACTTCACACAAATTCTCATTTATTGTATTTGCAGGGTCCCCTGTGGCACAGAAGAATTAATCTGACTCCATGTTCTCAGAAGGCTAATTTATTATTTTATGATACCATGTTATATTAAAGAATGCTATACTAAACTATGCTAAAGAATACAGAAAGGATACTTACAGAATGATAAAAAGATGAAATGAAATAAATAATGATGAATAATAAATAATGATAATAAATAATGAAAACTTGTGACTCTCTCCAGAGTCCTGACACAGCTTGGCCCTGATTGGCCAAAGAGTGAAAACAACTCACAGCAGAATGCAATGGAACAATCACCTGTGGGTAAACAATCTCCAAACACATTCCACATGAGCACAACACAGGAGAAGCAAATGAGAGAAGAATTGTTTTCCTTTTCTCTGAGGCTTCTCAGCTTCCTAGGAGAAGAATCCTGGGCAAGGGGATTTTTCCAGAAAATGTGATGGTGACAGTCACACACAGGGGTCACACGTGGTATTTTCAGGGTCCTCCGTGGCAGGAAGGAAATGATGAATCTGACTCCATGTTCTAAGAAGGCTAATTTATTACTTTATCATACTATATGATAATAAGGAATGCTATACTATACTAAAGGATACAGGAAGGATACTTACAGAAGGCTAAAAAGATAATAATGAAAACTCGTGGCTCTCTCCAGAGCCCTGACACAGCTTGGCCCTGATTGGCCAAAGAGTGAGAACAACTCACAGCAGAATGCAATGGAACAATCACCTGTGGGTAAACAATCTCCAAACACATTCCACATGAGCACAACACAGGAGGAGCAAATGAGATAAGAATTGTTTTCCTTTTCTCTGAGGCCTCTCAGCTTCCCTGGAGAAAAACCCTGGGTGAGGCGATTTTTCCAGAGAATGTGAATGTGACACTCCTGCAGTTTCATTTCAACCCCTGACAAAGGAAAGTGTCTAAAACTGCAGGGAAATGTTTTTTCCCAGGGAACTGAGGGCAGCTGCACCTGTGGAAATGCAAACAAAAACCCACCAGGAGTGTTTGAAGCTGGTTCCTGCATCCAGCCATTCCTGGGAGTTTGGCATTTCCCCATCCCAAGATCAGCTCTGACCCTCAGCCTCTCTTCCCTTCTCTGCTGGCAGCAACTTGAGCCATTTTTCTCTCATTTTTGAGCCATTTTTCTCATTTTTCTCTCCATTCCACTCCCCCCTCTTTGTTGTGAGAGCTCAGAGCTTCCAGCCTGTCCCTCACCTACTGGATAATTGCACCTCTTCCCTTCTGACCAGTTTCTGCCTCTCCATCCCTGTCCAGCTGCCAAAATTGTCTGTGTGATCAAATCCTGCTTCTTTCCCCCCAAATCCCCTCACCTGCGTGTCTGAGGCTGTGTGAAATGCTCCTGCCTGTTCCTTCAGCTGCTCTTGGACAGCTGAATTTGCTCACATTTGCTCCCAGCTCTCGACATTTCCTCCCTGCCCACAGCCCCGCAGACCTGGAACACCCACGGGCACTTCCTGAATGTTCTCTGTTCATTTTGGTTTCTAATTCACTTATATTGAAACTGAATTAATTTGGTTTTATATTTTGTATTTTAAAATGGTATAAAAATGTTACAGTGTTCACAGGGGTCCAGGGATGAGGGAAGAGATGAGGATTTGACTCCATGTTTCAGAAGGCTGATTTATTATTTTATGATATATATTATATCAAAACTATACTAAAAGAATAGAAGAAAGGATTTCATCAGAAGGCTAGCTAAAAATAGAATAGGAAAGAAATTATAACAAAGTCTTGTGTCTCGGACAGAGTCCGAGCCAGCTGTGATTGGCCATTAATTACAAACATCCAACATGGGTGAATCACAGATGCACCTGTTGCATTCCACAGCAGCAGATAATCATTCTTTACATTTTGTTCCTGAGGCCTCTCAGCCTCTCAGGAGGAAAAATCCTAAGGAAAGGATTTTCCATAAAAGATGTCTGTGACATAAAAATCCTGTCAGCACAGAGGTTCCATCCTCAGACTCTCCCCCAAGTTGCCCTTCTCTGCCTCCCAGACCCCAAAACCCTCAGCTTCACTACAGGGCATGACCCCAAGTTGTGCACTCAGGGTTTCATAGCAAACTCTGACCCCAAAATGAGATGAAGTCACACAAAATCTCAGGAAAGAGGCTGCACTTTGAGTGCTGTGTCCACTTCTGGCCCCTCAGCTTGGGAAGGATTTTGAGATGTTTGAGCCCATCCAGAGGAGGCAACGCAGCTGGAGAGGGGCTGGGAGCACAAACCCTGTGAGGAACCCCTGAGGGAGCTGGGGGTGCTCAGCCTGGAGAAAAGGAGACTCAGGGGTGCCCCCATCACTCTCTGCAGCTCCTGAAAGGTGCCTGTGCTCAGCTGGGGCTGGGCTCTGTCTCCAGGCACCGACAGAACCAGAGCACACAGCCTCGAGCTGCCCCAAGGGAAATACAGGCTGGATATCAGGAAAAGGATTTTACAGAAAGGTGATAAAGTTCTGGAATGTTCTGCCCGGGGAGGTGGTGGAGTCACCATCCCTGGGGGTGTTTAACAAAGCCTGGATGTGGCACTGGGTGCCAGGGTTGAGTTGAGCTGTTGAGGCTGGGTTGGACTCAATGAGATTGAAGGCCTCTGCCAACCCAGTGATTCTGGGACTTCTGGGAATGGTGCAACCAGCTCTGAGGAGAGCCAGGAGGTCTAAAAATGCAACACCACTCCTGCCAGCCTTGATTTTGCCCCCATTTTTGCCAAGGAATGACTGAGACAGGGTGGGCTGCGGGGCCACAAGTCCCTGGCAAGGCCTGGAGGAGTTCCCCGAACAGGACAGGGCTCCCTTTCTCCCTCTTGGCTCCCTGAATTCACCTTTGCCCTGCAGAAGAAAGGGAAATCCTGCTTTGTCCTGCCCAGGCACCCATTGTGTGCCCAGCTCAGAGCAGGAGCTGCTCCTCTTTACCCACCTGGGCTGATCCTTGGATCCACCAGGTGTTACAAGCAAAGAAATTGCTTGGAAAAATGCAATAATGAGTAGATTTTAAATTCCTTTAGTGCTCAGTGTGGCACTGGGGCACCTTTCATTCCCCACAGGTGACACAGGTCCCAGCCAGGTACCCCAGGCATCTGTGAGAGGCAGCAAAGGCATTTTCCTGCTTGGTCCAATTTATTAATTCTTGATTTGAGCAGGGAACAAACAGGAATTCTTGTCAGAGAGGAAATAAAACCCGTGGGTGTGAGTGGAGTAAGATGCTGGGAAAACACCTGGGAATGCTGGGCTCAGGAAGAGCATCCTCCTCTTCCTCCTCCTCCTCCTCTTCCTCCTCCTCCTCCTCCTGGGATTCCCCCAGCAGGGGAATCCCACGGGCTTGGATGCTCACAGGGTTCTTAGGGGGAAGGAAATCCGTGCAGAAACTCGAGCATCCCACACGAGGTCAGGCAGGAAGCTGCAGACAACATTTCAGAATAATTGGCTGTGGGAAATGAGCACCCACGAGGACGGCTCGGGGAACGGGGCTGGCTGCACCAGCAGAAGGAACTGGGGAAAATAACGAAGGAAACCGGACAAGAGCCTCAGCTAAATCCTTCTGGGTTTGTTGGGTGTAGGAGCATTGGGGGGTAGGATGGTGGGGATGGACAGAGAGCAGAGATCTCTGGAGCCAGGGCTGGGAACTTGTGGTTTATTGCAAAGGGCCTGGGTGCAGGGCCCTGCTGGGAGCTGCCAGCCACAGCTCAGAGCAGGGCCCAGAGAGGAGAGGGGGAGAGAGGGGGAGAGGGAGAGGTTCCCACTACAATACCATAAATCTTCATCTGTGCTGAATATTCTCATTCTCACTAACCAATCTAGTACAAGATACAAATCCTACAGCATTTCCATACAGCCTATAAGAATCATTACATTACCACACTGGGTTCCATTTTAAACCCTACAAACTCCTCTTTGGGCCCCTTCTGCCAAGCTGGCAGGGGCTGCTCTGAGCCTTGGGCCTGTCTGCAAGCAGAGGGTATTGTTTGATCAAAAGGGGATCACCTTCAGCTGGCCATGCCATTGTTTTCCAGTTGTTCAGGGACTGAGGCATCTCAAAGCTTGCTTTCATTTCAATCTCGCTTAGAGTTTCCATATTCTCAAAATCTTTTGCCAGACAATCATATTTAAAAGGCTTTCCTGTTTCATCTTCCCCAACAGTTGGGTTTCCTGGGAAAATGGGAATAAACTTCACAATGAACCCAGTTTGTGGACAGAGGTGCCCAGGCCAGGAAACATCAACAATTCCCAGTCAGACATTTCAAAGCTGGGGAGTTTGTGAGTCCCCTCAGTCAGCAGGAAAGGCGAGCATGGAGAGGAGAAGGGTTTATCCCAGAGTCCTGGGGAGCCCAGCCCCAGATCCAGCACTCCAGGAGCTGCTGGGAACAGCCTGGGCAGGAACTCTGGCACAAACACACAAACACAGCTGCTGTGACAGGAAAGGCACCGGGGACATCCTGGAATCCCAAAGCCTGGCCAGGCCCCTGCACAGCTCAAATGGAAACAGTCTCAGCCTGGAAAATTCTTTGTGATCCAGCCAAGGGCTAGGGGGGAGCTGGGAAGGGCCTGTGCTTATGGAGTCAGACGTGCAGGATTTAATGGGGTTTGGGGGGTTAATTATAATATATAATATATAATATATAATATATAATATATAATATATAATATATAATATATAATATATAATATATAATATATAATATATAATATATAATATATAATATATAATATATAATACATAATATAATATATAATATATAACATATAATATATAATATATAATATATAATATATAATATATAATATATAATATGTAATATGTAATATAATATGTAATATGTAATATGTAATATAAATATGTAATATAATATATTTAATATAATATAATATAATAATTATACAATGATATATATAATGTATAATACATGTATAATAAATATAATAATGTTTATAATATGATAATGTAATGATTATTATTGCAATTATTATATAGTTATATAATCTATAATAGTTAAAATTATTATTATTATATTATATTATATTATATTATATTATATTATATTATATTATATTATATTATATTATATTATATTATATTATATTATATTATATTATATTATATTATATTATATTATATTATATTATATTATATTATATTATATTATATCATGTCATGTCATATTATATCATATTACATTATATCACATTTTAATGTATTACATATTTTATTGTATAATATTATATCTTTTTTTCCTTATAGTAATGTTCTTCTCCAGGAGCTCCTGGTGGGCAGGCCTGGCTGCTGAGGGCAGCTCAGGGCAGGGATGGTGCTGCAGCCACCCCATCCCTCCCTCTGCCAACTCTTCTACACAGCCTCAGCCCAGGCCAGGGCTGCATGGGGCTTGGAACACCCTGGGCTATGGGGTCAGATGGGATTTCAGTCCCTCCCACCCCAAACCAGATGGGGATCCCATGAGAGTGCCCTGGGCTATGGGGTCAGATGAGATTTCAGTCCCTGCCACCCCACACCTGGCTGGGGTATGGGATGGGATGGGATTTTAATCCCTTCTACCCCAAACCACCCTGGGGTATGGGATCATATGGGATTGCAATCCCTTCCACCCCAAACCAAATGGGGATCCCATGAGGACACCCTGGGGTATGGGGTCAGATGGGATTCAGTCACTCCAACCCCAGACCAGATGGGGACCCCATGAGGACACTCTGGGGTATGGGATGAGATGGGATTTCCATCCATACCCAAATCAGGCTAGGGTATGGGATCAGATGTGATTTGAATCCCTCCCACCCCAAAACAGATGGGGATCCCATGAGAGCACCCTGGGGTATGGGATCAGATGGGATTTCAATCCCTTCCATCCCACACCAGATGGGATTTCAATCCAACCCACCCCAAACCAGGCTGGGGTCCCATGAGGACACCCTGGGCTATGGGATCAGATGGGATTTCAATCCCTCCCACCCCACACCACCCTGGGATCCCATGAGGACACCCTGCACCCCACTGAGGTGGCCAAGCCCAGAGCCCAGCAAGTGCCACCTTTGCTTTGCTGCTCCTGCTCTGACTCTGCCCTTACATTTCTGCCTTTCCTCCTCTTCCCAGTGCTGTTTCCCACCCTCTACCTCCATCCAAGAAAAGATTTCCTGAACAAACCACTGGAAAAAATTGATTTTTCGCTTTGACTGTTCCCTGAGTTACCAAGGAAAACATTCTCTTTTTAACTAAACCAAAAGTTAACGAGAAAAATCCAAATTTTCATGAAGATGCTTTATGGGGAGAAAGAAAAAAAAAAACCACATTTGTTTCCTATGGATTTGTAAACTTTTTGTCATATTGGCTTTTAAGTACATTTTAATGTAAGAATATAATGATTTCCAAAGCAAAAAGCACAGATTCTTTTCATTTTGCAAATATTTTTCTCTCCTTGCTGTTTTTCTCTCATCTTATTAAGGAATGCATCTTTCAAGCAGCTGAGCTGCCTCTTAAACAATTCTCCCTTTCATCTTGTCAGCATTGGGAAAATTTAAAAACCTCTCCTTCCTTAAATTGCCATGCTTTGTTTTGTCTCCTTTGGATTAGGTTTTTAAGCAGAAAAAGTGGAGGTTTTGTGCTGTCAAAAAAAAAAAAAAAAAAATGTAAAGATGCTGAAAGAGACCTCGGGTTCTTTTAGGAGAATTGTGGAATATTCAGAGTGGGGAGGGATCCAGAGCAGAGGGATCATTGATTCAGCTCCAGGACCCCACCGACCCCACCCTGGCCATCCCTGCAGCGCTGCCCAAATTTCTCCCCCATCCATCATCTCCCCCATCCCTCACTCTCACACAATCATGGAATGTGCTGAGCTGGAAGGGACCCACAGGGATGATCAATGCCAAAGCCAAACCCTGCCCAGAGCCCCCAGCAAGCCCAGCCTGGGCATCCCTGGAGCTCTGGCAGCCTCGGGGCCGTGCCCATTCCCTGGGCAGCCTGGGCAGTGCCAGCACCCTCTGGGGGAAGAGCCTTGCCCTGAGCTCCAGCCTGAGCTGCCCTGGCACAGCTCCAGAACCTTGCCTTGGCACCCAGGATAGATCCTGATGGATGGAAGTGTCACAACCTTTCAGGCTACACAGAAACCCCATGAAAAACCAACCAGAAAACCAAATTTTGGGAGGGAGATGGGGCCTGGTGCCTTTGGGGGGGATTTGGGAGAGCTGCCAGCAGATTTTGCTCAGCTGAGCTCTGCCCAGCCCAGGGTTTGCTCTCCCTTCTTCCTAGAGTCCCACCATGCGGGGGGTTAATGGTGTTTGGAGCATGGATGGGTTACTAATGGGTAACAGGGCTGTCCCTGGGGGCTCAGAGGGACATGAACCCCCCTTCTGCACTGCTGGTGAAGTCCTGGCTGAAAATCAACCCAAAATTCCATACATAAATCCCACTTTTTAATTAAAATACCCTTTTGGAGGCAGCATAATCTGCAGTGCACAGGCTGATGCTTGAGGCTTTGCATTGGTGCTGCAGGGAGAGCTTGGCACAGCCAGGATGGGATTTCACGGGGGCAGCCCTGCCTGTGGGGGTTTGGGATGAGATGGGCTTCACGGTCCCTTCCAACCCAATCCAAAGCACGCCTGTCCTGGATTGCCAAGCTAATTGTGTCTATTTGCCATCTGCATGGCAGCTGTCTTCTGTTCATGGGCAGTTTTCCTTATCTCTTCCACACCCATTCCTCCCTCCAGGCAGACACCTGCTGATAACAGCTATGGAATGTCCTTGCATGGCTGATAAGAACTACAGCATCCCATTGGGAGATGTGAGCCCAGAGGGAGGAGCCAAGCATTCCTACCCGGATAGAATCTGGAGATTCTGGAACACCAGCACGGCTTCTGCACTGGATTGCCCAGAGGAACAGCAGCTGCCTCTGCCCCTGGACCTTCAGAGGAAGAGACTGCACCTTTCTCCAGGATCCCTGCTCCAGCAGAACCACCCCTGACACTGCAGGAGGGCTGAGCCACAATTCCAATGGGACTGCTGCCAGCACCCTGACCCACAGGGTGTCAGGCTGGGTTCTGACTCTAGCAGTGTTGGTTTAGTTCACTGCATTGTTTATTTTATATTTTTATTTTCTTCCCTAATAAAAAACTGTTATTCTTGCTCCCCTATTTTCCTGAGAGCCCCTTAATTTAAAATTTATAGGAATTTGGAGAGAGGGGACTTGCATTCTCCATTTCAGGGGAGGCTCCTGCCTTCCTCAACGGACACCTGTCTTTCCAAAACAAGACAATGCCATGATCCCGGGGTTCTGAGATTCCCAGGAGGGCTCTGCAAGGAGGGCAGCAGTGGCTGCTCAGCACTTCTCAGGACAGGGGAAATCCAGCAGCCAAAGCCCCAGGAGATGCTCCAGTGGATGCTGAGTGGTCAGTCTGGCACCAGCAGCCCTCATGGAAAACACTGAGCACCAATTTCTCTCAGCCATGCAAAGCAAACAGACTCAGGAAAACCCCTTTCACTCAAAAATGTAAATTACAGGAATTGTTTGCTTATATCTAGGAATGGACCAAAATATTCAAGCTGGGAGAGCTGGGGGTGCTCCCTGGAGGGAGAAGGCTGCAGGGAGAGCTCAGAGCCCTTTCAGGGCCTGAAGGGGCTCCAGGAGAGCTGCAGAGGGACTGGGGACAAGGATGGAGGGACAGGAGCCAGGGAATGGCTCCCAGTGCCAGAGGGCAGGGCTGGATGGGATCTTGGGCATTGGGAATTGTTCCCTGGCAGGGTGGGCAGGGGCTGGGCTGGGATTGCCAGAGCAGCTGTGGCTGCCCCTGGAGCCCTGGCAGTGCTCAAGGCCAGGCTGGACACTGGGGCTGGCAGCACCTGGCACAGGGGGAGGTGTCCCTGACATGGCAGGGGTGGCACTGGAGGAGATTTCAGTTCCTTTCCAAACAAACCATTCTGGCATCCAGTGATTCCTGTTTAAGCTGAGCCCTGGCTCCACAGACATGTGTTCCCATTCCAGGCACTGTCCTGGGGCCCTGAGTGAGTTCAGGTAAATTTAGGGCCTTTGTGCAGGGCCGGGACTCCAGGATCCTGGCCATCCCTTCCTACTCTGGGTAATCCCTGATCCCACATTTTATGTTAAATAAAGGAGCTGCCCTTGGCTTTCCCTGGCACTCAGGGCAGCGGGAAGTGCCTTGAATTCCTCCTTCCCTGGTCCCCTCAACCCCTGCCTTTGGGACCAGTGACTCCTTCCAAAACAAACAGGGAGAATTCTCAGAACTCGTCTGAGCTGAGGAAATCCCCTGGCGGGGGTTGGGGTCAGGGCTGGTTCAGCACGGAGCCTTTGTCCAGGGGAATTCCAGCAGGTGAGCCCAGGGAGCTGGGCTGGCCACAGAACGGGGTGATGTAGGAGTGCCGGGCGTAGGATGGTTGGGACAGATGGATAGCAGAGATCTCTGCAGCCAGGGCTGGGAACTTGTGGTTTATTGCAAAGGGCCTGGGTGCAGGGCCCTGCTGGGAGCTGCCAGCCACAGCTCAGAGCAGGGCCCAGAGAGGAGAGGGGGAGAGAGTAAAAGGGGTAAGAGCACATGAGGTTCCTGTTACAATATCATGAATCTTCTGTGTTGGATATTCTAATTCTCACTAACCAATCTAGTACAAGATACAAATCCTACAGCATTTCCATACAGCCTATAAGAATCATTACATTACCACACTGGGTTCCATTTTAAACCCTACAAACTCCTCTTTGGGCCCCTTCTGCCAAGCTGGCAGGGGCTGCTCTGAGCCTTGGGCCTGTCTGCAAGCAGAGGGTATTGTTTGATCAAAAGGGGATCACCTTCAGCTGGCCATGCCATTGTTTTCCAGTTGTTCAGGAACTGAGGGATCTCAAAGCTTGCTTTCATTTCAATCTCACTTAGAGTTTCCATATTCTCCAAATCTTTTGCCAGGCAATCACATTTATAAGGCTTTCCTGTTCCACCTTCCCCAACAGGGTGACATTAGCCCCAGGAAGCCACCACAGCTCCCACAGCAAAGGACTGGGAGGAGAGGGGGAAGGAGGCTCAGAGCAGCTCCTGGGTAAACCCAGGTGGGGATTTTCTCCTTATTCATCCCCTCATTAGCAATCATGTTAAAATCTGATAAATCAGCCCCCTTTTCTACATTCTCCTTCAACCAGGAGAAAATGTTTTGCTGTTCAGGCTGAGGGAGGCAGATTGAGGGTTCTGCGGTGTTCCTGAGTGCCTAAAACCCCAAAAGAGCAGAGGAGAGGGGAAGGGAAGGGAAAGGAAGGGCTACATGGCAGCTCCAGCCCTCAGCCTTGGGGCTCACCAGCCTCAGGCACCCCCAGTCATTCAGGAATGGTCTGCATCCAGGCTCGAGGGAGATTGGGATTCACAGCCCCAGTTCAGGAGATCCCATGGCTGGGCACCCCCAACTCTGTCTCATACTGGTGAAGACAAAGAGGGAAGGGTTTGGATTCCTCCAAACCACACAGCGGAGCAGCCTTTGGGGCACAGCCCCACTCTGAGCATCCCTCTGGAGTGAGATCCCTTCCTGTGGATGTGTGGGTTTTTTCCAGGGGATGATGTGAAGGGAAGGTGTTTTTTAAGGTGGGAATGCCAGGATACTCAGATATTTGTGCCTCCAATACATACACATGTTACATCCATAACTGTTTTTTTCCCTAAAGCAGTCAAAAAATAACAGTTTTCCAAAGAGAAAATGTAGTTTTCACTATACATGGCACTGTTTTGGGGATGTCAGTTAAGCTTTTTATATTTATTTTTTATTATTTATATATTTATAGTATTTATATTTATTATATATTTTGGTGCTGTTTTTCCCACTGGTCATAATTAACTAATTAACTAAACCAATTGTCCCCATAACAGCACAGAGGGCTGGGCTGTGAAGCAGAAGGACAGGGATTGAGCGTCCCCAGCCCTCTGTGCTCAGGTTCCATGGTGGGGATGGCAGCAAGCAGGCAGCACGTCCCTGAGCAGAGCCTGAGAGCAGCACAGAGCCCAGCCCGCCCCAGGTCGATACCAATCTCTGGTTCCATGATGTCAGATTGCAGAATGGGCACCCCAGGGGGGTGATGAAGGTGACACCGAGCCACCAAGGAACCACAGCACTTCTCCTGCTGGCCAGCCTGACCTTCAGAGATCATTTTCCCTGCTCCAGACCAGCAGAGCATCCCTCAGGACGAGCCCAGTGGATGCTTTGATTGGCTCCTTGAAGGCTCAGGCATTGACCTGGCTGTTTAATGGCTCTCCCAAGCACAACCTGAGGAGCCTGTGCAGCCTCCAGCCCGTCCTTGGGGTGTTAAATGACTCCAGCCTCCCCTCAAGGGCTGGGGCCATCTGCTCAGAATGGGGATTGATCCAGCCTGACAGAATTCCACTATTCCAAATAAAAAACCGCGGCTGAAATTACACATGGAGTGACCTCAAGGCACTCAGTTCCTCTCCAAGAGGAATTTGTTCTTCCAACAGAAAACTGCATGGACCCAGCCCCAGTGCAATGTGGAGAGGTCAAGGCAGGACCATGCAGGTCCCTCCTGAGGCTTCCAGGGCACCAGGGAGGCTGCAAAGGGTCTGCAGAGCCCCTTCCTGTTGGAATGTTGGGGGACACAAGACAGATGATGGACTCTGGACCTGGCTGACAGAAGAGATTTGATAACAGGAAGCCTTGGCAAAAAAAAATGGAACTTTGAAAATTAGACCTGGACTGTAAGAAGATCCAATCAAATGGGTTTATCAGAAAAAGAAAATCCCATTAAACTCTGCAAGCAAGAGATGTTGTTATATGCATAAGTTTGTGTGTGTGATTGTTACCTAATCACTGCAGTACACATTACCAGTCTCCCTGAAATGGTACCTAAGTGTTTGTATCCCACAGTAAAGTCAGATTCTGGTCACTGAGTCAGTCTCCCTGGCTCTCTCCATCACCAACACTTCCCATCAGGAGCCCGGTGCTGGAAGGGCTGGGAGCTCAGCAGGAGCTGCAAACCTCCACAGCCAGCTCCTCCTGGGAGCCCCGGGCCTCATCCTGAGCTGGCACCACAAATCCTTCACCCAGAGAGGGGAGGGAAGGACTGAGCCCCGTGCCCGGCACTGCTGAGCCCTGATCCCAAACCCAGGCTCAAGGAACCTCCAGGAACCTGCAAGGGCTGGATCCAAACCCTTCCCAGGGGGAAACAGAGGTTAGAAGGTGAGAAATCTGCAAACTTTGCTGGATTTCTCCAAAACTAAAGCTGTCAGCAACTAGGACCCTGCAAGTACTTAGAGCCCCAAAAGTCACCTTTCAACTGATACCCAGACCCTGAGGAAAGGACTTCTTTTCCGCATGGAAAATGGCCTCCCTTTGAGGCCACTTGCTCTGGCCGAGAGGGTGGCGCCAGGTTAGAAATTGGCAAACTTTGCTGGATTTCTCCAAAATTAAAGCTGCCAGCAACTAGGACCCTGCAAGTCCTTAGAATCCTGAAGACCATCTTTCAACTGATACCCAGACTCTGGGGAAATAACTCCTTTTTCCCACAGAAAAATGCCTCCATTTTGTGGCCACTCTCCCGGGCCGACAGGGCAGTGCCTGACTCTAAATTGGCAAACTTTGTTGGATTTCTCTATAATGAAAGCTTTTAGCAACTAGGACCCTGCAAGGTTTTAGAGCCCTAAAAGCTACCTTTCAACAGATACCCAGACCCTGAGGAAAGGATGTCTTTTCCACAGAAGGCAATTCACTCCCAGAGCTGTGGAGGAGACACCTCCATGGGAGACAAGGGGAGCCAAGCTGCTCCCAGTGCTCCAGGGGGATTCATGAGTTCCTTCCTGACAGGTGGGAATGGTGAAAAGAGGAAATTTGGCTTTCCTGGTCTCCCCTGAAAGCCAAGGAATAAAATTCCAGCTGGGAGGCTGGAGAGCAGCAGGAGAAATCTCAGAGATGGTCCTGGAAGTGCCCTGAGGGGGAAAGTGATGGGGTTGGGGAAGCCAGAAGATTCTACAGAAGGAAAAGTGCTGAAGATGGAAGAGAGAAAGGCAAGAGCTCCAAGGAAATAAAAAATGAGGAGAAGAAGGAGATAAAAGAGTTGCAGCAAGTGCACATTTTGTGAATTTCTTTATAATCTCACTCCTTGGTTGAGGCAACAAAGCGTGGGAGGGATCCAAAAGCTTTGAATCCAACTGCATTCCCTGGAAGGATGGGCCTGGCCAGCAGCATTCAGTGTGAAACCAATAAATAAGGGGGAAAATGAGCCAAGGAAGAAATTTTTATAGGGAAAAAAAGCAAAATAAGAGAATGAAATAATGTCTTGAAAATGGCTGCACTTGGTGTAAAACATTTTCAAGAGATGGCCAGGAAAGGGAATCTCATCCATTTGGGGGCTTGCAGAAGAGACCAGGCACCTGTGGATTTTATCTGCAGCAAAAGGTCAGATCCCTGGGAAAGAGCAGCAGGAAAAGGTCCTGGCAGACACCTGGGAAGGGGCAGCAGGAAAAGGGAGTCTGATTTATTTGGGGGATTGCAGAAGAGACCAAGCACCTGTGGATTTATCTGCAGGAAAAGGTCCTGGCAGACACCTGGGAAGAGCACCAGGAAAAGGTCCTGCAGACACCTGGGAAGGGGCAGCAGGTAAAGGTCCTGGCTGCTGGGGCTGAACACCCCAACACCAAAACCTTGTGGGAATGAGGCAGGGGCACAGGGAGCAGCCTGGGAGCACAGCCTGTCCTGCTGGCCCTGGGCACTGCCACGGCACCCAGACACAGAATTCAGGCATGGAATTTATTGCTGTGAGCTCGTGGTGTGTCCCAGCCACAGGGACACGGGCAGAGCCACAGGAAGTGTAAAATAAAGCCAACACAGGTTGAGGACGGCTGGCACCTTCCCTGCATGGCACAGAGCTTTGTTTTGTGACTGCCATGCAGAAGGATATGGCCCGAGTGTCCCCAGCCCTCTGCTCTCAGAGACCATCCTGGGAATGGCAGCAAACAGGAAGAGAAATTCAACATTTTTAAGAAATAAACAGCAGCATTAGACCCTGGCAGCAGCACAGACCCCCTGTCCCTTGGCTGTGCTGGGGTGGGGACAAAGCCACCCCTGTGTGAGCACAGCAGGAGGGGTGCAGCACTGAGGGCCCCCTGAGCTGCTCTGAGAGGCGCAGGAGGATTTTCAGTCCTGGTAATGCTGAGCTGATTCAATCAGGGCCAGGAAGGAATGCAGGAACACCCCTGAGCAGCCACAGGGGCCACCTAGACCAGAGTAACTGAGGTTCCCATGGCATTGAAGGGAATAAAACCCATCTGTTGAAAATTGCAATGCAAGATGTTTTCCATTACCATCTGTATGGCAGTTGTCTTTTGTCAGGTGGGCAGTTTGCCTTATCTCTCTCTCTGAGTGACCACAATCACTGCTGATAACAGCTATGGAATGTCCCTGCATGGCTGATAAGAACTACAGCATCCCATTGGGAGATGGGAGCCCAGAGGGAGGAGCCAAGCATTCCTACCCGGATAGAATCTGGAGATTCTGGAACACCAGCACGGCTTCTGCACTGGATTGCCCAGAGGAACAGCAGCTGCCTCTGCCCCTGGACCTTCAGAGGAAGAGACTGCACCTTTCTCCAGGATCCCTGCTCCAGCAGAGCCACCCCTGACACTGCAGGAGGGCTGAGCCACAATTCCAATGGGACTGCTGCCAGCACCCTGACCCACAGGGTGTCAGGTTGGGTTCTGACTCTGGCAGTGCTGGTTTAGTTCACTGCATTGTTTATTTTATCATTTTTTTTTGTCCTTCCCTATTAAAGAACTGTTATTTCCTGCTCCCATATTTTTTTTCTGAGAGCCCTTTAATTTAAAATTCATAGCAATTCAGAGGGGTGGGAAACGTTTGCATTTTCCATTTCAGGGGAGGCTCCTGCCTTCCTCAGCAGACTCCTGTCTTTCCAAACCAAGACACCATTCTAGTGGGTCCCAGGGGTCCCATTTGCTACAGGGGGTGGCAGAGATTTCCTGAGCCCCTCAAATCTCTCATTCTGTAGCTCCCTGATCCATGTCAGGCCACAGCCACGACAGGATTGGCCCTGTTTGGCTCTTTGCGTCCCCCATCCCTGCCCAAACCTGAGCTGGGCACACAAAGCCCACAGCTGGGGCGGAGCTGAGCTCTCCTGACCAACAAGCAGCTGTCCTGTCCCCAAGCATTGATTTTCCCCCTTGCTTTGCTAGTTTGACCATCTGGTAACAAGGCATTTTAAAAGAAAAGCAAATTTCATCTGGTAACAGCAGAAAACCCACAAGCACAGTCTAATTAAAGCCTTTTTCCTAACACACAGAAACCAAGAGCACGCAACAGCAAGGGCAGAACTGATAAACCCTGCTGGACATTGCTTGCACCAATTTGCCCCCTCTGCAACACCCAGGAAGCATGATCTTTAATTTCAACCCCCAGACACATTGCTTGTGAACTATTTTTTAAAATTTTAAAGAAATAAACAGCAGCATTAGAGCAGTGCTGAATTCCTGAGGTACCCCCTGAATTACCTGGAGCCCAGGTTTAAGATGCACATCAAATTAAAGCCTTGCATCCATTCTAGTTTGAGCTATTTCAGTTGGGTGGGATGGAAATCCCATGAACAAAACTCTTCTTTAGTTCCCCACCGAAGCCCCAGGCATCAGGAAAGACCTGCCCAGATCCTCCTCGGACTGGGAACAATCATCAGGAACATCATTTGCAGGAGAAGGATCTGGAAAGATTGAGGAGATACAGAGTGCACCTGCATCACCTCAGAGACAGCTGTGAGATGGATATGTGCTCTTCACTCAACCACCCACTCAGAAAAGAGATCCAGGTGACTGCTGACTTTAAGACAGCTCAAAAATAGGAAATTAATGCACTCCAGATCTGGAGGGCTGAGTTTTATAACAGTGGCTGTGGAAAACAAGCTGAAATCCAGCTCCATCTGCTCACCTCCAGTGGCACCTTGCCATCATTGTAACAACTCTACACAAGTGTGAGACACAAGAAGAGAAATAAATAAAATGAGACACTCACCCTCCTTCAAAGATCTTGATCCTCACCGGCTCCCCTCGCTTGGTCACAAGAGCCTCTTCTTCTGATTTTCCCCTTTTCTCCTCTTCCTTCTCAGCTCTAGTTATTTCTTTTCGACCTTCATTAGAAAGGAGCGAAGGCAAATGAACCTATCTCCCCAAAAGAGCAAAACAATCCATGATTACAGACAGAATCACTGGCAGGACACACAGAGCAAACAGCCCCAGCAGAGCCAGCGCTGATCCTGACACCAGGGGCAGGAATTGGGGCACCCCCCCAACAAATGGGGCCCTGCTGCTGCATTTGGGGCCCTGATGCTGCATTTGGGGCACTGCTGCTATATTTGGGGTCCTGCTGCTGGATTTAGGGCCCTGCTGCTGCATTTGGGGCCCTGCTGCTGCATTTGGGGCCCTGATGCTGGATTTGGGGCCCTGATGCTGGATTTAGGGCCCTGCTGCTGCATTTGGGGCCCTGATGCTGGATTTGGGGCACTACTGCTGCATTTGGGGCACTGATGCTGGATTTGGGGCCCTGCTGCTTGATTTGGGGCCCTGCTGCTGCATTTGGGGTCCTGCTGCTGGATTTGGGGCCCTGCTGCTGCATTTGGGGCCCTGCTGCTGGGTTTGGGGCCCTGATGCTGTATTTGGGGCCCTGCTGCTGGATTTGGGGCCCTGCTGCTGCATTTGGAGCCCTGATGCTGGATTTGGGGCCCTCAGGGGCCCTCAGGGTTGTGGGGGATTTGCTGTGACCCCTGACTCATGTAGAGGCCTTTTTGAGCTAGGGCTTGACAGGGTCTCTGTGGTGTTGAGATGACCCCAAGATGTTAGAAAGTCTCTTTTTTCCCAGCCCCAAGACCAAAGAAGGAGTCAGGATCCCTCTGTTCTGCTTTTCAAGGTTGTTTATTATTTCTTATCTATAACATTTGAGAGGAATAGCGGATTTGTCTTTCCAAACCAGCTGTGGGTCTGCTGGGAGATAAAACCAGCACTGGGAGATAAAAGAAACAATGGGAAGGATTCCACTGATTGATGAATGGAAAAAGATATTTGCTTTTACAAATAAACTTTAGGTTTGCTGAAAAATGAAATTAGACATTGAAAATGAAAGAAACAATGGGGAAAAAAACCCCTAAATTCCATAAAAATTAAAAATTAAAAGGGAGGGTTATACATTAGAGAGGAATTTTGGGATCAGGTGTTCTGGGAAGTCTGAACCTCTCAGGTACCTCAGAAATGGGGAAAGAGAGAAGGGAAATGCACCTGGGAAATTGGGATAAAAAGGAGGCTGCGCCCTCCAAAAATTGGAGAGACCCCAGGGGAATGCCCCATGGCCTCTGCCTTTATTGGAATAAAGTAAAAGGACTCCTCTGTCTCCTTTTTGGATATAAAACTCTGGTGTTTGAGGATTCATTTTCCTGACACATTCTTTCTCTGACCTGCTGAGGTCTGTCTGGCAGGTCGGGTTGTGGCACACTGACCAGCTTGGGGCGATGTTATCTTTTTATACTAAAAACTACATGTTTTTTATTTACAATAATTTTCCAATACCTATCAACTATGTTAGACAGTCTGTCTCTACTCTAAACCAATCCAGAAGTGCCACCATCACAGCAGAGGATGGAGGACAAGAAGGAGAAGGACAGGACACACCAGATTCTTCCATCTTGCCTCTTGAACCCCCATTCTAAAAACCCCAAAATTCTACTTTTTCACCCTGTGACAAATTCACTATCATTCTACTCAAACTCTTGTGGCTTGTAAACCTTCACACAAAGTTGGTGATTGTTTCCATGGGCTAAAATCAAAGGCACAGGTGTTTTTGACTCTGTGCCAACGTCTCTGAGCCCCTGCCAGGGTCTGGAGTCAACCAGGGCAGCCAGAGGAATGTCCTGGGTTCCAACAAGGTCTCATAAGTTTTTGGAGATTCATGTTACACTTAAGATAGCTCAGCTACTTTAGAAAGCATAAAATTAGCAGGATGGCTTTTGTGGTAGTGTTGGAAATAAAAAAATTTTAACAAAAGGCAACATAACAAAACTCTTCACAGAGAAAAACTGAGCTAGGTGCAAGAGGTTCTTACTCTTGGTAAAACACTTCACAAAAGTAATTAGTTTCTTTGTTTTCTTCTTTTTCTAGTAAATTTTTTTGCTTCTGTCCAATTGGCTATCCTTAAGTTTGAGGTGAAGTTTCTTAGGTCTTATGAGGTGTCTTTTTTGCTAATTGAGCAAAGAAACTTTTGGGTTTTTTTCCTTTTAAGGAGACAAAGGATAATTTTGTCAACACAAAAAATATTCCTACATCTGACAAGTTTTTTAATTGCTCCCTCCAGGTTATCCAGCTCTTGCCACCTGGAAAAATGAAGGATGAAGAGAAGTGTGGTGGTGGCTGAGGTGACTGAGCATGTGGGGTGTCTGTTCCCAAATCTCTGTCCCTGCATAATGCTCTCTCTGAAATGCTCATCTGAAAGGCCTGGAGAGGGGGCATCTGCAGAATTCATGCACTGAACCTCTGGGTCTCCCCCCATTCACACACATTCACACAAATTTGGGTTTCAGCCACCTCAGTCTGACATAAATCAGCACTCCTGGGTGATTTTCTTTCACTGAACCCTGCTGCCAAGGGCACAGCCCAGAGAAAGCCACAAAACCCACGGGAGAAAAGAATCCTCAACCTCCCCACACATTCCCAGGGTCAAATCTGCCTTTTCACCGTTAAATTGCCACTTGTTGAGGAGATTTTGTGTCCAAACCTTGCCCGGCCCAAGGTTTAAGTCATGCCCTGACACCTCACCTACATGATGAACATTGTTTGTTATAGGATGGACATGAACATCAAAGCTGCCTCTGTGGGTGGGATGAGGGAGAGCTCTCCACACCTGGAATGAAATGCTGGGATGCCCTAAATCCTAACAGGACAAAGCCAGGGAGAGCTGTCCAACCTGGAATGAAATGTTGGGGTGTCCTAAATCCTGGGACAAAGCCAGGGAGAGCTCTCCAACATGGAATGAAATGTTGGGGTGTCCTAAATCCTGGGACAAAGCCAGGGAGAGATCTCCACATCTGGAATGAAATGTTGGGATGTCCTAAATCTTGGGACAAAGCCAGGGAGATCTCTCCAACATGGAATGAAATGTCAGGGTGTCCTAAAACCTGGGACAAAGCCAGGGAGAGCTCCCTACACCTGGAATGGAATAATGGGATGTTGCCCCCTAAATCCCAACAGGACAAAGCCAGGGAGAGCTCTCCAACCTGGAACGAAATGTTGGGCTATTGCCCCCTAAATCCTAATAGAACATACCCACAGAGAGCTCTCCACAGCTGGAATTAAATATTGGGATGTTGCTTCTTAAATCTTAACAGGACAAAGCCAGGGAGAATTCTCCAACCTGGAATGAAATGGTGGGATGTCCTAAATCCTGGGACAAAGCCAGGGAGAGCTCTGCACACCTGGAATGGAATAATGGGATGTTGCCCTCTAAATCCTGACAAAACAAATGCAGGTGAGCTCTCCAACCTGGAATCCTAATAGGATTTAGCCCCCTAAATCCTAATAGGACATACCCAGGGAGAGCTCTCTACACCTGGAATGGAATATTGGGATGTTGTCCCCTAAATCCCAACAGGACAAACCCAGGGAGAGCTCTCTAACCTGGAATGGAAATGTTGGGATGTTGGTCCCCTACAGCCCAAGAGGACAAACCCAGGGATCTCCAGAGAAAGGAAAGCAGAGCCTTTCCCCCAGGTCACTTCTCACACAGTCACTCTGACATCCAGCTGAATCCACACCCTGGATGAGGATCCTGGATCCATATCCTCACATTCTCTGTAATTGATGGAAGGCTGCAGGCAGGTGAGAGCAGTTTTTAGAGGGGTTTTGGCCTGCAGGCAGCCCCTGAAGGCTGAAGCAGAGCTGGGCACCCTTGGCTCTGGCTGGCAGGAGTCACAGCTGCCCAGGTGATTCACCTGCCTCACCTCAGCCTGGTCTGTAGCCAGTGAATCACCCCAGTGGAGCCTCCTTGTCTCCCCTGGTTTTGGGGGAGCCACAGAGTGAGCAGCTCCACAGAATCCCACAGAATCCAGCGGGAATTTTGGGGGAAGCCACAGAGTGAGCAGCTCCAACAGAATCCCACAGAATCCAGTGGGAATTCTGGGGGAAGTCAGTGAGCAGCTCCAACAGAATCCTACAGAACCCAGGGGGAGTTTTGGAGTTTTGGGGGAAGCCACAGAGTGAGCAGCTCCAACCGGCTCCTACAGAATTCAGCAGGAATTTGGGGGGAAGCCACAGAGTGAGCAACTCCAACAAAATCCCACAGAATCCAGTGGGAATTTTGGGGGAAGCCACAGAGTGAGCAGCTCCAACAGAGTCCTGCAGAATCAGTGGGAATTTTGGGGGAAGCCACAGAGAGAGCAACTCCAACGGAGACCTACAGAATCCAGCAGGAATTTTGGGAGGAAGCTACAGAGTGAGCAGCTCCAACAGTCCTGCAGAATCCAGGGGGAGTTTTGGGAGAAGGCACAGAGTGAGCAGCTCCAACAGAATCCCACAGAATCCAGTGGGAATTCTGGAGGAAGCCACAGAGTGAGCGGCTCCAACAGAGTCCCACAGAATCCAGGGGGATATAACCCAGCCCCCCAGCTGCTGGAACTGCCACAGGATGCTCATCAGGAGGGATGGACTCACTCAAAAGTTGCTTTGCAAAACTGGGGTCAAGCATTTCAAATTTGCCCAGGAATTTCAGGAGCTCAGCTCAGAACATTAAATGCACCCACGGATGCTCTTTGTCCTTGGGCCAGATCAGCCCCATGGCCACACCATCCACACACCCATCCTAGAAACCTCCTGGGAATGGTCCCTGTGCAGTCCTGTGTCCCTAAAAGTGCCAGGAAATTTCATGACAAAAGGCCCAGGGCAGAACACTGCCAGGAGCCATTTGAACCATTTAAAGCAGGAATGGTCTTGAGCTGGTGGCTGTGAGCATGGACATGACAGTGAGGAAATCAGCAGCAGGAGACACTCAGAACCCTCAAAAATCAAACTTTTAGGGTTGTGACTTCACCTCCTGATGGGAGCTACGGGCTCAGAGCACTGCTAGGGACAACCTTCCCAGGTTTACTGAGGAATACAAAACAATTGACTTGCTAGATGTAGCACGAGGTTTATTTATTGCAACTTTCGAAAGCACAAAAACATTGACAGATGAAAGGCACCAGAGAGCCAAAATCATACAGTCACTGCTATCCCCTTTTACAGTCTTGTTGGAATTTACAGAGAGTGCAAGCCCCAGTACAGTGTCACCAGCCATCCCTACATGCATGCTGGAGCCCACAGCCACTCCAGAATTCCAGGATTTTCTGCTCAGCAAATCCCACTGGAAACTGAAACCCCAAGCCAAGGACGGAGACAGCACGTACAGAACTACTGTTTGCTGCATGCATAACTGTACAAAACACCAGAGCTTTTTACATCTCCTGGGAGGAACTGACACCCTGGAGTTACATGAAGGAGGGAATATCAAGGGGAAGGAGCCAGAGCAGAATTAGCTGAGGGCTGGACTCCAACCCTGGAGTGATGCTACTGCTGCTGCACGTCCTGGCACCCTGCACAGAGGATTTCGCCCCCACTGATCACAAATTAGTGCTGAATTGGCAAGAATTCGATTTATCTCTGCTGCAGCTCTCAGAGCTCTGCCAGCCACGTGGGAGCAGGGCTGGGTTTAGGATCCACTGGTTCCAGGTGAACTGGGCAGGGTGAACTGCCCACAACTGGGCAGCTGCTGCTTCCCCACCCGTGTTTTACACCCTGCATGGAGGATTTCACTCCCACTGATCGCAAATTGGTGCTGTGCTTGGCAAGAATTTGATTAATCTCTGCTGCAGCTCTCAGGGCTCTGCCAGCCACGTGGGGAGCAGGGCTGGGTTTAGGATCCACTGGTTCCAGGTGAACTGGGCAGGGTGAACTCTTCACAAACTGAGCCACAGGAACCTGAACCTGAACCACCAGGCAGCTTGGAGGGTTGGCTGAGGGGGTTTAGAGGCTTTGGGGGAAATGCATGCAGTGAAATGTGGGTTTGGATGAGTGAGGGCTGAACCCTTAAACCCCTGTTTAACCTTTCCCTTCAGGGTGGGAGGGTCTGGGACCTCTGGACACTCACTGGGTGTGGGTTTTAGCACCATGGCAAAGAGCAGGGCTCAGAGCAGCACAGGCACTTCCTTTAGGGACTGAAATCCAGGGTGCTACAGCACCACTCGGATAAAACCCTTGGAAAAATAGTGCATAAATCTCAGCGTGGTTATTGCACTGCTCAGGTAATTTATCTGCCCCCGTGTCCCTAGAAATCTGTCTCTTGAATTTCTGCAGGAGAGTGATGGAAATGCTGAATAGAAATAAAGATTTATTGAATCAAAGCGATTCTACTGTGTATTTTAAGACATATTTATAAGCAGCAGCTGCAGCAGCGATTATGATAAATTTAATATTCAGAGTTCATTTCATGACACAGAAATAAAATGAATAATCCATCAATATAAATTGACTTGAGATGAATATCAAATTGCAAAATCTTTAGAGCGATTCTGTTTGCTAATCTACATGAACATGATCTGGATTAAAGGGATCTGTTTGGTTCAGCATTAAGCAGGAAGGGTAAAGTCTGGCTTTAAAATGAGATACATAAAATTAGGCAGCTCACAGGAGGGTCTTAAAGACTTCTGTGCCTGTGTGGGCAATGCCCTGGGGGAGTCCTGCCCCTGGGAAGCCACTGTGAAGTCTTAACTCGAGAACCAGGCATAAAACATCCTTAAATACCTGGAAAAGCAGGTGGACAGCTATGGACCAAACGGACCAAACCACAGGGGTGTTTAACAAAACGTGTCTGACCCACTGAGGCACTTTTATAAATGTCACTGTCAGCCTTTGTGCTTCTTCAGGGGCCTAAATACACTTGCAAATCTCCCTTTAATATTTTTTAAATACTTTTAAGCATGCCTCTCCATGTTCATTAATGTGAGATGAGCAGATGCACAACCAGACAGAATCCCATTTCCCCAAGGTAATCTTTTTCTTCATTTCTAGCATGCAAAATGCAGGGAATTATAACAGCGTTTAAACAAAAAAAAAAAAAAAAAAAGAAAGAAGTTGTAAAGCTGTTTGAAATATCAAGACAAATGCAAATGAAGTCTAATCCTTTGTGCTGGAGCAGTGGTGGTTCATGGGGTGGTGGTGGCGATTCCTACTTTTTGGGCTACAAAGCAAGTAGGAACTGGAGAACAGAAACCTGGCCTGGGAGCAGGCTCTCCTGCCTCCTGGGTTGGGCTTTCAGTGGGGTTTGGGCTCTTCACTCTAAGAGCTTCACTGAGAACAGGCGCTTCCCACAGCGCCAGCGGGACGAGTAAACCCCGACCACGCTCAGCACAGCCACGCCCCGGCCCTCAGCCCCCGCTACCCACGCATCCAAATGGATCAGGAGAAAGAGATAGGATTGCATTACCTCGGTCATTTTGGGCTTCCTGGAGCTGGCCGGGACCAGCCTGCCCTCCTCAGGCCGCGGCGCGGTGGCCATGGTGTAGGTCTCCTTGCTCACCTTCTGCTTGGACCTCAGCAGGGCCAGGGCTGCCTTGGTGGACACCCCGGGCAGGTTGGGGTTGTAGAGGCTGATGCACCAGCTGGCGTACACCGAGGAGCGCCCATCCGCTTGCTGGGTGTGATTTGGCTTGATGTAGTTTAAATAGCACCAACTGACATTAGTGGTTGTGTGGAGACTGGGGAACTGCAGGACCTTCTTGGTGTCGGTGCCTTCCCGAGCCTTCCCCGTGCTGTCGGTGCCCTCGGGCACGGGGGCAGTGCTGGCAGGGGTTGGTGGAGGCTGCTCCACCGGTTCTTTGGAGTCTTCCTTCTTGACGGGCTGCAGAGGCTCCTGGCTGAGGAGCTGTTTGCCAGCTGGCTGCTCGTACTCCTGCAGTGCCTCAAAGCTCGGGGAACCCGGCCGGGACGCTGCCTGCTGGGAACTGCTCGGGGTTTCCTTTGGCTCCGACTGCTCCGCGGACACGCTGGGTGGTGTCTCAACCTCCACCCTGTCTTGGCTTTCTGCAAGGAAGTGAGATTTATCCTGCTTTTTCCCTTCCTCTACTGCACTGGGGGGCTTCACCACTTCCAGCTTCTCTTCTACTTCAGACACTTCCTCCTCCTTCACTCTCTTCTGCTGCTGGGTCTCCATTGTCAGCTCCAAACTGCCGGCTGGGGACAGCATCCTTTTGCTCCCCCCAACTGTGGAGGGGCCCCCTTCCAGGCCGAGGACGCTGTCTGAGGGGCAGGTGAGGGGCATGTAGCCCTTTCTTTCCGGCAAGGGCAGGGGAACTCTCAGGTATGGGCTCTGGAAAAGGCTTCTCTGCTCCTCTGTGATCATCTGGGCCAGGTCAAACCCCAGCCCGTGGACATCAGCACTGCACACCAGGGCGCCCTTGGGCTGGCGGTCATCGAATTTGGGGAGGACGATGGTGGAGGAGCTGCACTGGGACTGCGTGACCAGGATCTGGGAGAGCGTGGTGTACATGGCGCTGCCATAGGAGGGCATGTTGGTCTGGATGCGGACGGGGACAACCAGGGACACCATGGGCTCTGTCCGGGTGGGGACGACGAGCTGGGTCACGGTGACAGACAGCGCGGGACTTGCTGCGCAGGTCAGAGAGTGCAACCTGCTGTCCGAGTCATAATCCGTGCACGGGGACAGGCTGGAGCTTCCCGCTGCCGAGAACAAACTGGATTTGATCTGTGGCAAATGTCCACCAGCATCACCTGGCAAGTGGAGGGCAAACTGAGACTGGAGAGGCAGGAAGAAGGCTGAGGGGATCGGGGAGGAGCCAGGGTAGTGCACGGGCAGGAATGAAGGGTGCCTGAAGGACACCTCGGCGGGGTGAGACATCAAGGGAGGAGCGATGTGGAGCGGGCCCGGGTGGATGAGCGTTTGCGGGAGGGGCAGTGGTGGGGTCTGGAATATGGAGGGAGGGATCTGAGGCATGGAGAACTGGGCAGAGAGGATGTCAGACATGGTGTGTGCAGCGAAGAGCTCTGCAGACTGCCCCGGCTGCGGCAGGAGGTGCTGGTAGGGGAATATGGAAACTTGAGGGGCCATGAAGTGCTTCTCGTGCAGCGTCAGCTGTGGCACGGGGTGGTGGAACACCTGCAGAGCCTCTGTGTATGGCGGGCTGTAGGATGGCTCGGGGCTGTCCTTTGGCTGGCTCTTGTCACTCGGGTAGGTGCCGTGAGAGGGCAAAGGGGAGGACGTGGTCGGCTGGTGGGGCAAACTCGTGGCAGGAGATTTACTTGAAGAAGGAGCTGGATCCTCCGTGTCCGGCCAGCCCAGTGGGGCCGGGTCTGGCTCGTGCTCGGGGTGCCTGGTGAGGGATGCCTGCCGCACCAGGAAGCATTTCCTCCTCTCCTGGGGGGCCGAGGAGGTGGAGGGGCCGGGGGTGGAGGCAGGAGTGGACGACAAGCTCCCGTAGTCGAAGGATTTGCTGCGAGTCTCTGACATCTGGGAAGGGTGGGACACGTTGGGTGTCTGCTCGGAAGCAGATCTCCGCATTTCCCTGGAATGGTGATGGTGGCTGGGGACCATCAGCATATGGGAACGCCAGGAGGTTTTGGGTGGGATTCAGAGGGCTGGCTACTCGACTCTGGCTTGGTGTGGTCATCCCGGTCAAAGGAGATGGAGTGGCTGGAGCCATGGGATAGGCTGCTCTCCTGACTGGGGCTCCGGGTGAGAGAGACGGACTCAAAGCTGGACTCCCCGGAGGACTGGGCCATTTCTGCCAGCCGGAGCCGCTTCTTCTTGGGTGGGAGTTTCTCTGCAGGGAGCTGGGAAAGAGTCTGGCTCCTCTGCGGCCAGTGGAACTCCTCAGTTTTCTCTGGCTCCTTCGGAGGAGGTTCTGGCTCTGTTTCTGGTCTGTCCGGCTCTTCCGTGACCAGAATCTCAGGGACCTGGATGTTGGGCTGGCGCACCAGCCTGGGCTGCAGGGAGTGAGGGGGGCGGCTGTGCTGGGGCGTGGGCTGAGATGGGAACTGGGACAGGGGCTTGTCCTCTTCCAAGCTGCTGGGCTGCTCGATGGAGTCTGACTTCTCAAAGGAGCTCGTGTGCTGGATGACAGAGATCTCCTTGGAGGTTGTTCTCCTCTCTTTGCCCTCCGCACTCGAAGCTGGTTTGGTGTTCCTGGAATGGAAGCTGGCACTGGCGTCAGAAGGTGCGGATTTTCCCGAGTCTGCTGGTGACTTCATAGATTCACGGGTCAGGTTTAGAGCCACCTCAGACGAGGCCAGGTTTGCAAACTGAGTGCCTGGGCCGGTGCTGGAGGAAGGGGTGTCAGACACTTCGAAAGATGGAGGTTCCTCGTCATCCCCGAGGCTCTTCTCCTTCCGCCTCTTGCGCAGCGGGGTGAGCTCCAAGGTGCTGCCCAGCTTGTAATGCATCATCTGGGGCCACACGTCGGGATCCGCCGCACTCTTCTCTGGCTCTGAGGAGGTGTGGGACGTGGCAGAGCGGGGCTTGGAGAGCTGCAGTTCTGAGCAGTAGTACTTCTTGTGGGCCTCGTAGTTGTCCCTTTTCTTGTAGCGAGCGCCGCACACGTTGCACTCGTACATGAACCCTTTTGCCTTTGGGCCCTTGCGGGACTTTTTGGTAAGATCGCTTTCCTTGGTTTCAGGCTCCTCGGGAGGTTTGGGAACACTTTCTTTGCTGGCAGAGCCGACCTCCTCCGAGACGTATTCCACTCCCAAGGGTAGCTCGATAGCTGGTTGGCGTTTTAGCATTCGAGGGTGGGAGGAGAACGCTTGGCTGCGGCTTAAGACTTCTGGCTCCATGATGTGATCATCGAATGAGTAGCTACCTCTAAAGGTGTGCGGGGAGCTTATAGTGCATGCAGCAGAAGGCATTGAGTGGCTTCTTAGGAGAGGCACTGTCTCTGTGGCACTGTGGGATTGCTGAAGTGACAACAATGATTGTTCGGGCTTCATTTTTTCACCATGGGACGCCAACATTTTTGCTGCATCCAGCTGGCTGCTGGAGCCAGACTTGATATCGAACTGAAACGGTTCTCTGTACGCCCCAGACTTTGGGGATTCAATGCTGCTACGCCTCGAAAGAGAGCTTCTTCTGGGCTTCACACTGTCGATTTCACTGGTATCCACAACAGCTTCGTTAATGGTAATTAGCTTAGTGATGTGTTCAATCACCTGTGTTCTAGGCACAGACAATGGGACCATGCTGGGCTTCTCCTCTCCGGACAGGTGTGGGAACCCCTGGGTTGTGTTTGCAGCCAGTGCCGCCGTCCTCTGCCCAATCCTCCCACACTTCCCAAAGATGATCTCGGCGTAGGATTTGGCGTTGGTGTTGGGAGGGCTGATCTGCTGCTCTGCGCTCTCGGATCTGGAGAAGTACCCGGACTCCGTGCTGCCTTTGCTGCCGGGGCTCAGGAATGCCTGCTCGTCGATCACCTTCTTGCGCTCGCTCAGGCGCAGTGCCAGCTTCTGCTTGATGGTGTGGGTGTCCTCGGACTTATGGCTCAGGGCGTGCTCCGATGACGGCTCCACAAACTGGGAGCTGTCCTCGAGGGACTGGGACATGCTGGAATGGGACAACGAGCAGCGGTCGTGGCTGGAGCCTTGGCTCCCTGCACTCAGCAGGCTGCTGGAGAGCAGGGTGTGCTTCTGCCTGGGCGACAGCTCCACGGCGTGCCCCGACATTGCCGCCGTCTCCTCCTCCGAGTCCGTGCTCTCCCCTTCCGTCGGCTCCTCGAAGTCCTCCCCACCGATGCGCTCCATCTCCAGGCTCGATGGGTACATCTCTGCTCCGATCCCTGAGGCCAGCCCGGCTTTGATCCGGTGAGCATGGGACTTCCTGTGTTTGTACAGATTGCTCTTGGTCTTGAAGGAGAAGCCGCATGGAATGCAAGGGTAGGGCCTCTCGCCTGTGTGGGACCTGATGTGTTTCTGGAGCACGCTGGGCTTGGCGCAGGGCCTGCTGCAGTACTGGCAGATGTACTTGCCTGGCTTCTGGGGCTTCTTCTCCTTCTTGTGCACCTCCTCAGCTTGCTTCAGGGACACCTGGGCGGGGCGGGGGATGAAGACCTTCTGCACGGCCGGCATGTCCTCTGTGGGAATGATGGGCGAGTGAGACGGGAGGAGCTGGCCGTGGTGGGCGTGCAGCCCAGGGGACGGGAAGGAGCCAGAGGGCCCTGGCCTGACTGGATCAACTAGCTGCCATGTGGGACCTTCCAGGACATGCTCCGGCTTCCCTGGGGACATAAATGCTGGTGCCAGTGCGTGCTGCTGAAGCTGCGGGACGTGGGCGGGATGGTCAAAGGAGGAGGGCTTGGGTTGTTTCTGGTGGCTGGACTTCTCCTGAGGCTCCTCTCGTGGAACGGGCAAAGAGCCGGAAAAGTGCTGCTGCGAGATGATATCTCGGAGAGGGGTTCCTTGGGAAGGAGCAGAGCTGCCCTGGTACGTAGTTGGGGATGAAATACTGCCTTGGAAAGCCTCTCCTTTGGGAAGCCTCTTTCTTGGACTTTCCTCAGCCTTTTTTGTGCTCTTCTGGCTTTGTTCAGGATCCATGACCTTAAAAGGGTCTTTGAATGCTATTTCGGGAAGGTTTTGGCAGGCTTCATTTAGGAATAATAAAGGTCTCCTCTGTAGATTCCCTGTTTTGCCTGCATTTGCTACGAAGCTGGAGCCGCCAGGAGATGGTTGTTGATTTAAGATTTTACTAAAGTGTCACTAGTTGCTATTTGATTCAAAAAAAAAAACGTTTCAAGGTCAATAAAGTTCACATTGGTAACACATGACAAACTACTTCAAAGAGAGAAAACTTTCCAAAACTTTCAGTCCAAATATTTTCCTTGTGAACTTGGTTAAGGCTTTAAACCTTGCCATTTTATTTCAGTTGACAGTGGCAAGCCTTCAAAGTCAAGATGCAACCCACAATGTGTCTCTTGTTTGTTATGCAAACCTTTGAAAACTTGAGACTTCAGTGCTCATCTCAGAAAGATCCTTTTTTTTTTCTCTCTCTCTCTCTCTCTCCTGTGCAAGGAAAATAACACTGAACGGTGGATGTCCCCCTGTGTCTTCCTTTTGTTCCACTTTGGAGTTCAAAAGTCTTGGAAAAGTATTTCCCACATTTCTGTAATTACATACAAAAGAAAAAGAGACAAAAAAAACTACTTTAGCTTTTGTGTGTAAGTAATTAACCACTGCTCATGCTGGGGGGGGGGTAACAGTAAATATTTTGTACACAAATAATTCAGAACAACTCATTGAATGTCTGCCTAAACCTAAACATAAATTGCACTCAGGCAAACCTCAGGGACTCGGTTTAATGCTCACAAAACCTGGCTCTGAGGCAGCAACCAAAGACAGGAACTTGAAACAGAGGCAGTTTGGAAAAATGAATTAAAACGCTTTCAAACTCGAGTTCCTCCTAATCTCCTGCAAACATTTAGGGGTTTAAAGTTTTTATAATTGTATTTCCCTTCCAAACTGACTGACTGCAAAGCCCTGCCTCGCACCTCTTACATCCCTGACAAATAACAAGGCATCTTCTCTGGATGAAAGCTGCTCTTGAGCTGTGCTAATCTTCAGTGTCACCTACAACAAAGGCAGGTAAAGAGGAGATTTTATTGAACTGTTGCCTTTTTAATTTCCTGCCTTTTGTCACCAAACAAAGGTGCAAATCCAATTTCTGTGGCACACACATGGGGTGCCACCGTGTGCTGTTTCTAAAGGGAAACTCCCTTGAAATGAGTGTGGATGGGACCTCTCAAACCCTATGAACCACCCTGAGCAAACACAGCTCCTGATGGGACACTCCGGGAGGGAATTGCACTGGAATTGCACCCTGACCACACTGGAATCAGCCGATGTCTCCAGGAGATGGAGTGGAAATGGGTGGGATGCTCCAAGGAAAAAGAAAGGAAGTGCTTTCTAAATGAAATTAATTGATAGGTGTGATTTATAACGACAGATAAATGATTATCCTTCTTTCTGAAGGTATTGCCTGCCCTGTGGTGCAATGCCTTGCTAGGACAGGATTACACTGGATTAATTAGAGGAAATCACTCCAAGCCCCGTGTTCCCTGGGGATGGGGCTGAAGTGCCAGTCCAGCAGAGCAGGGAGGAGCAGGGGACTGAGATTTGAGCTCAGCGATGGCCCAACTTCCTCCTGAAGGGTGAGGAGCCAGCAGGAGAAACCACAAAGTCCTCCAAGGATTCCTCACTGCTCATCCACTCCTACAACCCTGTGGGCTCAGTGAGAAAAGGGACCTGGAGTTTAAGGGGATTTAGCTGAATTTAGCAATCTAATGATACTGGGACATCCTGGGACACCTCGTGACCAGCCGGACTTCACAAACTCTCTGAAAACTGTCACCTCAGATGGTCAAATGTGGGGTGCAAGACCTGGGACACCTCTCCCTCATGGAGAGAGGCAGGGACAGTGGGGGGACAATGGATCCCCCATGAGGGGCTCAGTTCAGGGACATGGGTTCCCCTGAGATGTCATTTTCTACTGTCTGGATAAGTCCACCTGTGACACCACACCTCAGAGAATTGACACCAAATCAGTTCTAGCCTTGAAATTCACATTTTTCCAACAAATCCAGGTCCTGCCCCCTTCCAGCACCAGCTTCAAACCTTCCCAGGACCTGCAGAGCACCTGCTCTTGCCCTGACTTGCTGAGGAAATCAGCTCATTGCTGTGAGAAGGATTTAATTACATTTTGAAACCCCTTTTCAGAGAGCCCTCAGTGCTGACTAACCCTGCCCGTGGTCTGGGCTAGACTTTGAGCCCAGCATTTATTCAAGATCAAAGGCGCTCGTGGAGCTGATTTATCACCTTGATTTCTGCACAGATTGCTGGGGTTTGCCCCACTCGTGATACAAAGAGCTTTTTAACCCGGGAGAATTGGATTTCAGCAGGGACAGAGAACATTAACTGAGTAGAAGTGGATTTAAGAAGGGATTTTTTCAGCAAAAGTAGGATGAGCTGCCACAAACTCAAATATTCACATTTAAGAACTCCCAACTCAACCTGAACAACATTATAATACTGAATTTTCTCCTATAGGTCACATATCAATTCCTAAGTGTTTAATAACTATGCTTGCAAAGAAAATTCTAGAGTTAATTCAATATCACCCCAAATGTTCAGACCATCCTCATTCTCCTCTGCTGAACACATGGGCCCCAGGTGATTTTTATTTTTTAGGAATTCTGCACTATTCAAGAACAGGCCAACAAACAAACACACCTGGCTGCCTAGAGCAGCAAGCAGGGCCATTCCAGGCCAGTCCAGGCTACTCTGGACATCTTTATTCCATTACTGGAATAAAGGCTCCTGGAATGCCAGTGGCAAAGGGTAATTCTCCTGGCTGGATGCACTTAATCCAGACTGAGACTTCTCCAAGGAAAATTTAACAGTGCAACAAAAAATGGGAGAAAAAAAAATGAAGCCTGGGAGGGTTTCTGCACTAAGGATGCAGAGGGAAGGAGGAAGAAAAGGGGAAATTCATGAGGGGCAGCTCCCATCCCTGCTCTGGGACAGGGACAGCAGCCAGGGCACGGCTGGGGCTGGGCCAGGGCAGCTCAGGCTGGAGCTCAGGGCAAGGCTCTTCCCCCAGAGGGTGCTGGCACTGCCCAGGCTGCCCAGGGAATGGGCACGGCCCCGAGGCTGCCAGAGCTCCAGGGATGCCCAGGCTGGGCTTGCTGGGGGCTCTGGGCAGGGTTTGGCTTTGGCATTGATCATCCCTGTGGGTCCCTTCCAGCTCAGCACATTCCATGATTGTGTGAGAGTGAGGGATGGGGGAGATGAAGGATGGGGGAGAAATTTGGGCAGCGCTGCAGGGATGGCCAGGCTGGGGTTGGTGGGGGGTCTGGGCAGGTTGATCATCCCTGGTCCTTTCCAGCTCAGGATATTCCATGATTCTACAACCCATCACCATTTCTATTCTCTCTTTCCCTCAGCAACCTGAGCGTGGCACTGGAACAATGACAGCAAATCCTAAAGGAAAAAGCCCCAGGGATTGTAGGGCACATGGATCCCAGCTGCTGCCATGGCATGTCTGGGTTTGTGTTCTCAGCCCCTCTCCAGCCTCACTGACCCCTCTGGATGCTCTCAGGCATCTCAAAGTCCTTCCCAAACTGAGGGGCCAGAACTGGACACAGAAATATAAAAATGCAGCACGGGGAGGACTCACAAGGCAGAAATTTCTCCAATTAATTGAAGCGAAAGCAAAATAAACTGGACAAAGAGAAAGGCAGGTGGAGCCCACTGCAAAGGGCAGGGAGAGGAGCCAGGGTGGAGAAAGCAGAGGTTACTCACAGTGCAATGGGCAGTGTGGAATTTTGGTGGTGTCCCCCTCTTGTTTGCCCAGGGCTGAGCTCAGCCTGTGGAAGGGAGAGCAGGATGGGCTCAGGGTGTGCAGATCCTGCAGTCCCACCTCCGCAGGAGCAGCCAGGGCCCTGCTGGAGACAGGCCCAGGTAACCACAGCAGGGCACAAACAGTGCCCTGGGGTGCTCCCACCTCCCTGGGGTGACACCAACGCTCAGAGCAAACAGCACTGCAGGCTGTGCTCCTCCAGCCCAGGGCTTCTGCTGGAACCCTGGGTACAGAGAATTCCAGACTGTCTGTGCTGCCAGGACTGACCCCAGAGAACACTGCACTGACCTGAGGCTGTGGAGAAGCTTCCAGAATGGAATGACAGAACTGGGATTGTGGGTGTGGAGTTTGGGTAGAAGTGTGTGAGATCACAGGGTGAGAAACTTAGAGTTTAATGGTTTAGAATGTAGTAATACATATAGAGCAAGATGGAGGTTTTGGGACAGATGCTGATCCTTCTCCTTCTCCTTCTCCTTCTCCTTCTCCTTCTCCTTCTCCTTCTCCTTCTCCTTCTCCTTCTCCTTCTCCTTCTCCTTCTCCTTCTCCTTCTCCTTCTCCTTCTCCTTCTCCTTCTCCTTCTCCTTCTCCTTCTCCTTCTCCTTCTCCTTCTCCTTCTCCTCCTCCTCCTCCTCCTCCTCCTCCCCCTCCTCCCTCCCTTCTCCTTGGGTGTTTTGGGTAATTTTGTGTCCACATTGCAGACAGAGGTGGTTGGTTATTGGGTTAAAAGTGAAAATAATTTAGGTGTCATTTTTAATTGGACAGTTTATCCCTAAAAGGCCTTGTAGAGACAGAGACATCCCCATTTTCAGTGTGTCAGTGTGAAGTGCTGCAGAACTCAGGGTCTGTGAGACTGAGACAGAGATAAGAACTAACAAACATCTGAGTCCAAATGAGAAATACCATCTCACACATTTAATCCCAACCCTGGCGAAAAGAAGATAAAACTCGACAGTGTTCCTCCTCCTGGACTGAGTATTTCTCCTGCTGGCCCAAGTATTCTCCCTCCCGGCCCAGCTATTCCTTCTCTTGCAGCAGTTATTCCCCGTCCTGGACCAGGCGTTTCTCCTCCTCTAGTCCATCCCCTAGACCAGGTATTCCCACTGCTGGCCCAGGTATTTCTATATTCCTCCTCCTGGCCCAGGAATTTCTCATCTGAACCAGGTATTTCTCCTCCTGGCCCAGGTATTCCTTATCTAAACTGGGTATTCCTCCTCTGGATCGGGTATTCCTCATCTGAACCGGGTATTCCTCATTTGACCCAGGTATTCCTCCTCCTGGCCCAGCTATTCCCCCTCAAGGATCAGTTATTTCTCCTCATGACCCAGCCCTTCCTCCAAAGCTCATATTTAGTCTTGAGTTTTGGCTTTAAACCTCTTCAGGTTCAAGGAAATAATTCAGTTGCTCCACACTCACCTTCCACAGACCTCCCAGCACCTCCCAACACCTTTCCAGTGAGGAAAGGCTGGGAGAGCAGGGGGTGTTCAGCTGAATAAAAGCATCAAACGTTCTGGGGACATCTGAGATCCCTTTCCAGGGCCTGAAGGGGCTCCAGGAGAGCTGCAGAGGGACTGGGGACAAGGATGGAGGGACAGGACCCAGGGAGTGGCTTCAAATTGGAAAAGGGGATATTTGGGTAGGATTTTGGGCATTGGGAATTGTTCCTTGGCAGGGTGGGCAGGGGCTGGGCTGGAATTGCCAGAGCAGCTGTGGCTGCCCCTGGAGCCCTGGCAGTGCCCAAGGCCAGGCTGGACATTGGGGCTGGCAGCACCTGGCACAGGGGGAGGTGTCCCTGCCATGGCAGGGGTGGGATGGGACAGGATGGGATGGGATGGGATTTAAGGTCCTTCCAACCCAAACCATTCCAGGATTCTGGAATTCACATGTTTGGACCCTCAGACTTGAGCAACATCTGCTGAGCTGCGAGGGGAGAACTAAACCCAGGGCTAAACTGGAGAGATTTGTGTTCAGTTCCCACTTTGGTTACACATTTCCTGTGTGAAACTGGGCAAGTTCATCTCTGCTAGGCCTGAGTGAGTCCCCATTTCCAGATGGGGACACTTCCCTGTTCCACAGCTGGGCTGTGACTCAGCACTGAGGGCCTGGGGGGGCTGGGATCCTCCGGGAAGGGAGAGACCCACGGAGATAAAGAGGGATCCTCCTAACTGGAAACAGATGGGGAGGCAGCCAGGAGACTTTCTCTGCTCATTAAAAAAATCCAGGATTAAAAGTTTGTGCTTATTCACTTTTTATTTTTATCCCCCAGGGTTTCTGCAGTTTTCCCTCCCACCTTTCCAGACAGAGAAAAGCCCAGAGGAAAAGATGAATGAACCCAACTCTGCATTTATTCAAGGCAAAGGGTTAATCTAGAGAATTTCATCACTTCAAAGAGGCTTTCCAGAAAAGCATTTGAGTCACAACAGAGAAATTATTGCAAAATCTGCATGTTTGAGAGCTAAATATTCCCAGAAATATCACCATCAAAACTAGAAGGGGGGAAGAAAAAAAGCAGCAAGCCTTGAGGAGCAGCAGCCACAGAAGGGCAGGGATGGAGCAAAGCATCAGCGCTTCCATGAATTCCTTGGAGCAGCCCTTGGCTCTGCCCAGCCAGGACAGGGCTCTGGCTCAGTCTGCAGGCAGCCCCAGCTCCCTCCCAGCTCCTGCTGCTCCATTTCCATCACTAAAATGGGATGGGTTTGCAGCCTGGCTCCTGCCCCTGCAGGCACTGCCAGCCCATTCCCTTATTCCAGAGGGCTTCTCGGGAGTTTCTTACACTTATAAGGACACTGATCCTTTTTTCTTGCAACCAAAATTCAAGAAAATCAACTTTTTTAGAGACATTCAAGATGACCCTCGAGGTCCAATGCCTGTGAGGAATTCTGAGCATTCCCAGCTAATTTCCTCCCTGGGATTGTGCAAATCCATGCTGCTCTCCCTTCTCACTATTTAAAAGTCACTATTTAATATTTTTACACCACTCCTGCCTAATGATTCCTTCAGAATACCCCAGGACAGACCACTCCAGGCTGCCAGGATGGGGAGGCAGCTCATGGTGAGCAGTGATTCCATCCAAGGCCACATGCCCTGAGCACAGGGAAGGCAGGAATGGCTTTTCCCTGGAAATGTGTTCCCCTGCAGAGACTCCTGTTTGAACCCAGGGATTGAGAAACCTCCCAGAATGTTTCTGCATCCCTTCAAACCACAGGAGTGGGGGAAAAATAATAGAAGGAAGGGACAACTGGAGTTGAGAGGGAGTTTGTGATTCCTGCTCAACCTCAGGATTGCAGTGGGAAGGAGTCGATCCCACAGCCCTGATTCCATGGCAGGAGCCTCGGGAGGGTCACTGGGAACGGCTCACCCTGACCCTCCCTGGATCAGCCTCTCCTTGGATACTGCCTGGATTTTCTTCCAGGGACACACAGAAATCCATGGATTCACACACCAATCCATGGATTTACTCATCAATCCATGCATTCACACACCAACCCATGCATTCACACACCAATCCATGCATTCACACACCAATCCATGGATTCACACACCAATCCATGGATTCACTCACCAATCCATGCATTCACACACCAATCCATGCATTCACACACACCAATCCATGGATTTACTCATCAATCCATGGATGCACACACCAATCCATGGATTTCCATGGATTCACACACCAACCCATCATCAATCCATGGATTCATCAATCCACATTCACCAAACCATGCATTCACACACACCAACCCATGCATTCACACACCAACCCATGCATTCACACACCAATCCATGGATTCACACACCAATCCATGCATTCACACACCAATCCATGGATTCACACACCAATCCATGCATTCACACACCAATCCATGGATTCACTTACCAATCCATGGATTTACACACCAACCCATGCATTCACACACCAATCCATGGATTGACACACACCAATCCATGGATGCACACACCAATCCATGCATTCACACACATCAGTCCATGGATGCAAACACCAATCCATGGATGCACACACACCAACAATCCTTGGATTCACACACCAATCCATGGATGCACACACCAATCCATGGATGCAAACACCAATCCATGGATGCAAACACCAATCCATGGATGCACACACCAATCCATGGATTAACACACCAATCCATGCATTCACACACCAATCCATGGATTCACACACCAATCCATGGAACTCATGGATTTTCACACACCAATCCATGGATTTACAATCCATGGATCCATCCATGGATGCCATTCACACCAATCCATGGAGTCAGGAATCCATGGATCCACACTTCCATGGACTCCTTCTCCTGTGGATCCACACTTCCATGGAAATACACACCAAATCTGCCATTCCTGTGGATGGACCACACAGCCTGCTCCCTTCTGGATGCCCAGAAATCCAGCAGCCCGTGGATGCCCACACAGCCCGTGGATGCCCACATCTCCAACACCACACAAAGACAGGTACAGGAAGGGTTTTTCTAAGATTATTTCCCATTTTGAGAAGCTGGATCTTGCTCCAAGGTGAATCTCACCCTTCTGCAGAGGGCACAACCCAGCTGCAGCCCCTGAGATGGAGGGAGCTCCTTCCATTCAGGAATTCAGTTCAGGAAGCTGATCCTGCCTCCTTTGTTTCCCGGAACTGGAGCAGCCCCAGCATTTCTGCAGCTGAGGATGGAGGATGACCCCACACCAGGCACTGCCCTGCTGCTTCTGGGGCTCCTCCTGCTCCAGCTGAGCTCCACACTTGGCACGGAGCAGCGGGAAAAGCTCCAAGGGAAGCTGAGCCAGGATGGATGAACCTGAACAGAGCTCAGGCTGCCAAACTGCTCAGAAGGAGAGCAGAAGACAGCTTGCAGACACCCACTCGGTGCTCTGAGCCTGGGCTGCACTCTGGAGGGGTCTGAAAGCAGTGCTGGGATCAGCAGGGCTCCCAGAAAAGTCCATTTTCCCCTGGAGCCAGCCTGGTTTGGGAGCTACAGCAGGTCAGGGAGAGCCCAGCTCCTGGAGCTGACCCCGGGATGTGCCAGAGCCCGGCTCATCCTTCATGCCCAGCACAAACCCTGGCTCCACCGGGAGCTGAGATCCCAAACTCCCAGCACAGGAACCCAGCAGAGATTCACAGGATTCCCAGAATTCCCAGAATCACTGGGTTGAAGAGACCTTCAAGACCATCGAGTCCAACCCAGCCCCAACAGCTCAACTCAACCCTGGCACCCAGTGCCACATCCAGGCTTTGTTAAACACCCCCAGGGATGGGACTCCACCACCTCCTCAGGCAGAACATTCCAGAACTTTATCACCTTTCTGTAAAAATCCTTTTCCTGATATCCAACCCATATTCCAGCCCTCAGGGAGGGAAGCAGAGCTCCTGCAGCCCCCAGCTCTGTCCCAGCCCTTCTCTGATCTCCTCTGCCCTGAAGGAAGCCCAGCCAGCCCCAGGTGCGGCTGCTGCTCACACACCTGGGCTGAGCTGTTCATGAGGGACCAATTTGGAGCCTCCTCTCCCCTGGAATCCAGGAGAACAATTCCTGGAGCAGCAGGAGGGCTGCAGCCACACTGGTGGGATGGCCAGTGAATGACCCCCCAAAGCAGAGCTGAGGGCAGACAGGAGGCAGCAGCAGGGACCTCATGCCTGTGGCAATAATGACTTAACCTCCATTCCAAAATATTCCCCAACATTTTATCCACACAGATTTGACCACCCAGGATCCAGACCCCATGCCAGCCCACGTAACTCCTGCAGGATTTCCACAGAAACACCAAATTATTAATGTTGAAAAGCTCTCCAGGACAAGTCCAGCCTTCCACCCAATCCCACCATGTTCCCAAATGTCCTGGATTGTCAAGAAAATTGTATCTATTTGCCATCTGCATGGCAGCTGTCTTCTGTTAAGTGGGCAGTTTTCCTCATCTCTTCCACAACTGGGAAGACACCTGCTGATAACAGCTATGGAATGTCCCTGCATGGCTGATAAGAACTACAGCATCCCATTGGGAGATGTGAGCCCAGAGGGAGGAGCCAAGCATTCCTACCCGGATAGAATCTGGAGATTCTGGAACACCAGCACGGCTTCTGCACTGGATTGCCCAGAGGAACAGCAGCTGCCTCTGCCCCTGGACCTTCAGAGGAAGAGACTGCACCTTTCTCCAGGATCCCTGCTCCAGCAGAGCCACCCCTGACACTGCAGGAGGGCTGAGCCACAATTCCAATGGGACTGCTGCCAGCACCCTGACCCACAGGGTGTCAGGCTGGGTTCTGACTCTGGCAGTGCTGGTTTAGTTCACTGCATTGTTTATTTTATCCTTTTATTTTTCTTTCTTCCCTATTAAAGAACTGTTATTTCCTGCTCCCATATTTGTTGCCTGAGAGTCCCTTAATTTAAAATTTACAGCAATTCATAGGGGTGGGGAGGGTTTACATTTTCCATTTCAGGGGAGGCTCCTTCCTCAGCAGACTCCTGGCTTTCCAAACCAAGACACCAAAGGCTGCTCGTTTTCTGAGCACTTCTAGGGATGAGATTCCACTGCTTCCCTGGAAGTTTGTTCCAACAAGGACATGGGAAAGCTCTGCAGTAAAGTTGCAAATGTGCCCTTTTCAGCTCATAGTAACTCAGCCTTTGCTGGCTCTCCACAGCGGGGGAGCACCAGGGAGGAGCAGCTTTTCCCAAGTTTCCTCCAGCTGAATTAATGTCATTTCCTTTCCTTTATTTGGCATTCCAGGGCTTCCTGAGAGTAGCATTCCCCTCAGGATTCACTAAAGAAAATAATCGGGGAAAAAACCCAAAAACCAGCAAAAAAACCCTAAGAAGTGCCATGGGTTGCATTGTTTGGCTCAGTCCCTGCTTTCCTGACCGTTGGTTGCTGTGGGAGCTGGAGCAATAATGGGAAAATGAGGAATTTTGGTGTGTTTTGCAAATAACCCAAGAGAGGGATCCTTTTGGCAGCTTGCAGGAGTGCCCAGGCTGCTGGAGGGCTGGGGCAGGGAGGCTCTGCCCCATCCACGTGTGGGCAGGGCTGGTTCTGCCCATGCAGAGCCTTCCTGGGCACGATCCAGGGGAGTTTTCCCTAAGGATGCCCTGGCAGGACACAGCCAGGCTGGTGATGTCACCTGCAGGGCACAGCAGCTTTGTAGGACTGAACAAAACCAAACGAGGGATTGGAAGGCAATGAAAACAATAAAAAAGGAAACTTTCAACATGCAAATTCCAGCTCTGCTGCTCGACAATTTTTCCCTTACACAAACTTGCTCTTTGTCTCGTTAACGACAAAGCAGAAGCAATTAAGCAAAGTGCAATAAGACTTAAACAGAATGGAATTAAAACCAACTCTGAGATTATTGTTCAGCCCCACTGAAGGGATCCTTCCAGCTGATATCACAAAAAGCTGCCAGTTTGCTTTGGATGCAGGAGGGAGGAGCAGGAATTCTCCCTTTCCCTGCTGCCCTGCAGTACCACACAAGGCTGCCCTCTCCTCATGGACAGAATTCCAGCTTTGGAATTCCAGCTTTGCATTAACCAAGTTCCTCAGTGCTCTAAAGAATAGAAGGTACTGTAAAAATACAAATATATTATAAATTCCCTCCGTTAGGATGGTGCAAAAGCTTTTTTGCTTGGGATTTTTTTTTTTTGTTTGGGAATTCCTGCACCTGTGAAAGTGTGAAAATCAAAATAAATCAGATTTTCCACTTTCTGGACACAGCAGGAACACACACTGTTGTGTTGTGCCAGTCTGGATCTTATTTAATTAAATATACAGAGGAAATGCTGAAAGATTTCTGTTTAAATGAAAAAAAATAGTTGGAATCTCAGTGGAAATTCAACAAGGAAACTTTCCCAGCTGATTCAGGACCAAAGGCAATGGGGCTTTTCCCTACCCTCAATGAAAGGCAGAAATAGAAATAAATATTCCATTTATTTCCTACAGGCAAACCCAGAGTTTCTGATCCTTTCTCCAGGCTGGAAATCTCCCTTTTCCAGAGCCTTGTGGGGAGCAAATCCCGACATTCATTTACATTTTGTCACATAGCAGAAACGGTGACAAACCCAGAAATATGAATGTGACACCGTGAGCAAGTCCCTGCCTGTCCCCAGTGCCACCCTCAGCACCACAAAGCCTCTGCTGTGCTCCCACTCTGTGGTTGGGTTAATTAACACAGCTTTTCTGCAGGTAAATATTTTCCTAGGCAAGGTGGAGCTGCTGGAAAGGGATTCACCAGGGAATGCAGAGCCAGCTGCACGAGGTGGAGTTTTTCCTTACCCAACCCCTCATTTCCAAAGGATACTGTGGCTATTTATATCTTGTATATAGTTATTTATCTATATATATATAGATATAACATTACTATATATTTTTAATTTATTTATATATATATTTAATATACATATTATATCTTATATAGATATATTTATTTTTATTTTTATATAGATTTATTTTTATATATTATATTTATATTATTTTTTATTTATATATATATTTTATTTATATATAGAATATATATATTGTATATATTTATTTATCTATATGTGTATATATATTACTGCATATATTTATTTTTATATATTTATTTATATCTCTATATTTTTATCCTGCAGTTGTCTGTGCACACACACACACACACACCTCCATGTGCAATTCTGGTTAAAAATTCCAAGCTAAATCCCAGTTTTAGGCAATTCTAGACAGATCCCAATTTCAGACAGCTGGGAAGGGTGTGAAGAACTGTCCCCCCTGGAAAATCCTGATGTTCCCCACACCAGATCCAGGGGGAAAACCTCGTGTTTTGGAGCACTGGAGTGCACACAGAGAGCACAAATAACTTGAAATCAAGATTATGCATTTGTTTAACAGGAAAGGGAGAGAAAGCATGACTGAGTTTGGAGGGAATGTCGGGAGCTTTGCAGGGAGAGCAGAGTCAAGTCTGGGCAGTGTTTGCTCCCTTGTCATCACAGGCTCCACAGAACTGCCTTGTCTGCTCATACAAAAATACACCTTGTGCCAGGGAAACAGGCAGGGCTTAACGAGCAGCAGAACGTGTTTTGGGTCATTTCCAGGTGATTGGCCTCTTCTTAACAGATCCTTCTTGTAGATGAAGGCAAATATTTATGTAGGGACCCCATTGGCTGCGTGTCCCTCTCTCTTCTGGTTTTTCCCCTCATAAACCTGTTCCTCAGGAATCCACAGCACCAGCACTGGCTGGGGCACGGGACAAAACCCAGAGCAGGATTTTCCACGTGCTCAGAACCCCAGACCGGATCTTCTCCACACCAGGGAGTCTCCACCCTTTCAATCCCATTGCATCCTGCAGAAATTCCTGACTCCTACACAGGGATGCAGCCTGGCCAAATATTGCTTCCAGCATCTTCTGCTTCCAGTGGATTGGGGTGGCTCTTTGGGACACCTGAGGTGGATTTGGATGGGGAAGAGCTCTGTGCTTTGATGGGACACAAATGAGTCCAGCAAAGCTGCAGGACAAGGAATAATAATTAATTGAACAATTCTATATCAAAGTAAGAACCTGGAGGCTCCTGCCTGGGGTGGAACAGCCATTCCAAGATTTAAATGCCAGATTAAACCCCAAGAATCCTGGTGCTGCCTTTTCCTTGCTCCATTTCTTCAGACAGTGCCACTTCCTGACATTTTCCTTGCCTTTATCCCTGTAAGGGTTTGAGGGCTCCACATGGGAACAGAACCCAGGATGCAGCCAGGAGGACAAAGCGACACAGGGGAGCTCCCAGGGGGATTGGGATGAAGGATGGGCAGGAGGATTGGGCCCAGCCTCACCCCACTCCCACTCAGTGGGAACAGGGATCTTCGTTTGGGGCCACTGGAACACACCGAGGGAGGAGCTCATGTGGAAGGTTTGTGTTTGCTGCACCCACCTGCAGGACTTTTACTTGGGCATGGATTCATGGAATCATGGAATGGTTTGGGCTGGGGGCTCATCCACCTTCCACGCCCCCAGGTTGCTTCCAACCTGGTCTGGGACCTTTTAGGGTTGGGGCAGCCACAGAATTCCCAGAATTCCCAGAATCACTGGGTTGGAAGAGACCTTCAAGACCATCGAGTCCAACCCAGCCCCAACAGCTCAACACAACCCTGGCACCCAGTGCCACATCCAGGCTTTGTTAAACACCCCCAGGGATGGTGACTGCACCACCTCCCCAGGCAGAACATTCCAGTACTTTAATTCATGAGAAACAACTCAACTTTGGGGCCTTTATTTACTGGTGAAGGCACCTGAAAATGGCGAATTGAGAGGTGACCCCCAGAGTCACCACTGAGGTCCAAAGTTCTGTTCCACAACTTGCCCTGAATCCAAAGGAAAGCAGTCCCAGGTGCACTCTGTGCCTCCTGGCAATATTCCAGCTGTACCTGCTGGGTCCCATCCAGGGCCTGGATAAATCATCCCAACAAACCCAAACCAGGGGAAAAGTGCCACCTCCGTGCAGACCAGGAGAACGAGACCATTCAGTGACACAAAACCCCCATTTCTAACCCTGCCAGACTCAGGGAATTCATTGCCAATGATCAGCCAGTGCTGTGCACATTTGTTATCGTGTCTCTGATGAGATAAGGTGTGAGCTTCTGTTTAATTAGAAACCAGCTCACACTGGTGACCAAAAATACCTTGAAAACACCTCCCAGCACTTCCCAGCTGAGCTCTTCAGGGCTCAGAGCTGGAATGGCATCAAGGAAATGATCTCCAGGTCAAATATTAAAGATTTCAAGGCAAATAAAATATTTTTAAGCCATCCCTAGCAAAGACAGTGGATATATATCCCTGTGGATAGACGTCCACGAAATCTGAGATCACATTCCTTCAGCTTAGCACAGGGCTCAATAAAAAATAGGCTTCAAAATGTTCATTTGGGGGTATTTTTAAAAGAATTTAAATGTGTTTGTCAAGAAAAAATGGACAAATATTTTCTTTAACACATCCAACCTGTTTTATTTATTTAAATGTGTGTTACCTTTTTCTAAGAAATTAAAAAAACAGATCTGAGATTTGCAGAGAACCCAGAGCCAAAAATTACTCATGTACTCAGCTACTGATCCAAAAATCCTCCTGCTCTGCAGAGCCCTGAAGAGAAGAATGCTCCAAAAACCCTCCCTGGGATGAAATCTCTGATGGAACAGCTGAAAGATCACAAAAACCCCCATTATTTCAATGCAAGCAAGAAATTCTTCAGTCAAAGGTCACAAGCAGCCACACACCTGAACTTGAGATTAGGTGGCTGCTTAAAAAAAAAAAAAAAACAAACAAACCAACCAAACAAAAACACTTAAACCCATCAGCTGCTGGCAAAGTGGATCCTCAGCCCCCTCTGGCCGTGCTGGGTCAGTGTGAGAAATGCCACGAGGAGTTTTTGGAGTTTTCTTCAGATTCCTTGATGAAATCCAGGAACCCTCACAGCTGGATTCCCAATTCTTTTCCTGGTGTATCCCAGAGCAGAACATTTTTTTTTCCCCAAATACCATTTACCAAGCACAGCCCTGAACCTTTAACAGCGACTCCTTCTTCAAGGGGCTGCTGCAAACCAGCCCTGAGCACAGGGACCCCTCAATAATCCCAAAGAATTTGGGTTTGGGTCCAGGGAGGGACAGTTCCCTGTTAAATCCACCCTGTGGACAAGCAGCCAGTGCTGGAACAAGACCTCTGCCTCTCCCTCCATGGGCAAAGCAATGGTTGGACACTCAGCAAGTCTGAAATTGCCTCCAGCCTCTTTAGGAAAGGTAAAAAAAATTAAAAGCATAAAAAAACCACCCTCTCCAGGGGCCAGCATTCCTGCTTGATGCCTGAGCATCAAATAAAGGATGGCTGCAGGCCCTGACAGGCACGGAGCAGAGCTCAGGTCTGGGTTTCTGCACGGAGCTGAGGGTTCTGGTGTCTGCAGAGACATTTCTGTCACAGCAGGGACACAGCAGCAGGACAGGCTCAGGGAGGGGTGGGATGAGGGCCCTGAGAGAGAGCCCAGGGCAGGGCAGGGGGATGCAGGGAGAGCCCAGGGCTTCAAACAGAGCAGTGGGAACAGTGAGAGGGACCCCAGGCAGTGCCAGCCCTGGGCAGGAAACACCGGGCTTGTGCCCAGGGCCAGTCACTGAACCAACCGGTGACCAACCAGTGACCAAGCAGTGACCAATCAGTGACCAACCAGTGACCAACCAGTGACCAATCAGTGACCAGGCAGTGACCAACCAGTGACCAATCAGTGATCAACCAGTGACCAACCAGTGACCAAGCAATGACCAATCAGTGATCAACCAGTGACCAACTGGTGACCAACTGGTGACCAACCAATGACTAACCAGTGATCAACCAGTGACCAACCAGCAACCAACCAGTGACCAAGCAATAACCAACCAGTGACCATCAAGTGACTAACCAGCGACCAACTGGTGACCAACCAATAACCAACCAGTGACCAACTGTTAACCGATCAGTAATCAACCAGTGACCAACCAATGACCAACCAATGACCAACTAATGACCAACAGGTGACCAACCAGTGACCAACCAATGACCATCCAGTGACCAACCAGTGACCAACAGGTGACCAACCACTGACCAATCAGTGACCAACTGGAGGCCAACCAACGACCAGCCAATGACCAACCAGTGACCAACAGGTGGCAAACCAGTGATCAACCAGTGACCAACCACTGACCAGCCAGTGACCAAACACTGACCAACAGGTGACCCACCAGAGACCAACCAGTGACCAACCAATGACCAACCAGAAACTAATCAGTCACCAACAGGTGACCAAGAGTGACCAAGCAGTGACCAGCCAGTGGCAGGGTGGGAGGACGAGGGGCAGAGGAGCAAAGCTGCCCTGGGATGGTGGTGTGAAAGCGCAGGAGGCTGCTGGCTCTCCTCCGAGCTCTGCAAGCTCAGTCACTCTCTCCTCACGGGGAGGCTCCGAGCCGTGGGCAGGATGTGGTTGCACACCTCTGTCAGCGCCCCAGGCCTCGGAAACCCTGCACAGAGCACAGCTTGAGGGTGGCTCAGATTCCCCCAGGAGTGCTCCAGCCCCTCGGGGTCTCCCCCCAGGAGTTTTCCCTGGTGCAAACCTGCTGCAGGCAGCAGCAGCTCCGTGTGCTGCTCCACCACCCGCAGCAGGGATGTGGGGCTGAGCTCCAGGAAGGGGTGCTGCAAGAATCACACCCCAAACCAGCCCGACCTGAGCTGCCTGCAAGGTGCTGAATCATCCTGGGGCTGCAGGAAACCCCAGAGCCCTCCTGAGCTGCTCACCCCACAGCCACGGGGGCAATGGCCGGGGAACCCGAGCGGTTGGGTCACCGCGGAGGAGCTCACTGAAATTACAGCCTTGGGTTTCCAAAAGCTTTGCAGGATTTTCCTCTCTGAGCCTTTCGAGCTCATCCACGGGCAAGGAGAGCTGCAAATTTGGCCCTGCTCTGGTGGCACAGGGAGGATGCTTGGGAAGATGAGCAGAACTCTGATCTCACACCCAAAACCAGAGAAATGTCCAACATGAGCAGGCTGGTCTCCTGGAAGGTGTCCCTGCCCATGGTCTTTAAGTCCCTTCCAGCCCAAACCATTCTGTGAGCCTAAAATGCCTTTATTTTTCATGGGTTGTTGGTCCCTTTTGGGTTTGGTTTTTATTTTCTCTTCTAAAAGTCAGTTGGGAAGATCCCATTCCTTCCCCGGCAGATGTGTTTCAAAATTTCAAAATTTCAAAAAAAAAAAAAAAAAACACAAATTTAAAAAAATAAAACAAACCAAACAAACCAAACAAAAACACTTAAACCCATCAGCTGCTGGCAAAGTGGATCCTCAGCCCCCTCTGACTGTGCTGGGTCAGTGTGAGAAATGCCACGAGGAGTTTTTGGATTTTTGTTCAGATTCCTTGATGAAATCCAGGAACCCTCACAGCTGGATTCCCAATTCTTTTCCTGGTGTATCCCAGAGCAGAACAGTATTTTTTTTCCCCAAATACCATTGACCAAGCACAGCCCTGAACCTTTAACAGCAACTCCTTTACACCCACACCTGGAGTTTAAGGGAAGGGGCTCAGAACTGTAAAATGAATCCCCCAAAATGCACTAAATTAAAAAGGATCATGGCACAAGAGGTTGTTTGTTTGCCCAGGGGCAGAATAACCCATGGAGCCCCTGCAGGTCTCAGCTTTGCCTTGTGTGCTGTGCAGGAGCCTCCTTAAACTCCTCAAAGTCACCACCAGTGATGAACTGGAGTGAAACCAGCCCAGCATTTATCCTGGGAACTCCTCTCAGCCCCAGACTAAGAGATAACACTGGTTTTATCCAGATAACACGGATGCTTCTATTAATGGGGCACTGCAGACAGGGAATTTCAGCCAAACAACTCTGTTGCAGATTTCTGCCAAAAACTCTGCTGGTTTTTTGGAGTCAGCATTTCCAGGAACATGAAAGGATTGGTGGTTCAAAAAGTGCTGCCACGACCCCACAGGGTCCTCAGAGACGCTCAGACACCGAGCCCATGACCCAGCCCAGGGCCTGACTAAGCCTGACCTGCTAAAGCCAGGCTGCAGAACCCTCCAGGCATTTCTGCACCTGGCTCAGGACTCATCCTGAAGCTTCAATTTCTCACATAAAAATAGAAAATAGTCTTGATTTAAAGACTGCAAACAGTGGCAGAAGCAGCAGCTCTCGCTGAGGATGTTCCAGTGATCGATTCCTTCTCTGCTGAGATTCTGTTCCCTTTTTCTCAAGGCTTTTTTTGTCTGGCTTCACTGCCCAGACCTCTAAAATTCAATCCCAGATGTTTTTATTGTTGGTTTTGCTCTTCGAGGAGAAATACCCCAACTCCCAAAGCCCAAGGACAGGTCTCTGTGGGGCCTCCCTAAACCCAGCAGTTCTTGTAACTCACCTACAATTGCTGCTGGAGATCTGCTTGGGGTAAGAGAAACACATCCTGCATTTCAGGCCTTGGACAAAGCAAAGCATGGGGAATTCTTGGAAACCTGCTCCTTTTCAGTGACATTTCTCTGCCTCTCACACAAAGCCTCAGGCTGCAGCTGGGGCTGTGGTGTGCACAGGACAACTGTGACACTCCAGGACGGGTTTGGATGAGCAGCAATGGTCAGAAACCAGAAACCAGCACAATTTTCTCTGGTCATGGAGAGCCCACAGTGCTGAAGGTCAAACAAAAAAAAAAAAAAAACCCGTAATAATACAAAGAAATATTTCTATTCTTTGCAAAGCATTTGCTATTCCTGTAGCCACATCTGGCTGGCTGCCAGTGGCAATGTTTGTTTTTTTATTCTGGAGCACCAAAATTTTTAAAATTATGTTCTTAAATGGTGGATGATCTATTCCAGCTCCTGGACCCCAGCAACCCCAGCCTGGCCATCCCTGCAGCGCTGCCCAAATTTCTCCCCCATCCTTCATCTCCCCCATCCCTCACTCTCACACAATCATGGAATGTGCTGAGCTGGAAGGGACCCACAGGGATGATCAATGCCAAAGCCAAACCCTGCCCAGAGCCCCCAGCAAGCCCAGCCTGGGCATCCCTGGAGCTCTGGCAGCCTCGGGGCCGTGCCCATTCCCTGGGCAGCCTGGGCAGTGCCAGCACCCTCTGGGGGAAGAGCCTTGCCCTGAGCTCCAGCCTGAGCTGCCCTGGCCCAGCCCCAGCCGTGCCCTGGCTGCTGTCCCTGTCCCAGAGCAGGGATGGGAGCTGCCCCTCGGGAGGAGCTGCAGATCCCTGAGCTCTGCCCTCAGTGTGCCCTGCTCCAGCTGCACACACCAAGAGCCCTCAGCTGCTCCAGACCCTTCACCATCCCCTTGTCCCACCTTTGGACACTTTATAAACACCTTCAGATCCTTATTACACCCCGGAGTTCCCCCAGCACTGGAGAGAGGCCATCCCAGCCCAGAGCAGGGCAGGACAATCCTTCCCTTGAGCAGCCCTGGCTCTGAGATCCCACCAAAGCCCAGCCCCAGAGCATCCCCAGCCCCACTGGGAGCTCCCAGGGACACTCAGTGGCCATGGACAGCAGAGATCTCCTGGAGGGAGGGTTGGCTGTGGGAGAGAGAAAGGAAACTGCCCCAAGAACAGCAGAGAACTGCCCAGCTCTGACAGCTGGGGACAGAACACACAGCCCCAGGTAAATCTTTCAGCCTAAACACTTCTCTGCTGCATCTCCCCCTGGCTGTTTCCCATCCCTGGAAAAGCTTTTCACCCAGCGTGGGGGGCTGGGGAGGTTTGCTGCCCTCTGTGCAGCTCTGGTTGATTCCCTGCAGCTCTGGGCCAGAATTTGGGAATCTGGGAGGGAGCAGAGCTGGTGGCAGCTCCATCTACCCAGCAGATCCAGAGCAGAGATCACGCGTGGCATTCACATTCTCTGGAAAAATCCCTTCACCCAGGATTCTTCTTCTGGGAAGCTGAGAAGCCTCAGAGAAAAGGAAAACAATTCTTATCTCATTTGCTTCTCCTGTGTTGTGCTCATGTGGAATGTGGTTGGAGATTGTTACCCACAGGTGATTGTTCCATTGCATTCTGCTGTGAGTTGTTTTCACTCTTTGGCCAATCAGGGCCAAGCTGTGTCAGGACTCTGGAAAGAGTCACGAGTTTTCATTATTATCTTTTTTAGCCTTCTGTAAGTATCCTTTCTGTATTCTTTAGTATAGTTTAGAATAGCATTCTTTAATATCATATAGTATCATAAAATAATAAATTAGCCTTCTGAGAACATGGAGTCAGATTCATCATTCCTTCATCTGGGAATCCCAAAAATATAATAATCAATCATTGAATACAATATTCAATCAATGAATAATTGAGTTGTTATTATTATATTCAATATTCTATTGAATATAATATTCAATCTTCAATTATTAAATGTGAGCTGTTATTATATTCAGTATTCAATTGAATAATTGAATATATTTAATATTAAATTATTAATTGAATATTGAATTATTGAATCACAGAATTATAGAATCACAGAATCATGGAATCACTGAATTTTTGAATCCTTGAATAATTGAGTTATTATTATATTCAATATTCAATTGAATACAGTATTCCATATTCAATTATTAAATATGAGCTCTTATTATTGTATTCAATATTCAATTGACTATTGAATATATTCAATCTTCAATTGTATATTGAATATATTTCATATTCAATTATTCATTGAATATTGAATATTGAAACAGAATCACAGAATTATAGGCTCACAGAATCATGGAATCACTGAATTATTGAATCATAGAATAATGGAATCACTGAATTACTGAATTATTGAATTATTGAATCAAAGAATCACAGAATTACAGAATCACGGAATTATGGAATCATGGAATCACTGAATTATTCAATCATTGAATCATAGAATTATTGAAACATAGAATCATAGAATCACGGAATCATGGAATCATAGAATAACTGAGTTATTCAATCACTGAATAATTGAGTTGTTATTATTATATTCAATATTCAATTGAATACAGTATTCAATATTCAATTATTAAATATGAATGTTATTATATTCAATGTTCAATTGCATATTGAATATATTAGATATTCAATTTAATATTGAGTATATTTCATAGTCAATTATTCATTGAATATTGAATTATTGAATCATAGAATCACAGAATTATAGGCTCACAGAATCATGGAATCATTGAATTATTGCATCATAGAATCAAAGAATCACAGAATTATTGAATCATTGAATCAAAGAATCACAGAATTACAGAATCACGGAATTATGGAATCATGGAATCATTGAGTCATGGAATCACTGAATTATTCAATCATTGAATCATAGAATTATTGAAACATAGAATCACAGAATTACAGAATTATAGAATCATGGAATCACTGAATTATTCAATTATTCAATAACTGAATAATTGTTATTATTACATTCAATATTCAATTGAAGATTGAATATATTCAATCTTCAATTGAATACTGAATATATTTCATATTCAATTATTAATTGAATATCGAATTATTGAATCACAGAATGATGGACTCACAGAATCACGGAATCACTGAATCATTGAATCATTGAATTACTGATTTTGGGAGGCCCTCAGAGGCAGGGCAGATGCCAGGAGCAGCTCAGAGAACCCTCTCTGGAAGCCTGTGTGTCCCACAGAGGTTCTGCTGAGCTGCAGCAGGAGCAGGAAGCTCCCAGCACAATGCTCAATGAGGGCCTTTCTCCCGGCCAGGGTGTTTATTCCCATTTATCCCCATTTATTCCCATTTATTGCTGCACAGCCCGGCTCTCAGCCCAGGAAGGCTCCTCTCCCAGGAGAATGGGGTGATTATGTGGGAGCAGCGCTCTGCCAGCGGGGCTTCCCCCGTCCCGTCCCCAGCCCAGCAGCGCCCGGGGCACAGATGTCACCATTGATGTCCCCAGGTCCTGCCGAGCTCAATGGAGCTCATTCATTGCTCCAGCACCAACAGGTGACAGCAACGGGGCTTTCCCCAGTTCTTCGCAGGCTCGATCTCCTGCCTGCCCTGCAGGATTACAGAATCACGGAAATACAGAATCATGGAATCACTGAATGATTCAATCATTGAATCATACAATTATTGAATTATTGAATCATAGAATCACAGAATCACGGAAATATAGAATCATGGAATCACTGAATGATTCAATCATTGAATCATACAATTATTGAATTATTGAATCATAGAATCACAGAATTGTGGAAATATAGAATCGTGGAATCACTGAGTTATTCAATCGTTGAATCATAGAATTATTGGATTGTTGAATCATAGAATTGCAGAATCGTGGAATCATGGAATCATGGAATCACTAAATTATTCAATCATTGAATCATAGAATTACTGAATTATTGAACCATAGAATCACAGAATTATTCAATCATCAACTGAATTATTATTATATTGAACAACTGAACTCAATTGAACAATTGAGTTATTATTATATTCAATGTTCGATTCAATATTGAATATATGTAATATTCAATTGTTCATTGGATATTGAATGATTGAATCATAGAATCACAGAATAATAGAATCACAGAATCATGGAATTCTTAAATCATTGAATAATTGAGTTGTCATTATTATATTTAATATTCAATTGAATATAATATTCAATATGAAATTGTTAATTATGAGTTGTTATTTTATTTTCAATATTCAATTGAATATTGACTATATTCAATATTCAATTATTCTTTTAATATTGAACCATTGAATCATAGAATCACAGAATAATAGAATAATGGAATCACGGAATCATGGAATTATTAAATCATTGAATAATTGAATTGCTATTATTATATTCAATATTCAGTTGAATATATTAGTCAATATTAAATTATTAATTATGAGCTATTATTATATCAAATATTTAATTGACTATTGAATATATTCAAAATCAATTATTCATTGAATATTGAATTATTGACTCATAGAATCACAGAACTATAGAATCATGGAATCACTGAATTATTGAATCATTGAATCATAGAATTATTGAATTACAGAATCACTGAATTATTGAATCACAGAACTACAGAATCATAGAACCATGGAATCACTGAATTATTGAATCATTGAATTCTTGAATCCCAGAATACTGGAATGGTTTGGGGTGAAAGGACCTTCAGTCCCACCCCACCCCTGCTATGGCAGGGGCACCTCCCACTGTCCCAGGTGCTCCCAGCCCTGTCCAGCCTGGCCTGGGACACCTCCAGGGATGGGGACGGTCTGGTTCCCTTCCCCACGAGGCAATGCAATGAATAAACTCATCCAAAAGGCTCTGTAGCTCTGGGAAGCTCTCCTCCACACTTGGAGGCGTTTTATTTCCCTGGGGTGTTTCATTTTCGCTCTGAGTGTCATTTCCTTAATGAAGATGAATGAAGGAAACAGCATTTTAAAGAGCCTGACCCCTGGCAAACAAAACCAATTCCCCTGTGCTCAGCCTCAGCCTCTGGCACCCTTTTGCCTTGGTAACAATTCTCTTTTTCTCAGCTGTTTTTGCTGCCTTTGAGGCAGCAATTCCTGAAATGCACAGCAAATCAGCTCCAAATTAGCCCAAAACTGACCCACTGCTCCTTTCCAGTCCAGAGCTAAACAAATTTACAGAGCAGCACTTGTGATCCCAGGCTCACACAGCCAACACCAGGATCTGACAAACCCCAAATGCCCCATCCCTTGTCATAAGTGAGATTCAGTTTGTGTTGAGTTGGGGTTGAGTTGATTGTTGTGACCTTAGGAGGGGAATTGTTGTTTTGGGGGGTTGGTCGGTGTTCTTTGCAGGTTGAGGAGGAGGAGGAGGAGGAGGAGGAGGAGGAGGAGGAGAAGTGCACTGCCACCCCTGAAAGGCACCTTCACCCCAGGAGGGGAGGAGGTGGCAGCATCCAGACCAACACCCAACGCTCTGACACCCCGAGGATCCTGCCAGGGGTTTGTGAGCATCACCACAAGACTTTCCAGCCCTTTGGTGGTTTTCCTGTTATTCTCTGTTGAGTTTTAACTTTTTTTTTTTTTTTTTCAGGGTTGGGATTAAATGTGTGAGATGATATTTCTCATTTGGACTCAGATGTTTGTTAGTTCTTATCTCTGTCACAGTCTCACAGACCCTGAGTTCTGCAGCACTTCACACTCACACACTGAAAACTGGGATGCATCTGTCTCTTTTCAAGGCCTTTTAGGGATAAACTGTCCAATTAAAAATGACACCTCAATTATTTTCACTTTTAACCCAATAACCAACCACCTGTGGCCCTCAATGGGGACTTTTTGTCCAATTACACAAAACCACCCAAACCCATGGAGAAGGAGAAGGAGAAGGAGAAGGAGAAGGAGAAGGAGAAGGAGAAGGAGAAGGAGAAGGAGAAGGAGAAGGAGAAGGAGAAGGAGAAGGAGAAGGAGAAGGAGAAGGAGAAGGAGAAGGAGAAGGAGAAGGAGAAGGAGAAGGAGAAGGAGAAGGAGAAGGAGAAGGAGAAGGAGAAGGAGAAGGAGAAGGAGAAGGAGAAGCCCAGCGTCCGCCTCAAAACCTCCATCTTGCTCCATATATATTACTATATTCTAAGACCTTAAACTCTAAGTTTCCCACCCTGTGCTATCACTCACTCCTATCCAAACTCCACACCCACAATCCCAGTTCTGTCATTCCATTCTGGAAGCTTCTCCACAGCCTCAGGTCAGTGCAGTGTTCTCTTGGGGGTCAGTGCCTGGCAGCACAGAAAGTTTCAAATTCTCAATAACCAGTGTTCCAGCAGCTCTGCAGTGAGGTGGGCACATCACAGTGCCAGGGCTTGTGGCCATCTCTGGTGCGCTCAGGGTGGGATTGTTGGGGCGTCCTGTGTGGGAACAGGACTTGGGCTGGGGGGTCCTGCAGGTCTCTCCCTGCTCAGGACGTGCTGTGCTCATATGAGCTGGGGCACTCAGCGTGGCAGCGCTGCCTCACCCTGCTCTGCCTCCTCGCGAAGAACAAAAACTGCCCCAAATCTGCCCTCAGCAGCTTCAGAGGAGGGGAAAAACCTCATGGGCAACTTCAGAGTTCGGTACAACCTCCCTGGACACTGACTGGGCCTCAGCTCAGGCTCAGCTTCTGCTTCCCTTGCTTGGGGACCCCACTGAGGGCACAGGGCAGGTTCCCTTTGACCAAGTGAGGGCACAGGGCAGGTTCCCTTTGGGCAGGGGACACCCAGCCTGAGAGCACAGGGCAGGTTCGCTCCTGTCCCAGGTCCCTGGGCACAGGGCAGGTTCCCCTTGCTGGTTCCCTCCTGGCCCAGCCTGAGGCAGAGCCACTGCTCCTGTCCCTGAGCCCCCTTTGCTCCAGGCTGAGCCCTCCTGGCAGGAGCCCTGCAGCCCCCCCTGAGCCTGGGCTCCAGGCCCCCTTCCCAGCTCCCTCAGCCTCTCCTGGGGCTCCAGACCCTTCCCAGCTCCCTCAGCCTCTCCTGGGGCTCCAGGCCCTTCCCAGCTCCCTCAGCCCCTCCTGGGGCTCCAGGCCCTTCCCAGCTCCCTCAGCCCCTCCTGGGGCTCCAGGCCCTTCCCAGCTCCCTCAGCCTCCTCCTGGGGCTCCAGGCCCTTCCCAGCTCCCTCAGCCCCTCCTGGGGCTCCAGGCCCTTCCCAGCTCCCTCAGCCTCTCCTGGGGCTCCAGACCTTCCCCAGCTCCATTCCCTGCCCTGGATGTGCTCCAGCCCCTCCAGGCCCTGTTTGCAGTGAGGGGCCCAGGAGGAATGAGGTGACAGTGTGGGAAGGCTGAGTCACCTCCTGCTCCTCGGATAGTCATGAAATGCCTTCCTCCACCTCTGGCTCCTCTTCCCCATAGCTCTGAGCACACACAGGTTTTATATCTCCCCTTGAATTCCCAGAGGAATTCCTCATTCCTTCCCTCAGCCATTATCTCTCATTAGATGTGACATCCAGAGCTCTGTGGGTCACTGTCCCTGCACTGAATGTGCTCTGCCACCTCCCACACACCTCCAGGAGAAAGAGCTTGTCCAGAGTTTAATGTGACACTTCAGCCTTAGGGAAAAAAAAAAAAAAAAAGAGAAAATCCAAAAATTCCTCCTGGCTGCCAGGCCTGGGTTACAATCAGCAAATCACCTCGGCTGTTTCACCTCAGGGTAAAACTTGGAAAGCTCAGTTCCTTTCTATGAATCACCCTCAACAAACAGCCCCAATTAAGAGATAAAACATTGCTACCACAACAGCAGCTTGGGCAGGGATTTATTTTTAGAAGCTGCTTAAAATAGTGTGTGGTACCTCAATGAAAACCATCCCCTGTGTGCTGGTACGGGCTGATGTCAGAGCAGTGAGACACTCCTGAGGGACACACACTTCACACCCTCCCCAGGCCTCCTGCACAGCACCAAGCTGAGAGAAAACACTGAAGAAAAACAGGCAAGGAAACCCAGAATTGGTCTTAACACCTCCCTGTGAGTGTAGTAAGATGCCAGGGTTTGCAGAGAGGGGTGTAAAGGGATGAGTCAAAGCAGATTTTGGAAGTGACAACATTTCCTACTAAAAAGTGAGCAGAAAAGGCTCTTTGGATTTTGGGAAGGGTTTTGGGTTCTGAGAGCCAACCCTGGGGCTGAAACGGGTTCTGGTGCAAAGTCTTAATTTGAGAGGCCCCTGATAAGGAGATGCCACTGTCCCAGTGGGACCAGCAGGGATCTGGGGACAACTTCTGATCTGGCACTGCAGCACAACCCTCTGCACCTGGGGAGTGGTGGCAAAGCAAAGTCACAGGATCTCAGAATGCCCTGAGCTGGAGGGATCCCCAGGATCATCCAGTGCAGCCCATGGCCCTGCCCAGACCCCCACCAACCCCACCCTGGGCATCCCTGCAGCGCTGCCCAAATTTCTCCCCCATCCTTCATCTCCCCCATCCTCCCTCTCTCACACAATCATGGAATGTGCTGAGCTGGAAGGGACCCACAGGGATGATCAATGCCAAAGCCAAACCCTGCCCAGAGCCCCCAGCAAGCCCAGCCTGGGCATCCCTGGAGCTCTGGCAGCCTCGGGGCCATGCCCATTCCCTGGGCAACCTGGGCAGTGCCAGCACCCTCTGGGGAAAGAGCCTTGCCCTGAGCTCCAGCCTGAGCTGCCCTGGCCCCTCTGTGCCCACCCTGCACCTCCTTGTGCCCTTTTGGGGTTGGCAGCCCTGGGTGAGGACAGGGCTGAATCCCAGCAAGGTCAGATGTGAGGGATACAAAACACCAGAACTTCATGGTGTTGAAACCAAGTATGACAAGAAAAGCTGAATCAAAACCTGAAGTCCCCCTGTGTCCCACTGGGGACGCCCAACATTGACTGCTGAGACCTGTCCTGGGCCCCTGGTGACAAGGACATGGAGGGGCTGGAGTGTGTCCAGGGCAGGGAACAGAGCTGGGGAAGGGAATGGAGCCCCAGGAGAGGCTGAGGGAGCTGGGAAGGGGCTCAGCCTGGAGCAAAGGAGGCTCAGGGGGGACCTGGAGCTGCAGAGGAAAACTCCCCCCTTGTGCAGGACCCCTGCTGCAGCAGAGCCACAGCTGGCACTGCAGGAGGGCTGAGCCCCCATGGGATGGGGCTGTGCCCCCGCCCTGACCCACAGCGTGCCAGGGCCTGCTCTCACTCTGGCTGTGGGGTTTTGTATTACTGCATCTTTATTTTTTTTTTATTTTCTTCCCTATTAAAGAACTGTAATTCCTATTCCCATATCTTTGCCTGAGAGCCCCTTAATTTCAAAATTACAATAATTCAGAGGGAGGGGGTTTGCCTTTTCCATTTCAGGAGAGGCTCCTGCCCTCCTCAGCAGAACCCTGGCTGTTCAAACCAAGAGAAGAAGTGAGGAGAAAAGTCAGGGACATAAACAAGTGAGCAAAGAGGCAGCTCTGGGTGAGGCACACGGGTGGAAAATTACAGGAGTGTTGGGACAGAGGGAAAAAGCCTCATGTGGGATGGAGCAGCAGAGCACGAGCAGAACCAGGCTGCTACCAGAGGGGAGATTTGGTACAATCCTCAAAAAAACAACCCCAAAAACCACTTTTGAGGACACCCAGGGAGAGCTGGGTCACCTCCACATGGGAACAGGGACAGCAGATGGATTTCCTGACGATGAAAGATGCAAGAGAAGATGGAGAATTAATGGCTCTAAATGCTGGGTGCAGCATAATTCTCCCTAAAAGCCCAACCAGGCAGAGATTTTTACACTGCCTAGGTGAAAGAACTCAAAAATATCACTAAAACTCACAGAGGTTTTCAACAAAACTCCTTAGACCTGTTTTTATTCCACACAAATAAAAACCAGGTGGCCAAATTAATCCTAATTAAGCTGATTAGGTTTATTGCAGGGCTAAGAATCATTCACTGATAACACAAGGGGGTTTTTTTTTCACCCTCTCTCTCCAAAGAGAGTTCCCTTTGTGCACCTGCTTTTAACACCGCCCTGATGAGAGCACATCCCAATATAATTCCATTATGGCTGGGAGAAGTTTCATCCATCCACTGAAATTCAGGAATGAATACAAAACCATGCACATTATGTACTCTCTGCAGGGATATTTCAAGCTTTTCCCCTCAAAGTAAATCAGTTTTATGTCATTAAAGCCCTTGAAAATATCAAGCTGCAAGGCTTTGCTCCCAGAACTTCATTTCCTCTCAATTTCTTGTGACTTTGGAGAAGGCAGGTCGCAGAAATTGGCATTTCCCACTCCAGCTCAACCCTGCAGCAAACTCTGGTGCCTCAGTTTCCCTCAAATATGGGCATGGCATTTCAGAGGAGCTGAAAATCCTAACCCATGATCATTTCTAGGAAATCTGAGGTGCAAACCAAGCAGGGATTTTTATTTGTTTAAATTTAACTTCCAGAACCAGTAGAGGGTACACAGAAAGCCTAAAACCAAGAATGCTCTGACAAACACAAGAGCAAAGCCTGGATTTAGACTCCTCCTGAGGGAAAAACAAGGAATTAATTCATTTTATTTGCACCTGATCACCTTTGGGGCCCTGGATTTGTTTTCATTTCTTATTTGCTAAGCCCTGACAGTCACAGGGACACCAGCAGTGGCTGCCCACTGGACCTTGTCCCTGGGGACAGCCTGTGGCTCTGCCCCTTTCCATTATAAATATCAATCTGGTCTATAATAAACCTTTTATTCCTCAGAAAGTCATAAATCCTGGAATTCTTGCCATCTCCACCGAAACGAGCCCGTGCAGATACAGGTACAATCACACAGTGTTGGAAAGAGGGCAAAATTCCAAGGGTTTGGAGCATCCAGAGATGCTTAAAATGCATGAAATAAACCCACTTTGCATGAAATGAACCCAGTTTGCATGAAATGAACCCAGTCTGCATTTCTGCCCTCGGGGTCTCAGCCCCAAACTCTCCTTGAGGAACGAGGGGGAGCCAAAGGCAGCTCTGAGGGGTCCATGGCAGGTGGGGAGTGAAGGAAAAGCCAAAACTGCCCAAATCCAAGGGGAAAGGCTGAATTGCTGATTTTCTAGGGATGGTTTGGGTTGGAAGGGAAATTAATTCAATCCAGTTCCACCCCAGGGACACCTTGAGGCTGCTCCCGCCTGGCCAGGGATGGAGCAGCCACAGCAGCTCTGGGAATTCCATCCCAGCCCCTCCTGTCCCTGCCAGGGAACAATTCCCGATTCCCAAAACCCAACCATCCCCCCAAATCACACTTTCTTCCCTTTCCCATTCCAAACCCTGCACAGAAACAGGCCCTGACATGACAAATAATCTGATTTTTCATTACAAACGTTCCAAACTGATGGAATCTCTTTGGGACACAAATCCCATTCATCCCAGGGAAAAATTCCTTCCCAAAACCAAACCATCCCCCAAATCACACTTTCTTCCCTTTCCCACTCCAAACCCTGCACAAACCAGCTTTACTCAGGCCCTGACCACAAATTTTATGATTTTTCAATACAAACGTCCGAAGCTGATGGAATCCCCTGTTTGGGACACAAATCCCACTCTCACAGGGAACAATTCCTTCCCAAAACCCAAACAATCCCTACATGACAATTTTTTCCCTTTCCCACTCCAAACCCTGCACAGAACCAGGCCCTGGCACCACAAATATTCTGATTTTTCATTACAAACTTTCCACGATGATGGAATCCTCTCTGTGGGACACAAATCCTATTCTCCTAGGGAACAATTCCTAATTCCCAAAATCCAACCAATCGCCAAATCACACTTTCTTCCATTTCCTTTTCCCTGCACAAAACCAGGCTCTGACACCACAAATAATCTGATTTTTCATTACAAATGTCCCAGGCTGATGGAATCCCCTCTTTGGGACACAAATCCCACCATCCCAGGGAACAATTCCCGATTCCCAAAACCCAACCAATCCCCAAATCACACTTTCTTCCATTTCCTTTTCCCTGCACAGAACCAGGCTCTGACACCACAAATAATCTGATTTTTCATTACAAACGTTCCAATCTCCATTCTGGGACACAAATCCCACTCTCCCAGGGAACAATTCCTTCCCAAAACCCAACCAACCCCCAAATCACACTTTCTTCCCTTTCTCACTCCAAGCCCTGCACAGAACCAGCCTTGCTCAGGCCCTGACCACAAATTTTCTGATTTTTCATTACAAATGTCCCAGGCTGATGGAATCCCCTCTTTGGGACAAAAATCCCACCATCCCAGGGAACAATTCCTTCCCAAAACCAAACCATCCCCCCAAATCACACTTTCTTCCCTTTCCTGCTCCAAACCCTGCACAAAACCAGGCCCTGACACCACAAATAATCTGATTTTTCATTACAAACATTCCAAGCTGATGGAATTCCCTGTTTGGGACACAAATCCCACTCTCACAGGAAAAATTCCTAATTCCCAAAACCCAACCAACCCCCAAATCACACTCCAAACCCTTCCCTATTCCAAACCCTGCACAGAACCAGGCCCCGCCACCACAAATATTCTGATTTTTCATTACAAATGTTCCAATCCCCTCTGTGGGACACAAATCCCACCAGCCTGAGGAGCTGTGCTCCATTTTGGACCTTCTGGACCTTTTGCAAGGAAAATGAAGCATTTTCAGAGTGTCCCAAGGATATTCTGAGCTGGAAGGGACCCACCAGGATCATCAAATCCAATTCCACAATGCCCAAGGGAAAGTGGGAGCTCCAGCACAGGTTGGAACCTTTAAAATGCATTTGGAGGATGGAAAATTAGATTTTCTTACTAAAATTGCTGCAGATACCAGGCTGGGACAGGCTGCAGGTGCTTCAGAGCCAGGATTAGGAGTCGAAATGGTCTTGATAAATTGTAGAAATGGTCTGGAAGAAACAAGAAAAAAAGAAAAAAAGACTTCAGGAATGATGGGGAATTGGTGAGGCAGGAATAATCAATGGCATGGTCACCAGGGAGATAAATACAGGCTTGAAAGGGTGGGGTTTGGGAAATCTCAGGATTTCCAGGATCTGAACATGAAATAGTGCAATAAAATAAAACCCAACATGAAATAGTGATAGTGCAATAAAATAAACCCCAACATCTGCTGTGATGCAGAGACAAAATGTCCAACAAACAAACAAAGGGAACTTTCCATCTCCTTGGCCCCACTGAGGTGCTGGTGTTGGACATTTCAGTGAAATCACAGACAAATTCCCAATAAGGACAAGGAGAATGATCTGACATGGGTGGACAGAGCACAGAGTGGAAATCCAGAGTGGAAAATCAGATTTATGGCACCATTTTGGTTGGACATTTCAGTCAAATCACAGGTAAATGCCCAAGGAGAATGATCTGAGATGGAAAGAGAGGGCACAGAGTGGAAATCCAGAGAGAAAAATCAGATTTGTGGCATCGTTTTGGTTGGGCATGTCAGTGAAATCACAGATAAATTCCCAAGGACAAGGAGAATGATCTGAGATGGGTGGAGAGAGCAAAGGCTGGAAATCCAGAGAGGAAAATCAAATTTGTGACCTCATTAGGGTTGGAAAAGCCCTCCAGGACCATCCAGCCCAACCACAAACCAGCACCACCATGGCCACCACCAAGCCATGTCCCCAAGTGTCACACCCAGGGGTTTGTTGGACATTTCCAGGGATGGGGACTCACATTCCCAGTGTGGGGAGTTTGGAGTGAAGACCACAGGGAGGACTCGCCCTGCTCTTCAAACCCACCCCAAGGGACACAACACAAGGGACAAATCACCTGTAGGGTTTGTCAGGGGGGTCCCTGCTGGGGAAGATTAAACAGGAAACCCTTATCAATATGATTGCCTGGCAAAAGAGTTTGAGAATATGGAAACTCTAAGCGAGATTGAAATGAAAGCAAGCTCTGAGATGCCTCAGTTCCTGAACAACTGGAAAACAATGGCATGGCCAGCTGAAGGTGATCCCCTTTTGATCAAACAATACCCTCTGCTTGCAGACAGGCCCAAGGCTCAGAGCAGCCCCTGCCAGCTTGGCAGAAGGGGCCCAAAGAGGAGTTTGTAGGGTTTAAAATGGAACCCAGTGTGGTAATGTAATGATTCTTATAGTAAATATAGTGTACATATATATATATATATATATATATATATATATATAGTAACTCTAGTTCTTATAGTACATAATAGTTATATACATATCTTATAGTATGTGAATGTTTTATACTAATATTATAGTATGTAAATGCTGTAGGATTTGTATCTTGTACTATATTGGTTAGTGAGAATGAGAATATCCAGCACAGAAGAAGATTTATGGTATTGTAAGGGGAACTTTGCGCTTTTCCCTCTTGCTTTTATTCTTCGCTCTCTCTCATCCTCTTTACCACACTCTTGCCTTATTTCTCTTTACCACTTTCTTTACCTCTTTTTCCCTTTTGCTTTTATTCTTTCTCTCTCTCACCCTCTCTCCCCCTCTCCTCTCTGGGCCCTGCTCTGAGCTGTGGCTGGCAGCTCCCAGCAGGGCCCTGCACCCAGGCCCTTTGCAATAAACCACAAGTTCCCAGCCCTGGCTGCAGAGATCTCTGCTCTCCGTCCATCCCCAACATCCTACCCCCGTCACTCCCACAGTCACAGCCCTAAATTGCACCAGACACCCCAGGAGGAGTTCCCTGAGTGGGAATTCAAGGAATTCAAGGACTCTCCAACACCTGGATCAGGGAATTTAAGGCACAGCCCACCAGGAGCTGGCTTTACCTTGGACTCCCAATTTTCTTTCTTTCCAAGGGTAGAAAAACCCCTCAGGAAGCAACTCAATGGCTCAATTACACAAGTTAATTAACGAAATTAACAGCTTCTCCAGCACATCACCCACACAGCTGTCTGCACAGGGGAAAGAAGTAAAATTCCATCAATTTTGTGGAGAAGAAACAGAGATTGAAGAGACCAAGACATGCCAGCATCACCAGAGGGCCAGGATCAATGGAGGGGAGCCCTGTCCTGTGAAATAATCCAAAAAATGACCCTTTTAATTAGAGAAAATTTAAAAATTCAACTCAAACATCTGCAGGTGCCCTTCACGTGACAGGATCTCAAAGCAGTTTTATTTTTGCACTTCTGCCTTCCCACAGAGCAGACAAACCCTTCATTGCGGGTGGAAGGCTCAGCAGAGCTGCTCTGATTCCTCAGCAGGAACCAGGCTGGGGCTGGGGGCTCTTGAGTGCCTGACAGGATTTTCACCATCTCCACAAAGCCCAAAAATACATCCAGAGTGGGCTCTGCTCCCCCAGAGCCTCCCTGGGCTGGCAGAGGGGCCCCAGCTCTGTTTGGGGACAGCTTAATCCAGGCTTGTTACCAACAAAACCTTCCTTGGGCACAGCTGGGAACAGGGAGGATCTGGGGTTTCCCCAGGGATCTCAAGAGGTCAAAAGGAACCTCCCAGCATCACCCTGGGCACAGAGAAGCTGCCCCTGGAGCCCTGGCAGTGCCCAAGGCCAGGCTGGACACTGGGGCTGGCAGCACCTGGCACAGGGGGAGGTGTCCCTGGGCTGCAATGAGCTGGCATTGAAGATCCCTTCCCACCCAAACCACTCTGGCATTCACATTCCTGAATCAAGGATGGAAAGCAGCACCAAACCCCATGGCAGCAAATGGAGAAAGGAAAGGAAAGAATGATTTCCTGGCTGGTTGCAGGTGCCCCCAGTGCCATTTGCCACAGGGGGTTTGTAGCCTGGCAAGGCCTGGTTAGAGAGGTTTGGGCTCTGCCAGGGTGCCCAGAGCAGCTGTGGCTGCCCCTGGAGCCCTGGCAGTGCCCAAGGCCAGGCTGGAGCACCTGGCACAGTGGGAGCTGTCCCTGCCATGGCAGGGGTGGCACTGGGTGGGATTTAAGGGCCCTTCCAGCCATAATTCCTTAATTCTGTGATTCTCCACCTATGGTGTGAGTTTTGCCTCACTTCCAGTGATGGAGCAGCTTTGGGAATTCCATCCCAGCCCCTCCCCACCCTCCCAGGGATCAATTCCTTCCCAAAACCCAGCCAAGCCCCAAATCACACTTTTTTCCCTGTCACACAGAACCAGGCCTTGACACCACAAATAATCTGATTTTTCATTACAACCATTCCATGATGATGGAATCCCCTCTTTGGGACTCAAATTCCACTCTCACAGGGAACAATTCCCAATTCCCAAATCCCAACCAAGCCCCAAATCACACTTTCTTCCCTTTCCCATTCCAAGCCCTGCACAGAAACAGGCCCTGACACCACAAATAATCAGATTTTTCATTACAAATGTTCCAAGCTGATGGAATCCCCTCTGTGGGACACAAATCCCACCAGCCTGAGGAGCTGTGCTCCATTTTGGACCTTCTGGACCTTTTGCAAGGAAAATGAAGCATTTTCAGAGTGGCCCCAGGTTGCTGTTGGGCTCCTCGGCCCCCAGAGCCCCATGACCACACCAAGCCTCCCCAGCCAAAGCAGGATCCGGAATGTCTCTGCTTTCCTGGGAAATATTTTCAATATTTTGAAATACTTTCAATATTTCAAACTATCAACAATATTTTCTGAAAATATCAATGTTTTCCTGGAAATCGGGATGGGAATCAGGACTGGGCTGCCCTGCCCACCAGGAGCAGCCACATCAGGGCTCCCAGGCTGGGAGGGGAGGGAAGTTTGGGGTTGGAATCTGTGGACAGAGCATTGGAGGTGCCAAAAACTCCTCTGGGCAACCCCAGCCTGGTGGGGAGGAGGAATTCCTTCCCCTGCTGCCGGGAATGGGAAGGGAAAAAGGGGGAAGGGAAGGGAAGGGAAGGGAAGGGAAGGGAAGGGAAGGGAAGGGAAGGGAAGGGAAGGGAAGGGGGAAGGGAAGGGGGAAGGGAAGGAAGGGGGAAGGGAAGGGAAGGGGGAAGGAGGGAAGGGAAGGGAAGGGAAGGGAAGGGAAGGGAAGGGAAGGGAAGGGAAGGGAAGGGAAGATCCTGAAGCATTCCATGATCCTATGATCACCAAGCCCTCACTGCCACCTGGCTGTGGAGAACCTGGGAGAGTTCAGTGCCAGAACAGACTTATCACAAGGGAATTTTCATTTTAATAGCAAAATAATAAAAAAAATAATAAATCAGGATCCCACTTCAGAATCAGACAGTGAGCGCTGCCCTGGCTGCAGCAGGAATTTCTGCCCATCCCTCCCTGGCTGCTGAGGCTTCCCCAGCCACAAAACACCAATGGAAATGACCGCTGGCCTTGCTGATGGACAAACAGCCCAACATTTCATCCCAACATTTCCTTCTGCATGTCTCTGACAAGTGAAGCTCCAGCCTGGTTCAGCAGCATCCTGAAAAGTCACAGCCAGGCTCCTGCTGCTCAGCTCCAGCTTAAATGGGAGCCATCAGCCCCTCCTGGGCTTGGAATGAAGAATTTTAGGTTAAAAGAGAAAAAAAAAAAAAAAGGAGCAGTGCAGGCACTGGAGATGAAGCAGCTTCAGAACCTCTTTTATCAGGGCAGCTTCCACCTCCAGGCTGGAGTTAGAAATTCATTTCCCAGCCACAGATACGAATCCCCAACAATTCCTCTCACCCTCCCCGAGCCAGGGCAGGGTGGCAGCTCCTGGCAGCTCCTGCAGCCCTGCTGGGGCTGGTGGCACTGCCAGAACCAATGGCCAGCCTGGCCTGGAAGTGGGGAAAGGGGGGATGAGGCTCCCCTGGGGGTCAGGACACCCCTGGAGATGCCAATTCCATGGATCCCTGCAGAGCTTGGAGCTGCTGCTCTGAGGAGCCACATCACAGAATCCCAGAATTGTTTGGGGGTTTAAAGGAAGGGACTTCAAAACTCATCTTGGCCCATGGGCAGGGACACCTCCCCTGGTGGCTCCAGTGTCCAGCCTGGCCTGGGACAGCCCCAGGGATGCAGGGGCAGCCCCAGCTGCTGCTGTCCCCTGCAGGGAGGTGACAGTTGGGGTTGCACCCCACCCTTCAGCCCAGCTTTGACACACACACAGCACCTTGTGCTCTCCTTCCCCCACAAAACCTGCCTGGAGCCCCAGCATGGGCTGGCACTGAGGGACCTCGGGGGGATCTGCAGCCTGACAGGGCCAGAGGTGCAGATTTGGAGGAGAGTCCAGAGAAATTCCCTTTTCCCAGTGGCTCAGCCCTGTGACCGTGTTCACAGGAGTTCTTGGATGAGGGAAGAGACGAGGATCTGACTCCATGTTTCAGAAGGCTGATTTATTTTATGATATATATTACATTAAAACTATACTAAAGGAACAGAAGAAAGGATTTCATCAGAAGGCTGGCTAAGAATAGAATAGGAAAGAATGATAACAAAGGTTTGTGACTCGGCTCTCTGTCTGAGCCAGCTGAGCTGTGATTGGCCATTAACCAGAAACAACCACATGAAACAAATCCCAGATGCACCTGTTGCATTCCACAGCAGCAGATAACCATTGTTTGCATTTTGTTCCTGAGGCCTCTCAGCTTCTCAGGAGGAAAAATCCTAAGGAAAGGATTTTCTATAAAAATGTCTGGGACACAGCCCTGATTCCAGAGCAGCACAAACTGCTGGGATGGCTTTTCCCTTCTCATCCCTGCAGCACCTTCAGCTCCAGGGGAGAGCTCAGCTGTGCCCTGGGCCGGGTTCATCCATGGACATTGGGCTCCCTGGAACCTGGGGAAGGGTTCTGGATTGTCCTAGATTGCAAGGCAAGGGGGATTCTATTTTCCATCTGTTACAGCTGGGGCAGCTGTCTTCTGTTCAATGGGCAGTTTTTTGTTTATCTCTTCCACACCCACTCCTCCATCCGGGGAGAAAACTGCTGATAACAGCAATGGAGTGTCCCTGCATGGCTGATAAGAACTACAGCATCCCATTGGGAGATGTGAGCCCAGAGGGAGGAGCCAAGCATTCCTACCCGGATAGAATCTGGAGATTCTGGAACACCAGCACGGCTTCTGCACTGGATTGCCCAGAGGAACAGCAGCTGCCTCTGCCCCTGGACCTTCAGAGGAAGAGACTGCACCTTTCTCCAGGATCCCTGCTCCAGCAGAGCCACCCCTGACACTGCAGGAGGGCTGAGCCACAATTCCAATGGGACTGCTGCCAGCACCCTGACCCACAGGGTGTCAGGCTGGGTTCTGACTCTGGCAGTGTTGGTTTAGTTCACTGCATTGCTTGTTTAATCTTTTTATTTTCTTCCCTATTAAAGAACAGTTATTTCCTGCTCCCATGTTTGTTGCCTGAGAGCCCCTTAATTTAAAACTTACAGCAGTTCAAAAGGGGTGGGGAGGGTTTACATTCTCCATTTCAGGGGAGGCTCCTGCCTTCCTCAGCAGACTCCTGGCTTTCCAAACCAAGACATGGCTTCAGCTGGGATCAGGAAACCAGGAAATACCAGCAGGATCTGGGTCAGGTGGGAGGTTTGTCACTCTTTATCCTGGGCAGGGTGTCCTGGGATCTCTCTCCTCTTCCCCTCCTTGCCTGGAGCCACCCCCACGGCTCTCCTGAGCTGGGGTGGCCGAGTGTGTCCCACCCCAGGCTCAGCCCCTGCATTCCCACATCCCCAGCCCCACACCACCTGTTAAACCCCCAAACCTGCCAAGCTTTCATTCCCTGCCTCCTCTGGGGCTGCAGGCAGGGTTTGGGGTTTCTGAGTTGCTGAGAGCCCTGGCAAGGAGCCCACAGGTGGAAATAACCAAGCAGGAATTTCTCACCCTGCACTGGGCCAGGGTTGGGGCTGTCCTCACCCTGCCAGCCACGGCGCCTCCCATTCACGCTGGGTGTTTGAACCCTGCAGAGCTTTGGGGTGTTCCTGGGGAGCCCTGCTCCCCTCAGAGCACAGCCCCAGGCTTCTCCATGGCCCCTCCAGCCTGGGAATGGGGAAACCAATGGGAATGCTGGGCTTGGGAAGGGAGAATGGAAATAAAGGGCCAAGAGAGGGTTCCCAGGAGGAGAGGCCGGGACTGGTCCCAGCCTGGTGGTCATGACAAGGCCTTGGTTTAATTCCCTGGAAGATGACAGCAAAGTTCTGCTTAGGCATGATCCTAATCTGGCCCCTGATGTTAATTCATCCTGATTCATTGCTCAGAGCACAAGAGACCAGGCAGGAAATGAGTGAAAAGCATTACGGAGAAAAAAAAAAAAAAATCTCTGATTTCACACTTGGTGGTGTGGGGAGCGAAGCTTTGAGGATGCTGCTCTTGCTGCACCAGAAGATATTCACTTTTTTTTTGGTTTGGCTGATGAAGAGCTCTTTCCCCTCACCCTCAGGAGCACTGGATGCAATTAAGCTCAGCAGCAATGGCCCTTAGCAGCTCCTTCCTGTCCGCAGGGAAAATCACACAGAAATGGGGCAGTTTTGGGGTTTTTCTCCCCATCTCAGTGGGTGAATGGCCACTGCAGACATTCAGCTCCTCAGTGCTGTCACCTCCCAAGGATTTCAGCTCATCTGGGCCTGGTTTTAGCTCTGAATCAGGAGCCTGGATGGTTTGAGCTGCTCATTTATTTGAACTCCTCTTGTGCTGGAAGGGTGTTTGGGGTGCAGCAGTGCTGGGAGATGGAGATCCTGAGCTGCTGCCCTGCTCAGAGCCACAGCCCAGCTCCAGCCTGTGCTTTACAGAGCTGCTTTCAGCCCCAAACCGAGATTTCTGCTCCAAATGGCTTTGGAAACTTTTATCCCCCAAGAAAGGAGGAGCAGAAGGCCCAGTCCTGGCCTCTCATCCTGGGAACCCTCTCTTGGCCCTTTATTTCCATTCTCCGTTCCCAAGCCCAGCATTCCCATTGGTTTCCCCGTTCCCAGGCTGGAGGGGCCATGGAGAAGCCTGGGGCTGTGCTCTGAGGGGAGCAGGGCTCCCCAGGAACACCCCAAAGCTCTGCAGGGTTCAAACACCCAGCGTGAATGGGAGGCGCCGTGGCTGTCAGGGTGAGGACAGCCCTGGCCCAGTGCAGGGTGAGAAATTCCTGCTTGGTTATTTCCACCTGTGGGCTCCTTGCCAGGGCTCTCAGCAACTCAGAAACCCCAAACCCTGCCTGCAGCCCCAGAGGAGGCAGGGAATGAAAGCTTGGCAGGTTTGGGGGTTTAACAGGTGGTGTGGGGCTGGGGATGTGGGAATGCAGGGGCTGAGCCAGGGGTGGGACACACTCGGCCACCCCAGCTCAGGAGAGCCATGGGGGTGGCTCCAGGCAAGGAGGGGAAGAGGAGAGACATCCCAGGACACCCTGTGCCACAGACATCTTTTCATAAAAATCCTTTCCTTAGGATTTTTCCTCCTGAGAAGCTGGGAGGCCTCAGGAACAAAATGCAAACAATGGTTATCTGCTGCTGTGGAATGCAACAGGTGCATCTGGGATTGGCCCATGTTGGTTCTTTCTAATTAATGGCCAATCACAGCCCAGCTGGCTTGGACTCTCTGTCTGAGCCACAAACCTTTCTTATTCATTCCATTCTGTTCTTAGCTTAGCTACCTTCTGAAGAAAACCTTTTCTTCTATTCTTTTCGTATAATTATAATGCAATATATATCATAAAATAATCAAGCCTTCTAAAATATTGAGTCAGATCCTCGTCTCTTCCTTCAACATAAGACCCCTGCGAACACTGTCACAACCTGAACTGGATAAAGAGTGACCAAGCTCCCACCTGACCCAGATCCCGCTGGCATTTCCCAGTTTTCTGATGCCAGCTGAAGCCAGAACCCTTCCCCAGGTGCCAGGGAGCCCAATGTCCATGGATGGACCCAGCCCAGGGCACAGCTGAGCTCTCCCCTGGAGCTGAAGGTGCTGCAGGGATGAGAAGGGAAAAGCCATCCCAGCAGTTTGTGCTGCTCTGGAATCAGGGCTGTGTCACAGACATGTTTTATGGAAAATCCTTTCCTTAGGATTTTTCCTCCTGAGAAGCTGAGAGCCCTCAGGAATAAAATGCAAACAATGGTTATCTGCTGCTGTGCAATGCAACAGGTGCATCTGGGATTGGTCTCATGTGGTTGTTTCTAATTAATGGCCAATCACAGTCAGCTGGCTCAGACAGAGAGCCAAGTCACAAAGCTTTGTTATCATTCTTTATTATTCTATTCTTAGCTACTCTTCTGATGAAATCCTTTCCTCTATTCTTTTAGCATAGTTTTAATGTAATATATATCATAAAATAATAAATCAGCCTTCTGAAACATGGAGCCAGATCCTCGTCTCTTCCCTCATCCAAGAACTCCTGTGAACACGGTCACAGGGCTGAGCCACTGGGAAAAGGGAATTTCTCTGGATTCTCCTCCAAATCTGCACCTCTGGCCCTGTCAGGCTGCAGATCCCCCCGAGGTCCCTCAGTGCCAGCCCATGCTGGGGCTCCAGGCAGGTTTTGTGAGGGAAGGAGAGCACAGGGTGCTGTGTGTGTGCCAAAGCTGGGCTGAAGGGTGGGATGCAACCCCAACTGTCACCTCCCTGCAGGGGACAGCAGCAGCTGTGGCTGCCCCTGCATCCCTGGGGCTGTCCCAGGCCAGGCTGGACACTGGAGCCACCAGGGGAGGTGTCCCTGCCCGTGGGCCAAGATGAGTTTTGAAGTCCCTTCCTTTAAACCCCCAAACAATTCTGGGATTCTGTGATGTGGCTCCTCGGAGCAGCAGCTCCAAGCTCTGCAGGGATCCATGGAATTGGCATCTCCAGGGGTGTCCTGACCCCCAGGGGATCCTCATCCCCCCTTTCCCCGCTTCCAGGCCAGGCTGGCCATTGGTTCTGGCAGTGCCACCAGCCCCAGCAGGGCTGCAGGAGCTGCCAGGAGCTGCCACCCTGCCCTGGCTCGGGGAGGGTGAGAGGAATTGTTGGGGATTCGTATCTGTGGCTGGGAAATGAATTTCTAACTCCAGCCTGGAGGTGGAAGCTGCCCTGATAAAAGAGGCTCTGAAGCTGCTTCATCTCCAGTGCCTCCACTGCTCCTTTTTTTTTATTTTTCCCTTTTAACCTAAAATTCTTCATTCCAAGCCCAGGAGGGGCTGATGGCTCCCAGTTAAGCTGGAGCTGAGCAGCAGGAGCCTGGCTGTGACTTTTCAGGATGGTCCCAGGTTTTGAGACCACAATCCAACATGAGACCCTTGAAATAAATCCTCACTCGAGCTCCTCAGTGCCTGTGGCAGCTGCTGTTCATTCATTCCCCCACAGCCACGCCAAGAGAGCACCAAAACCACGGGGAAAATTACTCCTGTGGCCCATTCCTGCTCCTCCTCAGGTTTATTTTACCCAAAAATATTTATTTAATGTATTATATTATAATATCATATTTATTTTGGGTAGTTCAGGCTGAACTCTGCCTTTAGAAATGGCTCAGAGCAGCAAGGGGAGTCACAGGCACAGGGAAGGGCTTTGAGGGTTTGGCACTTGTGCAGAGGAGAAGTTCTGTGCTGCTCTAAAGGAAGTGGAGAGAGGCTGTGAACCGAGATTGAACCAGCAGCTCTTGAGGATGCAATCAGCCAGAGAGAAAAGGGGAAAAAATAAAAACCCAAAATGTCTTTGCAGAACATTGGCCATTGGCTCCATCTGTGAGCAGAAAATGGCACCGAGGCAGAGTCCAGCAGCAAATCAGATGCTCAAAGCTGTGCCCTAACGACTCATTATGGAAAAAATTCTTTGCTTCATCTTCCCCAGTGGTGAAAAATGAAAAATTTCACTCTGCAAGCCCCAAAATTGGAATATCCAGGCTCCTCCCAAGAGCTCACAGCCAGAAAGGGCCCAGCAGCCACCATGGGCACAGGGACTGGGGACACCTGCACTGCTCTGTGCTGGCACACTGGGGACAAACTGGGACCTCTGGGGGGTTTTAAGGCTTTATGAGCTGGATAAACAGAGGGAAGGTGTGGAACTGCTGAAAGGAGCCAGGGCTGGAGCCAGGCTGGGAGAGCTGGGGGTGCTCCCTGGAGAGGAGAAGGCTCCAGGGAGAGCTCAGAGCCCTTGCAGGGCCTGAAGGGGCTCCAGGAGAGCTGCAGAGGGACTGGGGACAAGGATGGAGGGACAGGAGCCAGGGAATGGCTCCCAGTGCCAGAGGGCAGGGCTGGATGGGATCTTGGGCATTGGGAATTGTTCCTTGGCAGGGTGGGCAGGGGCTGGGCTGGGATTGCCAGAGCAGCTGTGGCTGCCCCTGGAGCCCTGGCAGTGCCCAAGGCCAGGCTGGACATTGGGGCTGGCAGCACCTGGCACAGGGGGAGGTGTCCCTGCCATGGCAGGGGTGGCACTGGGCGGGATTTAAGGTCCCTTCCAACCCCAAACCAACCCATGGCTCTGTGACAAAGCCTCTCCCAGCTGAGCTCTCCCAGCCTGGCAGCAGCAGCTCAGTCCCCATGGCTGAATCCCTCAGCATTCCCCTCTCCCTGGTGGAGCAGCTCCCACATTTTGGCCATTTCTGTCCCAACACTCCTTTTCTCCCTCCCTTCCTCCTTTTCTCCTTTCCTACTTTTCTCCTTTTCTCCTTTTCTCCTTTTCTCCTTTTCTCCTTTTCTCCTTTCCTACTTTTCTCCTTTCCTACTTTTCTCCTTTCTCCTTTCCTCCTTTCTTCTTTTCATACTTTTCTCCTTTCTCCTTTCTCCTTTCCTACTTTTCTCTTTTTCTCCTTTTCTCCTTCCCCTTTTCTCCTTTTCTCCTTTCCTCCTTTTTTCCCTTTCTCCATCCTCATCTGGAGCATCTCCCTGACCAATTCGTATTTTTAACTCCACTCCTGCCACCGACTCCCTCTGTACAAAGCTCAGCTGAGTTTTTTCTGTTTGTTGTTTTTTTTTTCCTTATCAGAGAGATTCAAAAAGCCAAAAAGCATCGCATCTCCTGCGTGCACAGAGGTTGTGCTGCACTTGTGCTGGATGACACCAAAGAACCACAAGTGCAGAGCCCCAGGGAGGCCAGGGCTGATGCAAACGGAAAACAAAACAGCCAGAGGAAGTTGTTCTGTCGGGCTTGGTTCTTGCAGGGGCTTTTTGGGGTGGCTTCTTTCCATAGAAAGTTTCCACTGCAGTTTTTGAAATGAAACCCGGGTGTATTTTTGCCCTCAGAGCTGTGAGGTTGGAGCGAGGCTGAGAGGCAGAGAAACAGCACAGAGCTGTGCCCAGGGTGGTGGAGCAGAGTGAGAGCACAAGGAATGGCCCAGAACCATCCCTGGGGCATTGTCTGAAATGAAAACTTGGGGAAAAGTCAAGGTATCATTCAGGAAAGGCACTGGAGAGGTTTCAGTGGGGACAGAACCTTCAGGGTGCAAAGAGAGCCAGAGCTGCACAGGCAGAATTGCTTGGTGGGGTGGAGAAAAGCAGAGGGAACGCCAGGAAAAGTGAAGGGAACAACAGAAAAAGTGGAGGGAAAAACAGAAAAAGTGGAATTAACACCAGGAAAAGTGGAGAGAACACCAGGAAAAGTGGAGGGAACACCAGGGAAAGTGGGAGAAATACCAGAAAAAGTGGAATTAACAACAGGAAAAGTGGATGCCAGGAAATGTGGAGTGAGCACCAGGAAAAGTGGAGGGAACACCGGGAAAAGTGGGATGAATACCCAATTAATTCCACCAGGAAAAGTGGAATTAACACTAGGAAAAGTGGAGGGAACATCGGGAAATGTGGAGAGAACACCAGGAAAGGTGGAGGGAGCACCAGGGAAAGTGAACACTGGGAAAAGAGGGATGAACACCAGGAAATGTGGAGTGAGCACCAGGAAAAGTGGAATAAACACCAGAAAAAGTGGAAGGAACACCAGGAAAAGTGAACACCAGGAAAAGTGGGACGAACACCAGGAAATGTGGAGTGAGCACCAGGAAAAGTGGAATAAACGCCAGGAAAAGTGGAATGAACACCAGGGAAAGTAGAGGGAACACCAGAAACACCAGGAAACGTGGATGAATTAAAACCAGGAAAAGTGGGATGAACACCAGGAAATGTGGGATGAGCACCAGAAAAGTGAAATTAACACCAGGAAAAGTAGAGGGAAAACCAGGAAAAGTGGAATTAACACCAGGAAAAGTGGAGGGAGCACTAGGAAAAGGGAATTAACACCAGGAAATGTGGAATGAACCCCAGGAAAAGTGGAGGGACCCCCAGGAAATCCCTCCCCAGGGGCTCATCGCACCCTTTGGGGGCTGCACATCCATCCCCACGGTGCCAGCCCCAAACCCTCCTCTCCAGGATGCAGAATTCCATGAAATTCCCTCAGGTTTGAGCTCCGGGGGCCAGGGCTCAGCCATGAGGGAAAAACAACAGCCTGCAAAAAATTCATCCTGAGAGCTTCCAACCCCTCAGCCTGGGAATCTGGGGGATTTGGGGACGAATCCAGGGGATCTGGGGATGAACCCAGGGAATTTGGGGATGCTCCAGGAGTTCTGGGGATGCCTCCAGTGGTTTGGGGGATGCTCCAGGGTTTTTGGGGGGTATTTCCAGGGGTTTTGGGGATACCAAAATTTCCAGGGGATTTAGGGATGCTCCAGAGGATTTGGGGATGCTCCAGGAATTTTAGGGATTCTTCAGAGGATTTGGGGATACCTCCAGGTGTTTTGGGAGGTATTTGCTCCAGGAGTTCTGGGGATGCCTCCAGGGGATTTGGGAATGCTCCAAGGGCTTTGGGGGTATTTCCAGGGGATTTAGGGATGCTCCAAGGGATTTAGGGATGCTCCAGGAGTTCTGGAGATGCCTCCAGGGGATTTGGGAATGCTCCAGGGGTATTTCCAGGGGATTTGGGGTGTCCCCAAGGGACTTGGGGATGCTCCAGGAGTGCTGGGGATTCTCCAGAGAATTTAGCGTTGCCCCAGGGGATTTGGGGGTGCCCCAGGGGATTTAGGGATGCTCCAGGGGATTTGGGAATGCCCCAGGGGATTTGGGAATGCTCCAGGGGATTTAGGGATGTGTTGCCACCTTCCCCCGGGCAGGCTGAGCACGGGAGCAGCTCCTGCTCCCCAGCACTTCACAGCAAAGCAGCAGCACCAAGCCAGGACATAAAATCCCCTTCCTACAGCAGATTCCCAGCCTTCCCTGGAACCCTCCAAAGGGCTTAAATGAAAAATTGAAAAAAAAAAGTTAAACTTAAAAAAGGGGTTAAATAAAAAAGGGGTTAAGTAAAAAAAAAGGGTGAAATTTTAAAAAGGGGTTAAATTAATAAAAGGGGTTGAATTTAAAAACATAAGTTAAAAAGAAGGTTAAGTAAAAAAAGGGGTTAAATTTTAAAAAGGAGGTTACATTTAAAAAATGGGTTAAATAAAAAAGGGGGGTAAAATAAAAAGGGGTATAATAAAAAAGGGATTAAATTTAAAAAGGGGGTTAAATTTAAAAATTGATTAAATTTAAAAAAGGGATTAAGTAAAAAAGGGGTTAAATTTAAAAAGGAGTTGAATTTAAAAAGGGGGTTAAATTTAAAAGAGCAGATTAAATTTAGAAAGGGGTTGAGAAAAAAAAGGTGCAAAATAAAAAAGGGATTAAATTTAAAAAGGGGCTTTAAAAAGGCTTAAATTAAAAAAAAAAAAAAGGTTAAATTTTAAAAGGGCTAAATAAAATAAAGGCTTAAATTAAAAAAAAAAAAAAAAAAAGGCGGTTAAATTTAAAAATGGGGGGGTCAAATAACGCGGCCAGCACGGGGTTCTGCTGGAAAAATGACTCACAGGAAGGATGGCAACAAAGCAGAGCCATGAAATATTCAGGAGGCTCGGGCTGCCGGGGCTGCAAAACCAACCCGGCTGAGCGGGGCTCGGGGTCCCGGGGCCGGAGCAGCCAATTACGGCCCCGCATTGAATTAACATTTAATTAACATTTCATTGCCAGCAGCTCCTCCCGGGCCGGGCTGGGCAGGAGAAGCGGAGCCGAGTCCAGAGTGGGATTGGGGTGGGAGGGAGGAGGGGAAATGTGGGGTGAGGGTTGGGGTGGGGTGGGGCAGCGAGGGCGCTCTGGGGTTCTGCTCGGACTCCTGATGTATTACAGAATATCAGAATTTATAACCAAAAATCATGAAATTCCAGAATGGTTTGGGGTGAAAGGGAGCCTAAAGTCATCCCATTTCATGGCAGGGACACCTCCCACCGTGCCAGGTGCTCCAGCCTGGCCTTGGGCACTGCCAGGGCTCCAGGGGCAGCCACAGCTGCTCTGGGCACCCTGGCAGAGCCCAAACCTCTCTAACCAGGCCTTGCCAGGCTACAAACCCCCTGTGGCAAATGGCACTGGGGGCACCTGCAACCAGCCAGGAAATCATTCTTTCCTTTCCTTTCTCCATTTGCTGCCATGGGGTTTGGTGCTGCTTTCCATCCTTGATTCAGGAATGTGAATGCCAGAGTGCTTTGGGTGGGAAGGGATCTTCAATGCCAGCTCATTGCAGCCCAGGGACCCCTCCCCCTGTGCCAGGTGCTGCCAGCCCCAGTGTCCAGCCTGGCCTTGGGCACTGCCAGGGCTCCAGGGGCAGCCACAGCTGCTCTGGCAATCCCAGCCCAGCCCCTGCCCACCCTGCCAGGGAACAATTCCCAATGCCCAAGATCCCATCCAGCCCTGCCCTCTGGCACTGGGAGCCATTCCCTGGCTCCTGTCCCTCCATCCTTGTCCCCAGTCCCTCTGCAGCTCTCCTGGAGCCCCTTCAGGCCCTGAAAGGGCTCTGAGCTCTCCCTGGAGCCTTCTCCTCTCCAGGGCAGCACCCCCAGCTCTCCCAGCCTGTCCCTTGCAGAGCAGCACCCAAGAACTGGACTCAAGAGTTCCCTTGGCCACTTTCACTCCAAAAAGCCCTAAATTCACAATTCCTTTTCCCCTGGCAGAGACACTTTAGGTGCAATCCCAACCCTGCAGGAGGATCTGGGCACGCAGTGGAGAATCTTTAATGATCTGTGCTGGTTCTGCCCTAAAATGATGAATGACCCTTCCTGCTCCCAGGGTGCTGCAGGGACGGGCCCTGGTGCCTGCAGGGTGGAGCAGAGTCCCTCAGAGCTGCTCTGAGGCCTCCTCCCTGCCCAGATCCTGCAGGGCTCCAGCTGGAGGCTGGGCAGGAGCACAAACTCCTCTTTTCCCCTGTCCTGCACATTTTTCTTTTTTTTTTCTGGTGCCTTCTATAAAACCAAGTGTAAAAGCAACCCCAAGTGTGAGAGGCTCGGCAGCTCTGGGGCTTGCACACAAATTCCATCCATCCCAGAGATTCTGGAAGCGATCAGAGGTCCCCTAAGTGCCCCTGGCTGCAAGGGAAGAAGAAAATCCCACAAATATCTACGAGGTGTCTCCTTCTGGGTCACAGCAATCCTGAACCCATTAGCCAAACCACACAGGCAGGGGAGGAAACAGCCACATCCACGAAAACTAATGCTGGATCACACCAGATTATCCTAAATGTCAGTGCCCTGCTGCCAGGCCACCCTTAATCCTTAAAAAAAAATAGGAAGAAAAGCTGAAAACCAAGAGCAAACATCCTCAGGTTCTGCTTTTAGGGAAGCTCCCTGCAGGAAGCCCTGGAGCAGAAGGCCCAAGGAAAGCAGAATTTTCCTGCTGGGCTACTGTGACCATGTTCACAGGGGTCTGAGGATGAGGGAAGTGATGAGGATCTGACTCCATGTTTCAGAAGGCTGATTTATTATTTTATGATGTATATTACATTAAAACTATACTAAAAGAATAGAAGAAGAGATTTAATCAGAAGGCTGGCTAAGCTAAGAATAGAATAGCAAAGAATAATAACAAAGGTTTGTGGTTCGGACAGAGTCTGAGCCAGCTGACTGTGATTGACCATTAATTAGAAACAACCACATGAGACCAATCCCAGATGCACCTGTTGCATTCCACAGCAGCAGGTAACCATTGTTTGCATTTTGTTCCTGAGGCCTCTCAGCTTCTCAGGAGGAAAAATCCTAAAGAAAAGATTTTCCATAAAAGATGTCTGTGACAGGCTACAAATGAGCTGGGATGGTGAGGAGAAGAATCCAACACATCCCTGGCCACAGCTGGAGGAAAAGGAGAGCCAGGAGGCATTCACAGCATCCTCTGTGCTGCTCAGAGCTCTGGGGAGAGCAGCAATTTGGGCTGAGAGCTGAGGAAAGCAGGAGCAGCCAGGGGCAGAGGAGGTGTCGGGAGCCTCAGGGGTTAAGGCAGGCACAGCCCCAGCCGAGCTCCAAACCCCCCTCTGGGGTGTCCCAGGAGGCTTCACCCCCGAGCAGCTCCCGGGGCAGCCAGAGACAGGGAGGGATGGATGAGGATGAAAAGCTGGATAAATAATTCATGGCTGAGCTCATCAGACTGGGGGAATGTGGCCGTGGCTCTCCTGGCCAGCACAGCGGGCTCTGCTGCACGGGGCGAGGGGGAGTCCTGCCCTCCGTGCCACAGCCCTCAAGGGACATCAGTGACCTGAGTGCCACATTCCTTAATAGCCAGAAACCACCTGGGTGCCACAGCCCTCCATGGATATCAATGCCCTGGGTGCCACAGCCCTTAATAGCCAGAAACCACCTGGGTACCACATCCCTCCATGGATATCAATGCCCTGGGTGCCACAGCCCTCCATGGATATCAATGCCCTGGGTGCCACATCCCTCAGTGGCCATCAATGCCCTGGGTGCCACATCCTTCAACAGCCATCAATGCCCTGGGTGCCACATCCCTCAACAGCCATCAGTACCCTGGGTGCCACATCCCTCAGTGGCCATCAATGCCCTGGGTGCCACATCCTTCAACAGCCATCAATGCCCTGGGTGCCACATCCTTCAGTGGCCATCAGTGCCCTGGGTGCCACATCCCTTAATAGCCAGAAACCACCTGGGTGCCACAGCCCTCCGTGGATATCAATGCCCTGGGTGCCACAGCCCTCCATGGATATCAATGCTCTGGGTGCCACATCCCTCAGTGGCCATCAATGCCCTGGGTGCCACATCCATTAATAGCCAGAAACCACCTGGGTGCCACATCCCTCCATGGATATCAATGCCCTGGGTGCCACAGCCCTCCATGGCCATCAATGCCCTGGGTGCCACATCCCTCCCTCCATGGCCATCAATGCCCTGGGTGCCACAGCCCTCAACAGTCATCAATGCCCTGGGTGCCACATCCCTCAGTGGCCATCAATGCCCTGGGTGCCACATCCATTAATAGCCAGAAACCACCTGGGTGCCACATCCCTCCATGGATATCAATGCCCTGGGTGCCACATCCCTCAGTGGCCATCAATGCCCTGGGTGCCACATCCCTTAATAGCCAGAAACCACCTGGGTGCCACATCCCTCCGTGGATATCAATGCCCTGGGTGCCACATCCTTCAAGGGACATCAAAGCCCTGGGTGCCACCTCTCTCAGCGGCCAGGAATGACCTGAGTGCCACATCCCTCCATGGCCACAAACCACCCCCAGAGGGCTGGCACAGCCTGAGCAGTGTTAAACAAACTGAGAGCCCCCAGAGAGCCCCAAATAAAGTGAGAGGTGACTCAGAGCCACTTATGAGGGTAATTATTAAAGGTAATTATTAAAATTAAATTATGAAGGTAATTATTGAAGTGCAAACCAGCAAATCCATACAGCACAGACAAAGCTGCCTTTCCTCCTTCCCATTCAGCCTCTCGGTGACAAAGAGCTCTCTAAAGTGCCACAAATAAACCACCCCAGGAAAGGCTCCAAACCCTCCTGGGGTGACCCTTTCCCCCTGTGCCTGCCAGGGTGACCCCTGGAGCTGGGACCATGGGGTTTGTGGGAATGTGGGAATTCCAGCCAGGGATGTGGGGACTGATCCTCAATCAGTGCTGAACAACAATGAATGGGAAAGTTTATCCCACATTGCAGAGCTCTGGAGCAGCCTCCCAACTCCTCAGGGAGCAGGGAACTGATGGGATCCAGTGATCCACAGCTCCTCTGGGAAACCCACGGGATCCAGTGTTCCACAGCTCTCTGGGAAATCCATGGGATCCAGTGATCCACAGCTCCCAACCCCTCAGTGAGCAGGGAACCTATGGGATCCAGTGAGCCACAACCCCTCAGTAAGCAGAACCAATGGGATCCAGTGATCCACAGCTCCTCTGGGAAACCCATGGGATCCAGTGATCCACTGCTCATCTGGGAAACCCATGGGATCCAGTGATCCACAGTTCATCTGAGAGCAGAAGAACCAATGGGATCCAGTGATCCACAGCTCCTCTGTGAGCAGGGAACTGATGAGATCCAGTGATCCACAGCTCCTCTGGGAAACCCATGGGATCCAGTGATCCACAGCTCCTCTGGGAGCTGGGAAACCCACAGGATCCAGTGATGCACAGCTCCTCTGGGAAACCCACGGGATCCAGTGATCCACAGCTCATCTGGGAGCTGGGAACTGATGGGATCCAGTGATCCACAGCTCCTCTGGGAAACCCATGGGATCCAGTGATCCACAGCTCCTCTGGGAGCTGGGAAACCCACAGGATCCAGTGATCCACAGTTCATCTGAGAGCAGAAGAACCAATGGGATCCAGTGATCCACAGCTCCTCTGGGAAACCCATGGGATCCAGTGATCCACAGCTCCTCTGGGAGCTGGGAACTAATGGGATCCAGTGATCCACAGCTCATCTGGGAGCTGGGAAACCCACAGGATCCAGTGATCCACAGCTCCTCTGGGAAACCCATGGGATCCAGTGATCCACAGCTCCTCTGGGAGCAGGAGAACTGATGGGATCCAGTGATCCACGGCTCATCTGAGAGCAGGAGAACCAATGGGATCCAGTGATCCATGGCTCATCTGGGACCAGGGAACTGATGGGATCCAGTGATCCATAGTTCATCTGAGGGCAGAAGAACCAATGGGATCCAGTGATCCACAGCTCTCTGGGAAACCCATGGGATCCAGTGATCCACAGCTCCTCTGGGAGCAGAACTGATGGGATCCAGTGATCCACAGCTCATCTGGGAAACCCATGGGATCCAGTGATCCACAGCTCCTCTGAGAAACCAGTGGGATCCAGTGATCCACAGCTCCCAACCCCTCAGTGAGCAGGGAACCCATGGGATCCAGTGAGCCACAACCCCTCAGTAAGCAGAACCAATGGGATCCAGTGATCAATGGCTCATCTGGGACCAGGGAACTGACGGGATCCAGTGATCCACAGTTCATCTGAGAGCAGGATTGGGTCCAGTGATCCACAGTTCATCTGAGAGCAGAAGAACCAATGGGATCCAGAGATCCACAGTTCATCTGGGAGCTGGGAAACCCACGAGATCCAGTGATCCACAACCCCTCTGGGAGCAGGAGAACCCATGGGATGCAGTGATCCACAGCTCCCAGCAGCAGCAGTGGCCCTGTCCAGCCTCGGGGCTGGGGCAGACCAGCAGGAATGAATCCCCCAGTGCAGGAAGCACAACCAGAGCAGAACTTTGGGGTTGATTTTCCATTCCTGGTGCAATGGAGCAGCCCAGGCTGCAGCTTGGTGAGGGTTAATAATGAGTACAGCCCATGTGCTCAGGTGGGACCTCTCTGCTTTGTGCTCTGCCTACAAGATGGGTTTGGTGCTCTCTGGAGAACCTTCCCCAATGTCTGAGCAGTTCCTGACCCCATCTGTGCAGAAATTCCAGAGTTTCAGTGAGGAATACCTGACACAGCCAGGTGCACCTCATTTCCAGCCCCAAGGAACAGCACTGGGCAATTCTTGCTGGTTTAATTCACAAATTTCTCTCTCTACTGTTTAACAAAACATTGAATTTCAGGGCTCATGTTTTGGTGGCACCTCGCTGCTGATGCTCAGTGCCCAGCTCTGGTCGATGCAAACAGGAGCTCAGAGCCTTTTCTGCCACCTGGGGCCACACTCCAGCCCCACAGGCAGCAGAGCGGGGCCACAGCCCTGAATTCAGTCCAGGATCCCAGAGCAGCTCCAGCCCAGGGAGACTGCAAAGCAGCCAACACCTCACCCGGCACTGGCCCTGCACTTCCTTACAGCCCTAAAGCCTGAAAAATGCATCCCAAACCAGCAAAATGCATCCCAAACCAGCAAAATGCATCCCAAAAGCTGAAAAATGCATTCCAAAAATACAGCAAAATTCATCCCAAAACCTGGAAAATGCACCCTAAAACCTGCAAAATTCATCCCAAACCAGCAAAATGCATCCCAAAACCTGCAAAATTCATCCTAAAACCTGCAAAATGCATCCCAAACCTGTAAAATGCCTCCTAAGCCAGCAAAATGCATCACAAAACCTCCCAAATTCATCCTAAAACTACAAAAGCCCCTTAAACCAGCAAATGCATCCCAAAGCCTGCAAAATTCATCCCAAAATGAGTAAAATACATTCTAAACCAGTAAAATGCATCCCAAGACCTGCAAAATGCCTCCTAAACCAGTAAAATGCATCCCAAATCCAGTAAAATGCATCCCAAATCCAGTAAAATGTATGCCAAAACCTGCAAAATGCACCCTAAACCAGCAAAATTAATCCCAAAACCTGCAAAATTCATCCCAAATCAGCAAAATGCATCCCAAGACCTGCAAAACTCATCCTAAGCCTGTCCCTGCAGGGTTTTGCTCCAGCACAGACCCAGCCCTGCCTTGGGCTGAGGAGAACCTCTCCAGTTTGGCAGTGCTGCTCTCACCCCTGCTGCTGCTCCTGAACCAGCCCAGCTCCATCCACAGGAGCTTTGCACAGGCACCGAGCCCTTGGGGTTCAGAACCAGGGCACCCCACATCCAGCCTCAGCCACGGGAAGCCACCTCAGGCCACTCCACCAGAGCCACTGTGGCCATGGCTCAGCTGTGGGACCATCAAGGGACTCCCATGCCTGGATCCAACCCCAACCAGCCAGGAAATCATTCTTTCCTTTCCTTTCTCCATTTGCTGCCATGGGGTTTGGTGCTGCTTTCCATCCTTGGTTCAGGAATGTGAATGCCAGAGTGCTTTGGGTGGGAAGGGATCTTCAATGCCAGCTCATTGCAGCCCAGGGACACCTCCCCCTGTGCCAGGTGCTGCCAGCCCCAGTGTCCAGCCTGGCCTTGGGCACTGCCAGGGCTCCAGGGGCAGCCACAGCTGCTCTGGCAATTCCAGCCCAGCCCCTGCCCACCCTGCCAGGGAACAATTCCCAGTGCCCAAGATCCCATCCAGCCCTGCCCTCTGGCACTGGGAGCCATTCCCTGGCTCCTGTCCCTCCATCCTTGTCCCCAGTCCCTCTGCAGCTCTCCTGGAGCCCCTTCAGGCCCTGCAAGGGCTCTGAGCTCTCCCTGGAGCCTTCTCCTCTTGCAGAAGGCTCCCCATTCATGGATCCAACCCCCCCCACCACAAATGCCATCCATCTCCAACTTCTCCCATTCCTCCAACAACCCCCTTTGTCCCTTCCAACTTTTTTCCCCCCTCTTCAAAACAAAAGCTGATTTATTTTATTTATTTTTTCCCCTGTAGCAGAGTCCCAACACCAACCCCCCTTTCCCAGCGTTTCCCTTCTCTGCTGTTTCCTTCAGCTGTTCCTCGCCTCCATGGGAATCAGAGCCAGCAAAACCCTCCTGGAAACGCTGTTCCCAATTAAATCCAGCCCTTATGAAACCACTATCGCAGCCACTTGCTGCAGATATTTCTCCTAGAAGAGCTTGCAGCGTTTCCTTGATGAACCCCCAAGCATAACAGTTTCCACAGCGATTACAGAGCAGGCAGCCGAGCCAGAAATAACACAGAGAAATGGAAAACATCCCCTGCTCTGCCTCTCTCACACAGCCAGGGGGAGGAGAGGCTGCCCCAGCGCTGGGGACGGGGACAAACCCAGCCCTGAGCAGCATTTGGGGACACTGAGCCAAAGCAGCACTGCTGGGGTAAATTCCCCCGTGGTGGATGGAGGAGTGAGCCATGCCCATAGAAAATACAAAATATTCAGGATATTTTACCCACCTGAGCCTCAGGTGGTCTGTGCTGCCTTGGGAAAGGTGATTTGAGCTCTGGGGCAGCAGCAGGAAGGGGAAGTGCCAGGCCTGAGCCAGCCCTGAATGAATTCAGTGATTTGGGGTCTGTGCTGGGCAGCGCTGCAGGTGCCATCCTCATGGAGATGTGGGTGCATTCCCAGGACGTTCCTGTGCTCCCATTCCATCCCCACCGTGCTGTGCCTCTGATTTCCCCCATTTATTGACCAGAACCTTGGTTTTGTTCCAGCAAACACCCCTCAAAGCTATTTCCTGCACCAAGAGCCCTCCCCAGTTCAAACTCTTTAACTCTCAAGGAAAGAACAAATTCAGCACCTTTTTCTTTTTTCAATATAACCAAAACTTTTTGCTCCCCAGAGCCCTCCTCCACCTCTCCTGTCCCCATGTCCTTCCAGAGCCCTCCTGAGCTTTGCAAGAGCCCAACACAATTATTTGTGTGCCAAAGGGCCACGTTTATCACTGGGATTGGAATCAGGGATTATTAAAGCACACCACCCAAGGCACAGCTCCTTTTGCTCTGATTTGACAAAATGGACTCAAAATTTTTTAAAAAAGCCCTTGAAGAGGCAGGGGTTTTGGTGAGGGGTTTTGTGCTTGACACAAAAACAACTCCTTCCCAATTCTTGCCCAATGCAAGATGCATTTTGCAGGTTTAGGATGCATTTTGGGATCCCATCCATCTTCTCTGGCACTGGAACATTCCCTGTGTCCTGTCCCTTGTCCCCAGTCCCTCTCAGGCTCTCCTGGAGCCACATCCACACCCAGAGGCCCCAGATCCTCCCAGCAGAGCCTCATTTCCAGCCCCAAGGAATGGGATTGGGCCATTCCTGCCGGTTTAATTCACAAATTTCTCTCTATACCTGTTTAACAAAACATCCAATTTCAGGGCTCATGTTTTGGTGGCACCTCGCCGCTGGTGCTCAGTGCCCAGCTCTGGTCGATGCAAACAGGAGCTCAGAGCCTTTTCTGCCACCTGGGGCCACACTCCAACCCCACAGGCAGCAGAGCGGGGCCACAGCCCTGAATTCAGCCCAGGATCCCAGAGCAGCTCCAGCCCAGGGAGACTGCAAAGCAGCCAACACCTCACCTGGCACTGCCCCTGCGCTTCCTTACAGCCCTAAAGCCTGAAAAATGCATCCTAAAACAGCAAAATGCATCCCCAAACCAGCAAAATGCATCCCAAACCAGCAAAATGCATCCCAAACCAGCAAAATGGGTCCCAAACCAGCAAAATGCATCCCCAAACCCGCAAAATGCATCCCAAACCTGCCTAATGCATCCCAAACCAGCAAAATGCATCCCAAACCAGCAAAATGCATCCCAAACCAGCCTAATGCATCCCAAACCTGCAAAATGCATCCCAAACCAGCCTAATGCATCCCAAACCTGCAAAATGCATCCCAAACCTGCAAAATATATCCCAAAAGCTGCAAAATGTATCCTAAGCATGCAAAATGCATCCTAAAAGCTGCAAAATGCATCCTAAACCAGCAAAAAGCATTCCAAAACCTGCAGAATATATCCTAACAGCTGCAAAATGCATCCCAAACCTGTAAAATGCATCCTAAACCTGCAAAATTCATCCCAAATCCTGCAAAATTCAACCCATGACCTGCAAAATGCACCCTAAAACCTGCGAAGTGCCTCATAAAAGCATCAAAATGCACCCTAAAGCTGCAAAATGCATCCCAAAAGCTGCAAAATGCATTCCAAAACCTGTGAAACTCATCCAAAACCAGCAAAATGTATCCCAAAAGCTCCAAAATGCAGCCTAAAATCAGCAAAATGCACACTACACCAGCAAAATTCATCCCAAAACCTGCAAAATTCAACCCCTGACCTGCAAAATGCACCCTAAAACCTGCAAAGTGCACCTTCAAAGCAGCAAAATGCATCCTAAATCTGCAAAATGCATCCTAAATCTGCAAAATGCTTTCCAAATCCAACCAAATGTATCCTAAACCAGCAAAATGCATCCCCAAACCTGCAAATTCATCCTAAAACCTACAAAATGCATCCCAAAACCCTGAAAAATGCACCCTGAACCTGCCTAATGCACCCTAAATCAGTAAAATGCATCCCAAACCAGTCTAATGCATCCTAAACTTGCAAAATGCGTCCCAAAACCTGCAAAATGCATCCAAAACCAAAAAAATGTATCCTAAAAGCTGCAAAATTCATCCTATAATCAGCAAAATGCACACTAAACCAGCAAAATTCATCCCAAATCCTGCAAAATTCAACCCAAGACCTGCAAAATGCACCCTAAAACCTGCAAAATTCATCCTAAACCAGCAAAATTAATTCCCAAACCTGCAAAACTCAACCTCTGACTTGCAAAATGCACCCTAAAATCTGCAAAATGCACCCTAAACCTGAAAAATGCATCCTAAACCTGCAAAATGCATCCCAAAACCTGCATAATGATAATAAAGAAGAATAAATAAATTAAAACAATGTTGAATAAATAATAATATCTAATAAATAAATCATAGTAAATAAATGAATACCTAATAAATAATCACACATAATAAATAATAATGCATCATAAATAAATAATAATGAAACCTGCAGGGTTTTGCTCCAGCACAGACCCAGCTCTGCCTTGGGTTGAGGAGAACCTCTCCAGTTTGGCAGCGCTGCTCTCACCCCTGCTGCTGCCCCTGAACCAGCCCAACTCCATCCACAGCAGCTTTGCACAGGCACTGAGCCCTTGGAAAGGAAAAATTTCCAAAATTTTGAATTTGGAATTGGGCAGGATTGCACTGGGAATGGCACCGAGCAGGGCAGGGAGCACCTCAGGCACTGAGGCTGCTGCAAAGCTGAGGGGTGAGGAGCCAGCTTGGGTTCAGGGGAAATCTTCAATGAACTTTGGGTCTCCTTTAGACTTTTCAGCCAGTTTTGGGGTTGGCTGCTGGGCCCTCTGAGATGCCCCAGCCCCGAGTGGTGAACAGAGCTGGAAATCTTTAATTAACGAGGCTGAGCCGGCCTGGAGAGCTGGGGGTGCTGCCCTGGGAGGAGAAGGCTCCAGGGAGAGCTCAGAGCCCTTGCAGGGCCTGAAGGGGCTCCAGGAGAGCTGCAGAGGGACTGGGGACAAGGATGGAGGGACAGGAGCCAGGGAATGGCTCCCAGTGCCAGAGGGCAGGGCTGGATGGGATCTTGGGCATTGGGAATTGTTCCCTGGCAGGGTGGGCAGGGGCTGGGCTGGAATTGCCAGAGCAGCTGTGGCTGCCCCTGGAGCCCTGGCAGTGCCCAAGGCCAGGCTGGACACTGGGGCTGGCAGCACCTGGCACAGGGGGAGGTGTCCCTGGGCTGCAATGAGCTGGCATTGAAGATCCCTTCCCACCCAAAGCACTCTGGCATTCACATTCCTGAATCAAGGATGGAAAGCAGCACCAAACCCCACTGCAGCAAATGGAGAAAGGAAAGGAAAGAATGATTTCCTGGCTGGTTGCAGGTGCCCCCAGTGCCATTTGCCACAGGGGGTTTGTAGCCTGGCAAGGCCTGGTTAGAGAGGTTTGGGCTCTGCCAGGGTGCCCAGAGCAGCTGTGGCAGCCCCTGGAGCCCTGGCAGTGCCCAAGGCCATCTTTGGGACAATGAAAGGTGTCCCTGGCACAGTGGGAGCTGTCTCTGTCCATTGGGATCTTCAACTTCCCTTCCCAGCTAAACCAGTTTGGGATTCTGTGACAGGTCCCAGTTTTTGCTGTCACTCCCTGTGCCTGAAGCACTTCCACCGCCATTTACTGGGAATACCATTTAAAATAGCAGCCATTTATTTTTATTTAGTGTTTTTCACCCTGCTGGAAAAAAACATTCTGTGGTCCATTGCAAACTGCAGTGGGGGGAGTGTGGCAACACTCTTGGGAGGGAGGGAGAATATTTTTAACCCCATTTTACAGAAGTGGGAACTGAGGCATGCACTTTTCCACAGGAGGAGATTGGCCCTGAACCCTTTTGAATCCTTGCAGGACGATTTCCAGCAGAGATCCTCAGTGCCAGAAGAAGCACACACTTATTCCAGGCTACAGTGGTCACTCTGTTGTGCCCCAGCCAATTTTCTCACGTAAACAGAGCGGTGGAAGAGTGGTTTCTCTTCAGGTTTTGTTAATTTTAGCCTGAGAAAAGTCATGAAGGAAATACCTCAGCACCACGGGCTGGATGGTGGGAGGTAATTAAACACCCAGCTCCCCTTTCCCTCCAGCCCAGAGCAGCCTCACGTTTGCTGGAGGCATCTCCAGCTCTATTTTTGCGCCTGGTTCCAGGCTGACCTTGCCCTGCACTGTTTTGTTCCACAGACAAACACTCCCCACCTCCAGGGCGAGGGCATCTTCCTCTCAAACAAAAGCCAGGCTTCATCTGCCTCCCCAAATTCAGCAGATTTTCTCAAAAACACCCCAAAAACTCTCGGTCCTGCCCCTCCATGCCCCTCCTCCCAGCTCACACCAGCTGCGAGGCCAAGAGGCCTCAAATCTGAGTAATTTGTGCCCAAAGAATGGAAGAATCTCTGAACTCAGTGTGGCTGAAGGGTCCCAGGGGTGTTGATCAGATTTACAGCCCTGGGACAAAAGGGACAAATCCAATTTCCAGCCCAGCTCCTGATTTACAGGTGATGGGACCATTCCAGGGCTTTCCAAAAGCATCCATGGGAATCCAGCCACGTGGATTTTAGGAATATTTCTTATTTTAAATTTCTACTCAACTCATTTCAGCCCCATCCTTTCCTATAGCTTTAATTCATAACACTATCACTTTAAATTATAAATTTATAGAGTAAATATACAAATATATATTATATATAATTTTATTCAGTAAATATTTGCATATTAATAATTATATATAATTATTAATGTAATATAATGTAATGTAATATAATGTAATATAATGTAATATGATATGGTATAATATAATGTAATATGATTAATATAATATAATATATTCAGTAAATATTCAGTATATATAATATACAAGCATATATTATATAAAAATTTATTCAGTAAATATATAAATATTTATATATAATATACAGAAATTTATTCTGTTTGTTCCCCAAAAGGGAACAAACCCCAAAAACCTTGAATAAAGGGAGCACAGGAAGCCCGTGGGCAGCATTTGAAGAGTCAGCAATGCCTCATGGAAAGCTCTGAGGCACATCCCTGGCAGTGCCAAAGCCCCAGCTCTGTCCTGGGGCCACTCCATGCATCCCTTGGGATCCAGCAGGGAATGGATCCCAAAAAATGCATCCCAATCCTATCCCACCCTTTTCCCTGGGAATTTCCCACTGTTTGAGGCAGGAGGAACCAGGCACAAATCCAGGGCTCAGGGGTTTCTTCCTGAACCCCTTGAAAGCTCCTAAAACCCCTCAGAGTTTCCCAATTTCCACTGCAAATCCCTCACAGCTGAAGTGAAAACCACTCCATCACCTGCAGCACATGGATCCCATTCCAAATCCAGCAAAATGCATCCTAAACCAGCAAAATTCACCCCAAACCAGCAAAATGCATCCTAAACGAGCAAACTCCACCCTAAACCAGCAAAATGCTTCCCAAAACCTGCAAAATGCATCCTACATGAGCAAAATGCACCCCAAACCAGCAAAATGCATCCCAAATCCAGCAAATCTGCCCTAAACCAGCAAAATGCATCCTGAAACCTGCAAAATGCATCCTAAAACCTGCAAAATGCTTCCTAAAAGCAAAGAATTGCTTTTATTTGAAGAAGTTAACTAACAACAAGGAATCTCATAGTTGGCTCACCAGGCTCATTCCCAAAATCTGTCATTAATTTTATGGATGTGCTTCAGCAAAATGCAGCTTTTGCTGCCAGGTAAATAAATCCCACAGCTGAGGGTGAAGGAGGCCGGTCCTGCAAGTCCTGGGGCAGGAATTCTCCTAATTCCAGGGGAATTTCCTAATTCCCCTGGAAATGTCAATTAACAGTCACAGAGCTGCTGCTCGTGTGGCTCTGGGCCTTTTGGGTGAGGAAATCCTTCAGGAGCAAAGGTTCAGACCCTTCAGAACTGTTCCAGATTGCAAGGCAAGATGGATTCTATTGTGTTCTATCACCATCTGTATGGCAGATTACCTTTGTCAAGTGGGCAGTTTGCCTTATCCCTCTCTGTGAGTGACCACAATCACTCCTCCCTCCAGGAGACACCTGCTGATAACAGCTATGGAATGTCCCTGCAGGGCTGATAAGAACTACAGCATCCCATTGGGAGATGTGAGCCCAGAGGGAGGAGCCAAGCATTCCTACCCGGATAGAATCTGGAGATTCTGGAACACCAGCACGGCTTCTGCACTGGATTGCCCAGAGGAACAGCAGCTGCCTCTGCCCCTGGACCTTCAGAGGAAGAGACTGCACCTTTCTCCAGGATCCCTGCTCCAGCAGAGCCACCCCTGACACTGCAGGAGGGCTGAGCCACAATTCCAATGGGACTGCTGCCACCAGCCTGACCCACAGGGTGTCAGGCTGGGTTCTGACTCTGCCAGTGCTGGTTTAGTTCACTGCATTGTTTATTTTATCCTTTTATTTTTTTCCCTATTAAAGAACTGTTATTTCCTGCTCCCATATTTGTTGCCTGAGAGCCCCTTAATTTAAAATTTATAGCAATTCAGAGGGGTGGGAGAGTTTACATTCTCCATTTCAGGAGACGATCCTGTCTTCCTTAGCAGACACCTGGCTTTCCAAACCAAGACAGGAACCCTTGCCTGGGCAAGGCAAAGTTGGGGTTCAGCCCTGGAAAAGTTGGGGTTCATTCCCTGGATTCAGGGAATCACTGAAATTCCTTCAGCCCAAGTTTCCTGGGAAAAGGACCAGGCTCAGTTTTATGGGATTCCTCTGGGGTTTCCCCTCTGAACTGCAGCACCAAGAGAGGGCTCAGCAAAGACCTGAATGTGGGTGTGCATCGGGTTTGGGAGAGCCCCAAATGCCAGGTCTGAATTCAGCTGGGTCCTGCTCTTCTCTGACAGAACTCTGCCTGAAATCTGTGGGATTCCTGGAGAACCAGAGCAAAGGAACTGAAACCCCAAAGGCTGATAACACCTCAACAAGCAGGTGACCCTCCAAAGCCCAGGAATGATGGATGGGCTGAAAGACAATTCGGGATCTGGAGACTGAGGAGCTGCTGAAGCTGAAAACCTCAGCAGCACAAGGAAGGGTTTAATGAGGTTTCCCCCAATGCTGAAGATGCTCTGCTCTGATTTTTGGCCCAAAACACTCCTAAAAGGCACCTGGGGTGGTGCCTGCCTTCAAGGCAGAGAGCAGCAAGCAGCCCTTGCTTACAGCAAATCCATTTTGGGAAGGTAGGAAAACCTGATCTCATGTTTTCCCCTGACTTATCCCGGCTCAAAAGTTGCCAAGCACTTCCCAGAAGGAAGGAAAGCGTCCCCAAACTGCAATTTTTCCGTCCAGCTGGAAACAAACAACAACAATTAAACAAAAAAAAAATGGTTACAAAAATACCACCGAGGTCTCGAATGGGTTGGTTCCTGTTCCTCTGCGGGAAGAGGCTGCTCAGGTTTCCTCTGTAAACACCCGGGCATGGCTGCGCCCATCCCTCCCGGCTCTGCGGGGCTCATTCCTCACCTGCTGCACCTGCAGGCCCTGCTCAGCTCCTCCGAAAGCTCCAAAAAGTGGGAAATGCACAAAAACCAGCGCTGCAGGGGCTTCTGACCCGCAGGGAGGAGAGGCTGGTCTGGGCTCGGGGCTTTGCAGAGAAAATGAGGCAGCGTGGAGACCAAAGGTGATTTATGGCCACATCCACTCTCCCCAAATGTTTTCTGAGTGCCTGAACCCCCTCGGCACGGACACACAAAGCGCCCTTTGATGCTCGTTAGGAGCTTCACCTTCTGCAGGCTCGTAATTAGAGCCGGGCAGGATGAAAATCGCCTTTATTTGGGATTCCTGCCCCGATCGCAGGGAGCGGGATCGCAGCGGAGTGCCCTGGGAAAGCCCAAAATTTCTGGAATTCCAGCCAGGGCACAGCGGGAGCACAAAGAACCTCCGTCCTCTTGCAAGGTGGTCTCAGCTCAGCGAGGAACGGCCCCGGATTAACGAGCCAGAGGTGGGAAGGGAGAGCTCAGCAAATGGAACAGGCAGGCTGGAAAACAGAATAAACATTTCCCTGCATCCCAAGCAGCCCCGCAGATCCCAGCAGAGCCATAAAACGCCCTAACAAGCAGCCTTTCTAAAGGCACGGACAATGAACGGCGCTGACTGTATATTTGAAATAAATCGCTCTCCTTCCCAGAGGGTAATTTTCCTTTTCCCCTCCCGTTTGACCCTCCCCTTGCCAAGAAACGCAAGGCTTTGAGGCGCTCTAGAGGCTGCTGAGGCGCTTTCGGCGCTCAACACGTGCGGCCAGAAGTTGTGACAGCGGAGCTGGAGGCAGCAGGAGCGGGGGGGAGGCGGAGGAAAATCAGCTTTGCTGAGGCAGGAGCAGCTGGACGGGCCCTGGGGCTGCGCCAGTGACGCGCAGGGAGTTCCCCGGAGCCCCTCATCACCCAGTGCCAGGATGGCCGCGGTGATTTCCCTGCAGGACACCGTGCCCTGCTCCCCCGGCTGCCCGGGACAGCTCCCAGGGCAGCGCTGCCCCGGCCCCGCAGCCCGGGGGAGGTTTCTCAACAGCGCTTCTGTTGTTGGCCTCAGCAGCGATGTTATTTTCGGGAGCGCCGCTGCCGGGACTCACCCGCGGCTCCCCGGAGTGGTTCCCCACATCCGATCACGCTGCCCCGAACACTGAGCCATTCTCCTGAGCCGTGTTTTCCAAGAGAGAACTCCAAACATTCAAACATTTGGGAATTCGTTCCTTCTCCCAGCTCAGCCCGGTTGGAAACTGCCCGGGCAGCAGAACCCGAGCGGTGCTGGCTCTGCTCTGCCCGCCTGTCCCGAAACTGGGCAGCCTCTGGGCATTTCAGGGGGCACGGAAACCTTCTGTTCTGCCCTCCTCTCCCACACCTGGGCAGCCCCTGGGCAGGGCAGGGGGCACGGAAACCTTCTGTTCTGCCCCACTCTCTCACACCTGGGAGAGAGGGGCACAGAAATCCTGGCAGGGGGCACAGAAATCTTCTGTTCTGCCCCCCTTTCCTGAAACTGGGCAGCCCCTGGGCAGCTCAAGGGGCACAGAAACCTTCTGCCCCCCTCTCCCTCACCTGGGCAGCCCCTGGGCAGGGCAGAGGGCACATTTTCCCACAAGAATCCACCATTTTCCCACCCGAAGCACCGGGACTGTGAGAAAAACACGAGTCCCCACAAGCACAAACACCTTCCTGGAGGGTCACTGACGCCAAATAACCCGGGAGAGGTGGGAGTCGGGACAGAGGGACCGGCAGGACGGCCAGACAGCCAAACCTTCTGGCCCCTCTCCCACACCTGGGCAGCTCAGGGGGCACAGAAACCTTCTGAGGGTGCCCTGTTCCCCAGCTCAAAGCGCCAGGAAGGAGCAGCACAACGCCGCTGGGATGGAGGAGGGCCGGCACAGGGAAGGGAGAAGTGCCCGTGGTGGATGAGGGTGAAAATGGTCACTCACTCACGGGGAGTGAACCCCCTTCCTTCGGGCTGCAGGAACTTCCCCGGGCTCCTCGGAGCATTTCTGGGGGGCTGCACAGCACTTGTGCCCCGAGGACACGGCCCCAGCCCTGCTGCAGCAGTTGGCTGCCAGCACACTCATTAATTAACCACTCAGTAACTCCTGCAAGTTTGGGTTTTTTCTCTCTGATGCACAGTTCACACAGGCCCTCTACAGATTTGGGGTTTTCCTTCCTTAGCAAGGACTGCGGAGAAACCTTCCCCAGCCCCAGGGCAAACCCTGGGGGCAGAATTCCCGGGAATCAGCTCAGAACAGCCCAGCTCAACCCCCAGGCTCTCTGCACCCTCCCCTGAAGGCATGGAAGAAATTTCCTATTTCCAGCACCCTGCAGCTACGAAGGGCACGGCAGAAGGGGGCGAGGAGGACAATGTGACATTTTGGAGCCTTTTGACACCCGAGAGCCGAGTGAGAATCGCAGCATCCCACCGACCCCACCTGCTCTGGCTGAGGAAACGCGCTCTGCTGCCACCGGGAACATTTTCCCACAAGAATCCACCGGAAAAGTCCCCGAGGCACCGGGATTGCGAGGAAAACACGAATCCCCACAAGCACAAACATTATCCTGGAGGGTCACTGACGCCAAATAACGCGGGAGAGGTGGGAGTCGGGACAGAGGGACCGGCAGGACGGCCAGACAGCCAAGGTGAAACCTGGCTCCGTGCCCTGACAGGAACAATCCTTCAGCGCCGGGGAAACTCAAAGCCTGGGAGCTGCAGGTGATCCCCGGGCAGCGGAGCAGGGTTGGATTGTATTGCTCACACCATAAATCACCGTGTCAGCTGCCCCGGCCGCTGCCCCGAGCCAGCCCGGAGCTGGCTGGAGGTGCCAGAGCCTCTCAGCACGGCCGGGGAGCGCAGGAACGAGCCGGGGGAGAAGCAAAACCACGCACACACAACGCCTTTTTCCGGAATAACAATGCCCGCATTTGCATAGAGCAGCTCAGCCCGGGAGGCACCGATCGCACCTCTGGGCGCATCAAAGGCGTTATTAATTTCCATCGAGGAGAATTAAGGAGCTTAACTCGTTAGCGCTCATTTACTCAGCCTTAATGCATTTTTAAAGCTGCCTCGGTTTTTTTTCTGCTGATGAGCAGGTGCTAATCAAGGAACGCTTAAAAGGGATAAAAACTCCCCGCGGGTCAAGCCCGGGGACAGCAGGTCCACCCCTGGCTTGGGGACATCCACGATCCTGCTGGGCAGGAGCTCCGCAGGGGTTTCTCTGGCACGGCTCCTGTCGCATCACGTGTGGCCCCAGAACAACCCCTCGGCTCCCCGCTCGCTTTCCTGTGCGAGTGATAAGGAGGAAATCCGTCCCAGACAGGCAGACAGCTCAGCCCAGCCCCAGCGCCCGGCTCCTCATTGAGGAGGAAAATCAAGAGCCCGAGCTTGTGGCGGTGCCAGCGCAGCCCCCGGAGGTGCTCGAGAGCCACAGCCCCCTCGGGGTGCCCAACAACGCTGCGCCCGGGAGGGGAAAAAAAAATAAATTAAAACCAGCGACACCCAGCTCCGGGTTCCCCAGTGCGGGGAGCTCAGCGGCGGTGCCCTTGTGCCAGCCCCAGCCCCGCGGTGCCCGGGCACGGCTGGCACGGCATGGAGCAGCGGCAGAGCCGCGCTGCGGGCGCGCACCCGGGCCCGGGGGACGCGCTCGGCGTTACCTGCACTCGCCCCCCGCGCCGCGGCCGCGGCTCTCCCATGGCTCTGCCGGCGCCAGGCTGGACCCCGCGGCTCCAGGGGGATCTTCTGCCGCGCTGCAATAGAAAAGGTTGGTTTAAAGCTCCTTATTTGGGCAGTGATGTCAAGGGAAGTCGCTCGGGCAGCGCCTCCCCCTTTTTCCATTCACTCCACATTGTTTCCTGTTGTCAAGCGCCGGCTGGGGCTCCGCGCGGCCGCGGGATCCTCCGGACACGGGATCCTCTGAAAACGGGGATCCTCCGGACACGGGATCCTTTAGAGACAGGGATCCCCTGCACACGGGATCCTTTAGACACAGGGATCCTCCGGACACGGGATCCTCTGAAAACAGGGATCCTCCGGACACGGGATCCTCCGAACACGGGATCCTTTAGAGACAGGGATCCTCCGAACAAGGGATCCTCTGAAAACGGGGATCCTCCGGGCACGGGATCCTTTAGAGACAGGGATCCTCCGAACACGGGATCCTCTGAAAACGGGGATCCTCCGGACACGGGATCCTCTGAAAACGGGGATCCTCCGGACACGGGATCCTTTAGAGACAGGGATCCCCTGGACACGGGATCCTTTAGACACAGGAATTCTCTGGACACAGAGATCCTCCGGACACGGGATCCTCTGAAAACAGGGATCCTCTGGACACGGGATCCTTTAGACAGAGGGATCCTCCGGACACGGGATCCTCTGGCCATGGGATCCTTTAGACACAGGGATCCCTGGACACGGGATCCTTTAGACACAGAGATCCTCTGGACACAGAGATGCTCAGGTTCTAGGGATCCTCCAGTCCTGGGGATATTCCAGCTCCAGGGATCCTGCAGCCCCAGGGATCCTCCTCTTCTGGGGATCCTCCTGTGCCTCCAGTCTTGGGGACCCTCCAGCCCTGGGGGTCCTCCAGCAGCAGGATCCTCCGGCCAGGGGGACCCTGCAGCTCTGGGCACCCCCGAGCCCCGAATCCTCCATCCCCGGGGATGCTCCGGCCGCTGCCCCGCCCGGGCCCGAGCTGGGCGGGCCGGACACGGGAGCGGCTCCGAGCTGCCCCCGCTCTCCGCAGCCCTTCCGATCGCCCGAGCCGTGATTCCCACCCCTCCGTGCCTGCAGGGGCCGGGGGGAGCCGGGGGGTCCCGGCGGCCGAGGCAGCGCTGCGGGCCGCCTCCCTCCCCGCTCCCTTCCTTCTCCATCCCTCCCGCCGCCTTCCTCCGCCACATCCTCCTCCTCCTCCTCGTCCTTCCCCATCTGTCCCGGCTCCCGGCGCTGCCCGCGGCGGCCGCCCCCGGCACCGCATGGCGAGGGAGCCCCTCTGGTCCTTTCCTTTTTCCTTTTTCCTTTTTCCTTTTTCCTTTTTCCTTTTTCCTTTTTCCTTTCTCCTTTCCTTTCCTTTCCTTTCCTTTCCTTTCCTTTCCTTTCCTTTCCTTTCCTTTCCTTTCCTTTCCTTTCCTTTCCTTTCCTTTCCTTTCCTTTCCTTTCCTTTCCTTTCCTTTCCTTTCCTTTCCTTTCCTTTCCTTTTCCTTTTCCTTTTCCTTTTCCTTTTCCTTTTCCTTTTCCTTTCCTTTCCGGCCCCCCACAGGATCCTTCCCTCAGGATGCTTCCGTTGGGACAGGGGAAATCCCCCCCAAGGCAGGGGAACCTCTCCCGGAGCATCCCCGAGACTGCGGGACGGACGGAGGGGACAATGGGGACACTGGGGACACTGGGAACAGCCAGGGACAGTGGGGACACTGGGGACACTGGGGACACTGGACACTGGGGACAGCCAGGGACACTGGGGACACTGAAGACAGTGGTGACACTGAGGACAATGGGGACACTGAGGACACTGGGGACAGCCCGGACACTGGGGACACTGGGGATAGTGGTGACACTGAGGACAGTGGGGACACTGGAGACACCAGGGACAGTGGGGACAGCCGGGGAGAGGGAGGACAGCAGGGACACTGGGGACAGCCCAGACACTGGGGACAGCCAGGACAACCAGGACACTGGGGACACTGGGGGACAGCCACAGCCAGGGACAGCGGGGACACTGAGGCAGCAGACCCCAGTCCCACCAGGGTTTCCAGCGCAGGGAGCCCCATGCCTGATGGATCCCTAAACACATCCTAGGCTTTAATTTGAATTTTTAATTTTTTTTTTGGTTGGTTGGTTGGTTTGGATTATTTCTGTGTTTGGAGTTGGGGGGGGGTTTGATATTTATCACTTTATGCTCGGAGAGTTATCGCTTTTTTCCTTGCATTTTTGGCATGTGGAGTGGGCCTACAAGAGAGCTGGAGAGGGACTGGGGACAAGGATGGAGGGACAGGAGCCAGGGAATGGCTCCCAGTGCCAGAGGGCAGGGCTGGATGGGATCTTGGGCATTGGGAATTGTTCCGGCCGGCAGGGGTGGGCAGGGGCTGGGCTGGGATTGCCAGAGCAGCTGTGGCTGCCCCGCTGGAGCCCTGGCAGTGCCCAAGGCCAGGCTGGACACTGGGGCTGGCAGCACCTGGCCAGGGAGGTATCCCTGCCATGGCAGGGGCAACACTGGCTGGGATTTGAGGTCCTCCCACCCAAACCATTCCAGGATTCTGTGATCCCTCCCAAAGGGAAGCCAAAGCCCTTGGGATAACAAGGGAAGACAAAGGGATCCTGGCAATTCCACCAGAATCCCAGCTCTGGGCAGCCCAAGCTGAGGTATCTGAGGACAGAGCCAGACACCCCTGGGTGCTCCAGGCAGCTGGGAAGAGGCAGCCCCCTGGTTTTTTTTTAGAGAAAGCAGAAGCACAGCCCTGCAGCCAGGCTGTGTTTACATTTAAATGACATCTGGCACAACGCTCCTGTTCCTTTGCCTGTGGTCACTGGAGCCCTTGGACCTTTCCTTTCCAGGATTGTTTCCTCAGGGCCTTTGGGCTTTCCTTTTCCAATACCCTTCCTTTGCAGCTGCACCCTTTCCTTTCACATCCCAGCTCCTGTTCTGCTACACCAAAAATTTTTGAAAAGAGAAAAAAACCAGCCCACTGGCTCTTTTTCCCATCTGACTCCAGTTCAATAATGTCAGGGAAGTCTCAAAAAGCTGGGGTGAAGTCTCTGATGGGAATGACAGCAAAGGGAACTCAGGATGTGCTTTGTGGGGTGCGCACCCCAGAGCTGTCCCTTTGCTCCCGACAATGGAGAATGAATAAATCTATCAAAACACCAGCCTGGCTCACCAACCATGCCCAGAGACAAACTGCTCTGGAACACAAGGCAATGCCTCATAGACATTTCCTGGGGACACAACGAACTGTTTCCGCTGCCTGTGGGACTGAGCCCTGCTGGACACTGGGGACAGCCAGGACAGGGGGACACTGGGGACACTGTTTGGTAACACACTGCTCTCACTGGGGACAGCCCTGACACTGGGGTGACCCAGAGCTGGACATCCCAGGGGACACTACACCAAAAATGTTTGAAAAGAGAAAACCAGCCCAGGGACAAAGCCAGGGACAGTGGAAACAGCCAGGACAGGGAAGAAAAAGCAAAAGAGGAACCAGCTTTTGGGGTGGGCACCCAGGGGACAGCCAGGGACAATGTTGGACAAGAATGAATAAATCACTGCCGGCACTGGGGGGGGACAGCCAACAGCCAGGGAAAGCTCTGGGGACACTGAGGCAATGCCCCAGACCCCAGTCCCACCAGGGTTTCCCACAAGTTATTTCCTCACCAGCCCCATGCCTGAATCCCCGGCCAAACACATCCTAGGCTTTAATTTTTATTTTTCATTTTTTTTTTCCCTGGTTGGTTGGTTTGGATTATTTCTGTGTTTGGAGTTGGGGGGGTTTTGATATTTATCACTTTATGCTCAGATAGTTATCGCTTTTTTCCTTGCATTTTTGGCATGTGGAGTGGGCCTACAAGAGAGCTGCAGAGGGACTGGGGACAAGGATGGAGGGACAGGAGCCAGGGAATGGCTCCCAGTGCCAGAGGGCAGGGCTGGATGGGATCTTGGGCATTGGGAATTGTTCCCTGGCAGGGTGGGCAGGGGCTGGGCTGGGATTGCCAGAGCAGCTGTGGCTGCCCCTGGAGCCCTGGCAGTGCCCAAGGCCAGGCTGGACACTGGGGCTGGCAGCACCTGGCACAGGGGGAGGTGTCCCTGCCATGGCAGGGCTGGCACTGGCTGGGATTTCAGGTCCCTTCCATCCCAAACCATTCCAGGATTCTGTGATCACTCTCATACAAAGGGAAGCCAAAGCCCTTGGGATAACAAGGGAAGACAAAGGGATTCCCTGGCAATTCCCACCCAGAATCCCAGCTCTGGGCAGCCCAAGCTGAGCTCTGAGGACAGAGCCAGACACCCCTGGGTGCTCCAGGCAGCTGGGAAGAGGCAGCCGGGGTGGTTTTTTTAGGAGAAAGCAGAAGCACAGCCCTGCAGCCAGGCTGTGTTTACATAAATGACATCTGCTTACTCAGCACAACGCTCCTGTTCCGCTGCCTGTGGTCACTGAAGCCCTGCTGGACCCGGGGAAATCGAGAGCTCCGGGCAGGATTGTTGTGCTCAGCCCCTCAGGAGGTGTTTGGTAACTCCCAGCTGCTCTCTGGGCTGTACCTGCTCCAATACTCCCTGGTGGATGCAGCTGCACCCCAGCGCTGGCACATCCCAGCTCCCTGTTCTGCTACACCAAAAATGTTTGAAAAGAGAAAAAAAAACATCACCCCCAGCCCACTGGCTCTGTTCCCATCTGACTCCAGTTCAATAATGTCAGGGTGAAGTCTCAAAAAGCTGGGGTGAAGTCTCTGATGGAAAGAATGACAGCAAAAGAGGAACTCACAGGATGTGCTTTGTGGGGTGCGCACCCCAGAGCTGTCCCTTTGCTCCACAATGTTGCTTTGCAGAATGAATAAATCTATCAAAACACCAGCCTGGCTCATTTCCAACCATGCCCAGAGCCAACACCCCCCAAACTGCTCTGGGTGCTGAACACAAGGCAATGCCTCATAGCGCATTTCCTACAAGCACAACGCTCCTGTTCCGCTGCCTGTGGTCACTGAAGCCCTGCTGGACCCGGGGAAATCGAGAGCTCCGGGCAGGATTGTTGTGCTCAGCCCCTCAGGAGGTGTTTGGTAACTCCCGGCTGCTCTCTGGGCTGTACCTGCTCCGATGTTCCCTGGTGGATGCAGCTGCACCCCAGAGCTGGCACATCCCAGCTCCCTGTTCTGCTACACCAAAAATGTTTGAAAAGAGAAAAACAAAACATCACCGCCATTCCCATCTGACTCCAGCTCGATAAAGTCAGGGTTAAGTCAAGAAAAGCTGGGGTGAAGTTTCTGATGGAAAGAAAAAGCAAAAGAGGAACTCACATGATGTGCTTTTTGGGGTGGGCACCCCAGAGCTGTCCCTTTGCTCCGCAATGTTGCTTTGCAGAATGAATAAATCTATCAAAACACCAGCCTGGCTCTTGCCAACCATCCCCGAGAGCCAACACCCCCCAAAGTGCCCCCCCAAACTGCTCTGGGTGCTGAACACAAGGAAATGCCCCATAGCACATTTCCTACAAGCATTTCCCACAAGTTATTTCCTCACCAGCTCCGTTTCACACCCAATTTCAGCTGCTCTCCTTCCGGCCAGAAAGGAGAATCAGAGCCAGGGATAAAGAGTTTTTATTTCATTCATTTTGCCCCCCTGCTGCTCCTCCCTGTCCCTGTTGGTTGGTTTGGATTATTTCTGTGTTTGGGGTTTGGGAAGTTTTAGATAATTATAATTTTGTGCTTGGATTGTTATCGCTTTTTTCCTTGGATTTTTGGGGTCTGGAGTGGGAGAGAGCTGCAGAGGGACTGGGGACAAGGATGGAGGGACAGGAGCCAGGGAATGGCTCCCAGTGCCAGAGGGCAGGGCTGGATGGGATCCTGGGCATTGGGAATTGTTCCCTGGCAGGGTGGGCAGGGGCTGGGCTGGGATTGCCAGAGCAGCTGTGGCTGCCCCTGGAGCCCTGGCAGTGCCCAAGGCCAGGCTGGACATTGGGGCTGGCAGCACCTGGCACAGGGGGAGGTGTCCCTGGATGGACTTTAGGTGCTTCCAGCCCAAATATTCCATGATTCTGTGACTCCTGTGAATTCCTGGGGCTGTGTCTCCCCAGGAGAGGCAGCTGATGGCAGCAGAGGTGCTGCAGCCTCTCCCTGGGTTCCCTTCCACACAGGACGGGACATTTTCACAAGAGCTCCTCCCAGCCCTTTCTCAGCTCATCTCCATCTGCCAAAAATTAAATATAAAAAGGAAGGAAGAGCGTGGATGTGTCAGGAGGAGCTGATCTGTGTGCCTGGGCTGCTAAAATTCCAGGATGGGAGCTGCTCAGGGCCCTGGGGGCTCTTACACAGCCCCCGAGGTGTCACCGCCTTGGGGACATGGAGTGAAGGAGAGATTTCTTTGGTGGATGCTCCTGCTTCTGATTTGGGCTCCTTGTGGTTCTCTCCATGCTCTGGAGCTGTATTTCATCAATTCCACGTCCACACAAATATCTGAGTCCAGCTTGATGAAGAACCTGGGTTTCTTCTCTTCCCAGTCCCTTCTATTCCGAGGCCCCCTGCTCAACCCAGGGTTTGTGGCCTCCAAGTGACAAACCTTGGGCTGCTCCTGGCCCGTCCTGGAGTCATTAAGGTTGGAAAATATCTCCAAAATGATCAAATTCCAGCACTAACCAGCACTGCCAGGCCCACCACTAACCCCTGTCCCCAAGTGCCACATCCACGTTTCCTGAGCACATCCAGGTGGCTCCAATGGGCAGGGCACTCCAGTGCTTGACCATCCTGTCAGGAAATCAGTTTTCCCTGATATCCAAATTAAACCTCCCCTGGTGCAGCCTGGGGCTGGTTCTCCTGTCTCAGCAGAGCTGGGAGTGCAGAGCTCCAGCTGGGACCTGGTCCCAGCATTGGGGCCAAGCAGCTCCCATGGGAACCTCCCTGGAGGAGGAAACAGCCCCAGTTCTGGTGTTTATAGGAGAGGTGTGGGAGGCTGAGAGTCCTGAGGGCTCTGAGGGGATCCAGGCTCTGGCTGCAGCCATGGGGTTCCTTAAAGACCTTGAGCATCTGCCCCTGGTGACACCACGGTGACAACACAGCGACTCAGGCTCCAGCCTGGCCTTGGGCACTGCCAGGGCTCCAGGGGCAGCCACAGCTGCTCTGGGCACCCTGGCACAGCCCAAACCTCTCTAACCAGGCCTTGCCAGGCTACAAACCCCCTGTGGCAAATGGCACTGGGGGCACCTGCAACCAGCCAGGAAATCATTCTTTCCTTTCCTTTCTCCATTTGCTGCAATGGGGTTTGGTGCTGCTTTCCATCCTTGATTCAGGAATGTGAATGCCAGAGTGCTTTGGGTGGGAAGGGATCTTCAATGCCAGCTCATTGCAGCCCAGGGACACCTCCCCCTGTGCCAGGTGCTGCCAGCCCCAGTGTCCAGCCTGGCCTTGGGCACTGCCAGGGCTCCAGGGGCAGCCACAGCTGCTCTGGCAATCCCAGCCCAGCCCCTGCCCACCCTGCCAGGGAACAATTCCCAATGCCCAAGATCCCATCCAGCCCTGCCCTCCTTCACCTTAAATCCATTCCCTGTGGGTCCTGTCACTCCAAACCCTTGTAGAAAATAAAAATAAAATGTAACTAAATTCACAGCAAAGTTTAAATGTTGTGTTAAAGTGCTTCAATTCAACACAGGGAGGGGCTGGGATGGAATTCTCACACAGAGAGAGACACGAGCACATTAAATATTTTGGGTTAAAAAACGCTGTCATTTTTTAAGATTTATTTTTCCCCTGGGTCCTTCACCCTGCCCATGACACCCTCAATGCCCTGGGGTTGGTCTCTGTGCCTCGACACCCTGAAAGGTGTTTTTTAGGTAGTTTTCCCTCAAGCAGCACAAATGGCCTTTCAGGGCAATCCACCCAAAGGTGTTTGCCTGGTGCTGGTGGCTTCTCTTGGGCAGAAAATTGTGGTTTTGCTTAAATTGGAAAATGAAGGCCCAGGTTCTCTGGAGACTCCTGCTCCTGCTGCAGGGGCAGGAAAACACGGGGTGAAGCTCAGGCCACGCTGACTTTTGTGGAAATCCTTTGTTAGAAACTGTTTAGCCGGGAAAGGGACTGTCCTGAGGTGCAGGGGGGTTAAACAAGCACATCTCCCTCCTCACCCCGAGCTCAGAGCCTTTCCTCCCCATCCCTCACCTCAGCCGGGCCCAGGCTGGGCAGAAATTACCCAGTGCTTGAAAAGGCCTCTGTCAAACTCTCCCCACCTCTCCTCGTGGGCTTTTTTTTTTAATTTTACTCATTTCTCCACCCTTTGTGCTGCACAGCAGCTCCTTGGAGCGCCCTGCACGCTTCCAGCTGCTCCCAGCTCATTCCTCTCCTCCTAAAATCCATTTACAGAGCCTGAAAATGCTGCCAGGACTTGCAGCTTTTCCATCCACAGGGCCACAGAGCTGCTCTTGGGGTAACCTGGTGGGAAGGGAGGTTCCCAGCAGCGAGCTGGGAATGCAGTGTGGGAGCTGGGAAGTTTCCTCTCCGTTCTCCCACGGATTTCCTGTGCAGCCCTCAAGGAGTCACTGCACCTTCCTGGGTCAGAGTCTTCCCAGCCAGGGAAATCTCTGGGGATGCACAAATCCGGTGGGATTGGGAGGGCTGGGAGAGCTGGGGGTGCTCCCTGGAGAGGAGAAGGCTCCAGGGAGAGCTCAGAGCCCTTGCAGGGCCTGAAGGGGCTCCAGGAGAGCTGCAGAGGGACTGGGGACAAGGATGGAGGGACAGGAGCCAGGGAATGGCTCCCAGTGCCAGAGGGCAGGGCTGGATGGGATCTTGGGCATTGGGAATTGTTCCCTGGCAGGGTGGGCAGGGGCTGGGCTGGGATTGCCAGAGCAGCTGTGGCTGCCCCTGGAGCCCTGGCAGTGCCCAAGGCCAGGCTGGACACTGGGGCTGGCAGCGCCTGGCACAGGGGGAGGTGTCCCTGGGCTGCAATGAGCTGGCATTGAAGATCCCTTCCCACCCAAAGCACTCTGGCATTCACATTCCTGAATCAAGGATGGAAAGCAGCACCAAACCCCATTGCAGCAAATGGAGAAAGGAAAGGAAAGAATGATTTCCTGGCTGGTTGCAGGTGCCCCCAGTGCCATTTGCCACAGGGGGTTTGTAGCCTGGCAAGGCCTGGTTAGAGAGGTTTGGGCTCTGCCAGGGTGCCCAGAGCAGCTGTGGCTGCCCCTGGAGCCCTGGCAGTGCCCAAGGCCAGGCTGGAGCACCTGGCACAGTGGGAGCTGTCCCTGGGGGTGGCACTGGGTGGGATTTAAGTGCCTTCCAACCCAAATCACTCCATGATTTTTTTTTCCTTTTAAAGCCCCACAGCCCAAGCCTGAGCATTGCCACTCCTGACTGAAGGGGGACAGGGAATGTTCCTCCCACATCACCCCTCCCCTTGGGAAATCTGGAGCAGCAGACACCTGTGAATTCACCACATTTCAGATAAATTTAACCTTTTCCAGCCCGAGCTGTCAATCTCTGAGCGGGAAATGAGAACCTTCAGGAGTTCCAGGCTCACCCACAGCCCCTGAGCTCCCCCTGCTCCTGTGAATCCCTCCTGGCACCTTTCCTGAGCTGGGCTCATTTGGGATAGTCCAGCCCCAGAAGCCCAAGCCCCTTTTCAGCCATCCATCAGCAATTAGGCAAACAAAGGCTAATTAATACCCCTAATTAATGGCAGTGCTCGTTTGGCTGCCCAGGACCCTCCATCCTTCACACAGTGCAGGATTTCTGCATCCCACTTCCCACATCTGCAAAATCCCTTAACTCCAAAGCTCCCTGTGCTCGTTAGACATCTCAGAACCATGAGGGAGAACCTTCAATGATTCCAAAAAGTCCCTGCAAAGTTGGGTTCATATTCCAAGGCTCCCATGGAAGCCACATGGCCTGGGAAGTGGCAGGCACGAGGAATCATTATGCTAATTTTAGCCAGAGCATCTGCTCGATGTTAAATCTGAAACTCTGTCTCAGAGAAATCATTTAATTAATTTTATTTTTTTTTTTTTTTACCCAGTCAGATTTGACATTTGTCAAACAAGATGTTGGGAGCTGAGGCTGCAGCCAAGTCTGAGTAATCCCAGGGGGTGAGAGCTCGGGGATGGAGCCGGCAGAACTGGGGATTGGAGGGGCTGGCTGTGCCCAGGTCCTGACAGGGCACAGAGTCACCCAGGTACTGCCAGGGGACAGGGCCACAGGTCCTGACAGGGGACAGGGCCACAGGTCCTGACAGGGCACAGAGTCACCCAGGTACCGCCAGGGGACAGGGCCACAGGTCCTGACAGGGCACAGAGTCACCCAGGTACCGCCAGGGGACAGGGCCACAGGTCCTGACAGGGGACAGAGTCACCCAGGTACTGCCAGGGGACAGGGCCACAGGTCCTGACAGGGCACAGAGTCACCCAGGTACTGCCAGGGGACAGGGCCACAGGTCCTGACAGGGGACAGGGCCACCCAGCTCCTGATGGGGACAGGGTCATCCAGGTACTGCCAGGGGACAGGGCCACAGGTCCTGACAGGAGACTGGGCCACCCAGGTCCTGCCATGGGACAAGGCCACCCAGCTCCTGAGGGGGACAGGGTCATCCAGGTCCTCACAGGGGACAGGGTCACCCAGCTCCTGCCAAGGGACAGGGCCTCAGGTCCTGACAGGGGACAGGGTTACCCAGGTCCTGCTGGAATCACCCAGCCCTGCCAGGGTCATCTGGGTCCTGCCAGGGTCACCCAGGTCCTGACAGGGAACAGGGCCACCCAGCTCCTGCCAGTGTCATTCAGGTCCTGCCAGGGTCACCCAGGTCCTGCCAGGGGACAGGGCCACCCAGCCCTGCTCAGGGCCACCCAGGTCCTCACAAAGTCACTCAGCTCCTGCCAGGAGACAGAATCACCCAGCTCCTGCCAGGGGACAGGGCCACCCAGCCCTGCTGGGGTCACTCAGGTCCTGCCAGGGTCACCCAGCCCTGCTGGGGTCACTCAGGTCCTGCCAGGGTCACCCAGCCCTGCTGGGGTCACTCAGGTCCTGCCAGGTCCCCCAGGTCCCTGCCTGCCTCCCCCCAGCATGGACCAGGCTCAGCTGGAAACTGGGAATTCACCTGCGGGTGAAGAGCCCCAGGTGATGTTTTTTCACTGCTGCAGTCGGCTCTTACGGGGCTTTAAGCAGCCTCTTATCCTATTATTAGTGGGTTTACAAAGCTGAGCAGCTGCCCAGCCCTAATCCAGCTTGGGAAATCCCGGGGAGCAGGAGAGAGCACCTGCAGAGCTCCCAGCTTGGGCAGCCCCGTTTGCACCAGGGAAAGGACACAGACACCTGCCAGTACATCCCACCCTTTTCCTTTTCCTTTTCCCTTTCCCTTTCCTTTTACCTTTCCTTTCCTTTTTCCTTTCCTTTCCTTTTCCCTTTCCTTTTTCCTTTCCTTTTACCTTTCCTTTCCTTTTTCCTTTCCTTTTTCCTTTCCTTTTTCCTTTCCTTTTTCCTTTCCTTTTCCCTTTCCCTTTCCTTTTTCCTTTCCTTTTTCCTTTCCTTTTCCCTTTCCCTTTCCTTTTTCCTTTCCTTTTTCCCTTTCCCTTTCCTTTTCCTTTCCCTTTCCTTTTTCCTTTCCTTTTTCCTTTCCTTTTTCCTTTCATTTTTCCTTTCCTTTTTTCTTTCCTTTTTCCTTCCCTTTCTTTTTTCCTTTCCTTTTCCTTTCCTTTTTCCTTTCCTTTCCTTTTTCTTTTCCTTTTTCCTTTCCTTTTTCCTTTCCTTTTTTCTTTCCTTTTTCCTTCCCTTTTTCCTTCCCTTTCCTTTTTCCTTTCATTTTTCCTTCCCTTTCCTTTTTCTTTTCCTTTTTTCTTTCATTTTTCCTTTCCTTTTTCCTTTCCTTTCCCTTTCCTTTTCCCTTTCCTTTTTCCTTTCCTTTTTTCCCTTTCCTTTCCTTTTTCCTTTCCTTTTTCCTTTCCTTTCCTTCCCCTTCCCCTTCCTCCCCTCTCCTCACACCAGGATTTTTCCATTGCCCCAGCTGAACTGACAGTTCCGTTTATTATTTTTATATATTTTTAAATATTTTCAATATTCCCCTCTGGCCACCCAGACCACTGGGCTGACTCCCCCAGTCTCATCCAGGTGGACACAGACAAACAGGAAATTTTCCCAACAATTTGCCCATTCATTCAAAGGGAGTGACTCCCAGCTGGAATTTATCCCTGGATTCCTTTCAATGGGGCACTTCACGGTGCACAAGGCCCAGGAAGGAGGAAAATACCAAATGACACGGGAAGTGTTGGATAACTCATCAAAAATCATCACAGGATTCATCCCAAAAGTCAGCATGAGCACAAAGGCCTGGATGGGGTTGGGAAATCTGACTCTTAATTTCTCAAGGGCCAAAACATTGATGGATTCCCTAAAACCACCTAAAAACTCCCTAAATATGCAAAAAGAAAACTTAAAACTGTCTGAAAACACCCTAAAACTGCCTCAAAACACCTCAAATGGCCTGAAACAACCCAGTACTGCCTAAAACACCCTTCAAATTGCCTAAAACCGCCCCAAAACTGCCTAAAAGCATCCCAAAACTGCCTCAAAACACCAAAAAGCTGCCATAAACCACCTAAAGCCTGCTCAAAACAGCCTGAAACTTCCTTAAAAACACATCAAAACTGCCTAAAGCCACCCCAAAACTGCCTATTACCACTAAAAATATCCTTAAACTGCCCCAAAACACCCTAAAAGTGCCATAAAACATCCTAAAGCCCCCTCAAAACAGCCTGAAACTGACTTAGAAATACCTCAAAACTGCCTGAAATCACCCTGACACTGCCTCAAAAGCAGTCCAAAACTGCCTAAAAACACCTCAAAACTGCCTAACAACACTAAAAGCATCCTAGAACTGCCTAAAATCACCCCAAAACTGTCAAAAAACAAAAAATCACCCTAAAGCAGCCTCAAAACACCCTAAAACTGCCATAAAACATCCTAAAGCTCCCTCAAAACAGCCTGAAACTGACTTTAAAATGCCCTAAAAGTGCCCGAAATCCCCATAAAACTCACTCAAAACCTGTCCAGAACTTGCCTAAAAACACCTCAAAACACTACTAAAAACACCCTGAAACTGCCTTAAAACCACCCCAAAACTGCCTAAAACCACCCTAAAACTGCCATAAAACAACCTAAAGTCCCCTCAAAAGAGCCTGAAACTGCTTTAGAAATGCCCTAAATCTGCCTGAAATCACCTTAACACTGCCTAAACTGCCTAAAACCCCAAAACTGCTAAAACCACTAAAAACATCCTAGAACTGTCTAAAATTACCCCAAAACTGCCTAAAATCACCCTAAAACTGGCTCAAAATACCCTGAAACTGCCTTAAAACAACCTAAAGAAAAAAACCGCCTGGCTCAAAACAAACTCCTTAAAACATCCTTAAACTGCCTCAAAACAGCCTAAAATTGCCAAAAAACACCAGAATTGGGGGAAAATGCATCATTCAGGCAACAACCATAATTTTATAGTTGAGTCATTTATGTTGTTTGGTTTTTTTTCATTTACAAAGTGAGGATTTCAGGTCTTTGATGTGTCAGAAGGTGCACCCAGCACAGCCTCTGTGAATCTGTGGGGTTTATTTCATAAACTGGATAATTATGGGACAAAACCAGTTCCTGCACCAAGCTGGGCCTAAGCAAACTAGGCTGGCTCGGAAATGCTTGGCCCAAAGTCCAAAATTCAGGAAAAGCTTTAAAATAAACTAAGAAAAATAGAATTATTGACCATGGTGGTGGTGCTGGGGATGGGTTGGACTTGACCTTGGAAGGGTTTTTCAACCTCAAGGACTGGAAATTCTAACCTGAAGCAGGAGATGGTTGGATTTGTCCTTGGAGGACTTTTCCAGCCTTAAAGGTTGGAAATTCCAACCTGAAGGAAATGGTTGGACTTAGATCTTGGAGAGTTTTTCCAATCTGGACAAGGAAATGGTTGGACTTGACCTTGGAGGGCTTTTCCAGCCTTTAAGCCTGGAAATTCCAACCTGGAGAAGATGGTTGGACTTGGCCTTGGAGGGATTTTCCAACCTCAAGGACTGGAAATTCCAACCTGAAGGAGGAGATGGTTGGATTTGACCTCAGAGGGCTTTTCCAGCCTTAAAGGTTGGAAATTCCGACCTGGAGAAGATGATTGAAGTTGATCTTGGACAGCTTTTCCAATCTGGATGAGGAAATGGTTGGACTTGACCTTGAAGGGCTTTTCCAGCCTTAAAGATTTGGAAATTCCAACCTGAAGGAGGAGATGGTTGGACTTGACCTTGGAGAGCTTTTCCAGCCTTAAAAGATTGGAAATTCTAAACTGGAAAAGATTATTGATCTTGGAGAGCTTTTCCAATCTGGACCAGGAAATGGTTGGACTTGACCTTGGAGAACTTTTCCAATCTGGATGAGGAAGGCTGGACTTGACCTTGGAGAACTTATCCAATCTGGATGAGGAAGAGTTGAATGTGATCTTGACCTTGGAGAGCTTTTCCAACCTTAAAGATTGGAAATTCCAACCTGGAGAAGATGGTTGGACTTAATCTCAGAGAGCTTTTCCGATGTGGACAAGGGAAAATGTTGGACTTGACCTTGGAGGGTTTTTTCAACCTTTAAGTTGGAAATTCCAGCCTGAAGGAGATGGCTGGACTTGATCTTGGAGAGCTTTTCCAATCTGGACGAGGAAATGGTTGGACTTGACCTTGAAGGGCTTTTCCAAACTCAAGGACTGGAAATTCCAATCCTGAAGGAGAAGATGGTTGGACTTGTCCTTGAAGGGCATTTCCAGTCTTAAGGATTGGAAATTCCAACCTGAAGAAGATGGCTGCACTTGATCTTGGAGGGATTTTCCAGCCTTTAAGCCTGGAAATTCTGAACCTGGAGAAGATGGCTGGACTTGGTCTCAGAGAGCTTTTCTAACCAGAAGGATTGGAAATTCCAGCTTTAAGGATTTGGAATTCTGAGAAGGGGGAAGTGACAGGGCAGGGACAGCAGAGTGGGACACCAGGGCGTGGCACCAGCTCCCATCCCTCACCTGCCACTGGCTCTCCAAACTCCAGGAACCCTTGGAACCTCCCGGAATTCCTCCTCCCTGCCTGGAATCCCCCCAGCTGCCCCATGGCACAAAGGAATCCTTTGAAATCCGGAGCAAAGAGGGGCTGGGGGGGCTCAGGACCTGTAATCTCCCCCCAATCTGCTGTTCTTGGCAGCCCAGGCCGAGTTATCCCCAATGAAAATACCCCAGAGCCTGTCCCGTGCTTCCCGGCTGGAACCGATCCCACCCGCGCTCCTCCAGGAGAATTCCTTCACGCCTCCTTTAGTGCAGGAAGCTTTGGAGTGGATTCACTTCAGTGCAACATCCTCCTCTCAAGGAGGTGAATCACAGCCTGGAACGGGGATTTTTCACTCTGCTGGCTGCAAAGGGAGAGGGGTGAATTCCCAGCTGGAGAGGGAGGAATCACAGAATCCCAGAATTCCCAGAATCACAGGATTCCCAGAATTCCCAGAATCACTGGGTTGGAAGAGACCTTCAAGACCATCGAGTCCAACCCAGCCCCAACACCTCAACTCAACCCTGGCACCCAGTGCCACATCCAGGCTTTGTTAAACACACCCAGGGATGGTGACTCCACCACCTCCCCGGGCAGAACATTCCAGAACTTTATCACCTTTCTGTAAAATCCTTTTCCTGATATCCAACCTGTATTTCCCTTGGTAGCAGCTCGAGGCTGTGTGCTCTGGTTGTGTCAGTGCCTGGAGACAGAGCCCAGCACCAGCTGAGAAGGATCCCTGCGTTTGTAACAGGATGTGACGGCATTTATTTCACACCCCTGAAAGTGTCACCTGGCCACCCTCACTGTGGTTTTATTTGGTTTTTATTAAATAAATAAATAAATTTAAATAATATAAATTTTTATATAACATAAATATATATAAAATAAAAATTTCTAATTTATATATAAATTAAATATATATATAAAAATATATATAAAATAAATATATATAAAATTATGCACATTCTGGTTGTGCATCATTCACTAATGAATGCCAGAGCAAAAAAAAAAAAACAAATACCAGATATTTTAGACAAGGAAACACATCAAAAATCCCTTCCAAACACAATTTGATAACTTAGAAATTTAGGAGATGGAGGCCTCAGGCCACACAAAAATAAATTCAAATAAACACATTGAAGGGGAGGTATCAAAACCCCCTCATGCTCTGAGCCAAGGGATTGCAGGAAACCCTAAACTGGCAGGAAATGCTAAACCCAGCGCTGGGGTTGGTTTTAGGATTTAGAGCAGAGCCAAGCCCTGAGTGGCCAGGAGGGGCAGCAGGGGAAGCCCGGACAGGGCTCCTCCACCAGCTCAATGTCACCAGTGCCACCCTGACCCCAAAGCTGCTGCCACAGAGAGCCTGGGACACCCGGGGTTCCCTGAGCAGCCAGGAACTGCCTGGCATGGCCAAGGAACAACACCTACAGCTTAGCATGGCTGGAGTGTCTCCAGGTGAAGTTTAGCCCAAGTTTAAGCTTTGTTTTAAGCTTAAGTAGCCATGTAGGGGTTGATCTGCCCCACCTGCTGCCCTGTGGTGCTGTTCATAGGGGTCCAGGATGAGGGAAGAGATGAGAACCTTGACTCCATGTTTCAGAAGTCTGATTTATTGTTTTATGATATATATTATACTAAAAGAAAATTATATATTAAAACTATACTAAAAGAATAGAAGAAAGGATTTCATCAGAAGGCTAGCAAGGAAAGGAATGATAATAAAATCTTGTGAATGACCAGAGAGTCTGAGCCAGCTGACTGTGATTGGCCATTAATTAAAAACAACCACACAAGACCAATCACAGATGCACCTGTGGCATTCCACAGCAGCAGATAACCATTGTTTACATTTTGTTCCTGAGGCCTCTCAGCTTCTCAGGAGAAAAAAACCTAGCAAAAGGATTTTTCCTAAAATCCTCCCTCCAGGAGATCTCTGCTGTCCATGGCCACTGAGTGTCCCTGCAGGGCTGATCCAATCCCAGCATCCCATGGGGAGATGCTCCGCCCAGGGGAGGAGCCAAGCATTCCTGCCTGGATCCAATCTGAGCCTGGCCCAGCACAGCAGCCTTTGCCCCCTGCAGTGCCAGAGGAGCAGCTTTCTGCTGCCCTGCATTGCCAGAGGGAGCCCAGGCCCATCTGCAGCAGCCCTGGAGCTGCAGAGGAAAACTCCCCCCTTGTGCAGGACCCCTGCTGCAGCAGAGCCACAGCTGGCACTGCAGGAGGGCTGAGCCCCCATGGGATGGGGCTGTGCCCCCGCCCTGACCCACAGCGTGCCAGGGCCTGCTCTCACTCTGCCAGGGCTTGGTTTGTGCTATTGCATTTGTATTTTTAATTTCCTAGTACAGAACTGTTATTCCTGGTCCCATATCTTTGCCTGAGAGCCCCTTAATTTCAAATTTATAACAATTCAGAGGAGGGGGTTTGCATTTTCCATTTTAGGTGAGGCTCCTGCCTTCCTTAGCAGACACCTGGCTGTTCAAACCAAGACACTTGGTCACCCCTCCAGGAGATCCCAACCCAAAATCTCCTCCCCAAAGCTGGATTTTGCCACCAGCCTGGAAGTTCTGAGCTTCCTCCCTTGACTCTGCTCAGATGTTTCAAAGACTTGCTTGGATTTTTTTTTCCTTTTAGATATATATATATATATATATATATTATTTCACACTTTCAACTCAGCACAGAAAGCTCCTCAAATTTTCCTTCACAGGCTGAAATGTCTGTAATTACAGGCTGCAGTCAGGCAGTGGCTGCTGGAGCTCCCTGCCCTGCCAGCAGAGCAGGTCAATTATGAGCTCTGAACCCACATTACCAGGAGGGGAAGCTGGGTTGAATTCTGCTCAATTAGTGCTGGAACCGTCTTGGAAGAGAAAAATGGAGAATGGAGCTCTGCAGAGACTTCCCCATCAGTGCTGCAGAGGCTGGAACTTAATTTCTGATATGGCAGCAATTAATGATGTTTTGGCACCCAGTGCACTCTGTAGGAGCATCGGGGGCAGGATGGTCAGGATGGACAGAGAGCAGAGATCTCTGCAGCCAGGGCTGGGAACTTGTGGTTTATTGCAAAGGGCCTGGGTGCAGGGCCCTGCTGGGAGCTGCCAGCCACAGCTCAGAGCAGGGCCCAGAGAGGAGAGGGGGAGAGAGGGTGAGAGGGTGGGAGAGCAAAAGGGGTAAGAGAGTAAAAGGGGTAAGAGGAGTAAAAAGGGTAAGAGCGTGAGGTTCCCCTTACAATACCATAAATCTTCTTCTGTGCTGAATATTCTCACTCTCACTAACCAATCCAGTACAAGATACAAATCCTACAGCATTTCCATACAGCCTATAAGAATCATTACATCACCACACTGGGTTCCATTTTAAACCCTACAAACTCCTCTCTGGGCCCCTTCTGCCAAGCTGGCAGGGGCTGCTCTGAGCCTTGGGCCTGTCTGCAAGCAGAGGGTATTGTTTGATCAAAAGGGGATCACCTTCAGCTAGCCATGCCATTGTTTTCCAGTTGTTCAGGAACTGAGGGATCTCAAAGCTTGCTTTCATTTCAATCTCGCTTAGAGTTTCCATATTCTCAAAATCTTTTGCCAGACAATCACATTTATAAAAGGCTTTCCTGTTTCACCTTCCCCAACAGTACTCTTAGCCTGCAGGTGATGTTCTTGAGGTTCCTCTCTTGTCCCTCCTCACGCCCAGCTCAGGGCTCAATTTCAGAGCCATGGGGAGGGTGCTGGGGCACAGGGGAACTTTCAGGATGTTCTTCCCCCCTTTCCTGGGCTGAGGCTCAGGACAGAGTGTGGAATTACAGAGGGACAGATGTGGAATTATGGAAGGGCTCATTGGACTGCTGCCATTCCCAGAATGAAGATCATTCCTCAGGTGCTCTCAGATGCCTCTCAAACACCCCAAAAACCTGGAACCCCCTGAACCAGGGGTTTCTTTAGGAATCTTCTACCACTGAGAATGGGGTTTTGTAAGCAGCAAAAGCACCAAGGGGAATATTTGAAAGAGATTGAAAATTTTCTTTTCTGCAGCTGGTGAAGGTGGGAATCTCACCCAGAGGCCACGTGGCTGGGAGGGCAGAGCCAGGCACTCCAGGCGTGCAGCTTGGGGTATTCAGTACTTCCATAATCCCAGGAGTGCAATCAGGGGGAACTGCGCTGTCCGGGTTTGCCCCCCAGGATGGCAGAACCCAGCACGGAGCAGCAGCACAGCCTGGAGAGGAGAAGGCTCCAGGGAGAGCTCAGAGCCCTTGCAGGGCCTGAAGGGGCTCCAGGAGAGCTGCAGAGGGACTGGGGACAAGGATGGAGGGACAGGAGCCAGGGAATGGCTCCCAGTGCCAGAGGGCAGGGCTGGATGGGATCCTGGGCATTGGGAATTGTTCCCTGGCAGGGTGGGCAGGGGCTGGGCTGGAATTGCCAGAGCAGCTGTGGCTGCCCCTGGAGCCCTGGCAGTGCCCAAGGCCAGGCTGGAAATTGGGGCTGGCAGCACCTGGCACAGGGGGAGGTGTCCCTGCCATGGCAGGGGTGGGGTGGGCTGGGATTTAGGATGCCCCCAACCCCTCCTGTGAATCTGTACCTCTGTGACCATGGCTGGCACCCCAGGAGCCACGGGCAGGTCACGGCACCTCCCGAGTGCCACAGGGAGAGAGAAAAGGAATCCAGGAGCAAAGCTGTGCCTGCCCAGCCAGTGCCACACCAGGCTCACCCCATTTTCCTCCCCCTGCACTTCCTGGGGTGACCCCAGCCCAGAGCAGGGACTGGGGTGCTCTGAGGTTGCTGCAGTCGGTTTTATCCCCTGCTCCTCCTCCAGCTGTCCTCAGGGCTGTCAGGAGCAGCCCCAGCCCCGCAGCCATCCCCCAGCCCCAGGCTGGGCTGTTTGCAGACAAAACCCGCTCCAAAAACACCCCTGGGCTGCAGGAACTGACACCTTTGGGGTTTTTTTCATGCTGAACCGTGACCTGAAATGGCCCAGAAGTGCCTCAGCTGAGCCGGGGTTTATCTGAGCAGCTCCTTAATCCCCTCCTCCCCTGGATCTCGGCTCTGCCAACACCTCCCTGGGCACAGAACAGGTGCGAATCAGAGCAGAATGGCCAGCAGAAAAGGAAAATACAAAAAAAAAAAAATCAAAATCAGCCTTGCCAGGCAAGGCAGGGTTCGACTTGCACATGTAGGGCTGTTCCTGAAGCAGCCTGGCTGGCTCATCCATCCCTCTCCCAGAACACAGCCGTGTCTCGTTTTATTAATAAAAGACGTGGCTGTCTCTCTTTTTTTTTTTTTTTGAAAACATTATTAAAATCCACGGCGAGATTTTCATTGGCAATGAATTCCAGGGCTTAATTATGCACTGTGTTAACAGGCTGGGTGTTTTTACATGTCTGAGAGAGGCCACGTGCTCCCACACTCTCTGGGCAGATTAAATAACCAGACAAACGTATCCTTTGCACCTTTTTATTGGAATCTTGGAATTTTGGTGGGTTGGACACCACGAGGATCTTCAGAGGGACCTTCAGATCCCTGAATTTGGAGCCTCTCTGGGCTATCAATCCCCTGGGGTTTGGAATTTCGTGATTTTTAAGGATTTGGTGATTTTTAAGGATTTCTAACCAGTGGGAGGTTGGAACGAGATGGTTTTTAAGGTCCCTGTAACCCAAGCCATCCTGTGATTCTGTAACTCATCAAGATAGGGGGATAAGGAAATGTTGCTCTGATTTATAGAAATCCTTCACATCCATCTCAATAAATGCCAAGATTTGTTGTTCCCCACTCATGCCAGCGATGCCTCCTGCAGAGTTTACCAGGGGAAAACTGATTTTCTGTGCTGTTTCTCCAGACAAACCCTTCCCTGTGGCTGCAGGGCCACCCAGCCAGCAGGTGACAAATGTCCCTGCTCCCAGAGGCCACTGTCCCACCAGAGCTCCCAGCCACATTTCCCCGGGGTGTGAGCAGGGTTCACCCCTGGGCAGGGGCTCTGCCCTCCCAAAGGACCCCCCAGGAAAGGTTTTTGTCTCTTTCAGCCTCACTCCCAAGTTGTGACACCCAAATTTTCTCATCGAGCTGTGGCTGCCCCTGGATCCCTGGCAGTGCCCAAGGCCAGGCTGGACACTGGGGCTGGGAGCACCTGGCACAGGGGGAGGCGTCCCTGCCATGGCAGGGGGGGCACTGGGTGGATTTTAGGGTCCCTCCCAACCCAAACCATTCCAGAATTCCCCATCCCACAACGCGAGAGACAGATCCAACAGTGATGAATCACAGAACCACAGAATGAATTAGGTTGGAAAAGATCTCCAAGATCATCAAAGCTGTGCCCGATCTTGTCCCCAGCCCAGAGCTCTGAGTGCCACCTCCAGGAATTGCTGGGGCACCTCCAGGGCTGGGCACTGCAAACCTCCCTAGGCAGTGCCTACCAAGGCCTGAGCCCCCTTTCCATGGGGCAATTCCTGCTGTGCCCACCCTGAGCCTGCCCTGGCCCAGCCTGAGGCCGTTCCCTCTGCTCCTGTCCCTGTTCCCTGGAGCACAGCCCGACCCCCCCGGCTGTGCCCTCCTGGCAGGAGCTGTGCAGAGCCACAAGGGCCCCTGAGCCCCTTTTGCTCCAGGCTGAGCCCCTTCCCAGCTCCCTCAGCCTCCTGGGGCTCCAGGCCCTTCCCAGCTCCTCAGCCCCCTGGGGCTCCAGGCCCCCAGCTCCCTCAGCCTCTCCTGGGGCTCCAGGCCCTTCCCAGCCTCCCTCAGCCTCCCAGCCCCTCAGCCTCCTGGGGCTCCAGGCCCTTCCCAGCTCCCTCAGCCTCTCCTGGGGCTCCAGGCCCTTCCCAGCTCCCTCAGCCTCCTCCCTGGGGCTCCTGGGCCCTTCCCAGCTCCCCTCAGGCCCTTCCCAGCTCCTGGGGGGCTCCAGGCCCTTCCCAGCTCCCTCAGCCCTTCCCAGCTCCTGGGGCTCCAGGCCTTCCTTCCCTCAGCCCCTCCCTCCAGGCCTTCCCAGCTCCCTCAGCCCCTCCTGGGGCTCCAGGCCCTTCCCAGCTCCCTCAGCCCCTCCTGGGGCTCCAGGCCCTTCCCAGCTCCATTCCCTGCCCTGGACTCGCTCCAGCCCCTCCAGGTCCTTCCATGGAGAATGAATTTTGTCACAGATTTCAGATTCTCTGTTGACTCCACCTGCACATCCCTGGCTCCTCAGGAGCCTCCTGCTTTCAATATTCCCAATGCAGACCGTGGATTTTTATTTTCTGCACCCAGAATAAACCTGAAAATGAACCCGCCCCACCTGACTGCTGGAAAATGCTGTTTATTCCGCTCCATAATTTTCCTTCTGTGGTATAATGATAATGATGATAATAATAAGAAGAGAAGAAACAAGAAAACAACCCGGAAAAATTAAAGCCATTTTGTTTATCTGCATCAACATGAAATGGCAAATGAGGTTGTTAAAACTGTGGAGTTTAAAAGTTGCAGCATCTTCCAGCATTAAATCAGAACTGGTCACATGGGTTTGAATCAAAAAAAATTTAAAATCTGCCTGGCTGCTGGGCTGGGAGAAGCTGATTTTTGTTCCTATAAACAACAGTAGCGTGGAGAATAAACAAATAATATTCTAATTGCTTCTATGGCTGCAGAATGGAGCACAGGGCTGGATCATTAACTGAAAACAACGAGTTCTGGAGACAAATCTTGGGAAAAGTAAAATGTCTCAAGAGCTGAGTGCTACTAACATTGACATCACATCCTTTTCCTGATTTTTTCCTCATTTTCCCCGGGTGATCCATCCCCGCGTTGCTTTAACACCTTGAGGCAAACCCACCCCTGAAATTTCTCTTCACAACGTGGCTCACATTTCCTGAGGATGCCCCACTGCTCGCAGGGAATTTTAACAGCTCTGCTGCTCCTTTTCTTCAAGACTCAAAATCTGAAATGTATTTAAAATCCCTGTGCCAGTCCTGGGCCTCCACGAGCCTGAATTCCCCCAGTCCTTAATTGCCCATCTGGGGCTGGGTTTTGAATCCCTGGATTTGAAGCTTCTCTGGAATAGCAAACCCCTGGGGTTTGGAATTTGGTGACTTTTAATGTTTTCCAAACCTCTCTGAGATATCAAACCCTTGAGTTTGGAATTTGGTGACTTTTAAGGTTTTCCAAACCTCTCTGGGCTATCAAACCCTTGGGGTTTGGAACTGGATGATTTTTAAGGTTTTCCAAGCCTTTCTGGGCTATCAAACCCCTGGGGTTTGGAATTTGGTGACTTTTAAGGTTTTCCAAACCTCTCTGAGATATCAAACCCTTGAGTTTGGATTTTGGTGACTTTTAAGGGTTTCCAAACCTCCCTGGTCTATCAAACCCCTGGGGACTGGAATTTGGATTTCTTTAAGGATTTCCAGCCAGTGGGAGGTTGGAACGAGATGGTTTTTAATCACAAACCATCCTGTGGTTCTATAACTCATCAATATACAGAGATAAGGAAACCTTTTCCTCCAAACCTGACCATCTGTGGATGATCCTCTGCACATTTGAATTTATTTTTTTTTTCTAAAATTCTCAAAGAATAATAGAGCCCTTGACCAAACCATGGACAGACAGAGAATTGCCTTGTCCATGTGCACCTGGAAACACTTTGCAGAGCAGCCTGGAAAAAATTCCAGGAGAGGAACAAGGTATCCCAAAACACAAAGTGTTCCTGAGCAGGCTGTGGAGAAAGGGCTGTTGTTGGTTTTCCCAATGGATTTTCCCAATCCATGGCAGCGTGTTTAAGGGATTATGGATGTGTTTGCAGCTGGGGCTGTGTGTTCTGTCCCCATCTGTCAGAGCTGGGGCAGTTCTCTGCTGTTCTTGGGGCAGTTTCCTTTCTCTCTCCCACAGCCAACCCTCCCTCCAGGAGATCTCTGCTGTCCATGGCCACTGAGTGTCCCTGCAGGGCTGAGCCAATCCCAGCATCCCATGGGAGATGCTCCACCCAGGGAGGAGCCAAGCATTCCTGCCTGGATCCAATCTGAGCCTGGCCCAGCACAGCAGCCTTTGCCCCCTGCAGTGCCAGAGGAGCAGCTTTCTGCTGCCCTGCATTGCCAGAGGGAGCCCAGGCCCATCTGCAGCAGCCCTGGAGCTGCAGAGGAAAACTCCCCCCTTGTGCAGGACCCCTGCTGCAGCAGAGCCACAGCTGGCACTGCAGGAGGGCTGAGCCCCCATGGGATGGGGCTGTGCCCCCGCCCTGACCCACAGCGTGCCAGGGCCTGCTCTCACTCTGCCAGGGCTTGGTTTGTATTACTGCCTTCTTATTTTACTTTTATTTTTCCCTGTTAAAGAACTGTTGTTCCTGCTCCCATATCTTTGCCTGAGAGCCCCTTAATTTCAAAACGATAATAATTCAGAGGGAGGGGGTTTGCATTTTCCATTTTAAGGGAGGCTCCTGCCTTCCTCAGCAGACACCTGGCTGTTCAAACCAAGACGGGATGAAAGACAATAAAATATGAAAGATGACATTTGGAAAAGCAGCTTCCCCTTTCCTAGTGGATCTGCTTGGGGATCTTTTGGGATTGCTTTTGTTCTTTTGGGATCTGGGCCTTATGGAGTACAAAAACACTTCTTAAAGGAAGAAATGCCCCAGCCTGAACACCCCAAATGTTTTTTGTGTGGAAACTTGAAGGTGGAAATATCCCAGTGGCAGCTTAGGAAATCCTGGAGGATTTTGGGCTGAAATCATTCCCTGTAAGGGGCTGGAATTCCCAGAGCAGCTGTGGCTGCCCCTGGATCCCCAGCAGTGCCCAAGGCCAGGTTGGAGCAGCCTGGGACAGCTCCTGCCCATGGAATGAGATGGGATTTAAGGCCTGTTCCAACCCAAACCATTCCGGGATTCCATGAACGACTTCTGCCATAGAATTACACCCAAAATCCCAAGCAAACCCCTGTTCCCTTCCCCAGTGGAACTCCCCAGGAAAACAGGGATCTGATCTTGGCTGGGTCAGGCTTGGAGGCCCTTCCCTGGCTCGGGGCCAGGAACGCTGGGGCTGCAAATGCCAACGGATATTTTGGGATTACTCTGTGGAACTGCTAAGCCAAGCTGCCATAATATCTATCCCTGGTTTAATTCTGTAGTCAGGGGTTCCCAAATGAAAGCAGAGCCTTTCCATTCTTAAAAGAGGGAATTTGGGAATGTCCAGCAGGAGGTCCAGGGTGGACACACAGCCAGAAGGATTTCACACAGGATCTGCTCAGTTTTGAAGAATAAAATCTTTCGGAGTTTTTCAGAATTAATGCTCATTTCAACTCGAAATCCCCTGGGACAGCTTCACTTCCCAAGAAGCTCAGTAAGGCACAGAGAAGCATCTTGGGAGAAATTCTAAAAATAACCCCACTGGTTGCCACAGCAAAGAACCCAAACATGCCCAAAAATATTTCAGTGCAAACAGAACCTGGAGTTCACTTTTTTCTGCCTCCTCTCCCAGCACCACAACCTGCCACGGTTTGGTTTCAGAGCAGAGAATTCAAATTCAACATCTTTTCTCCTCACTGGGCTCCATCCATGTCTCACACCCAGTCTGAGCCTCCTTTCCTTGCAGCTGCCCAGAGTTTCAGTCCATTCCAACAGGAATTTCATAACTCTGAATGCAAAAACACCAAGAACTCCCTCATTTTATCTCTGTGATCTCAGAGCCTGGGCACCCTCCAGGCCACCAAGAGAAGGGATTTTAGGAGCTGCTCTCTGCTTTTCACAACCCTCCCCAGCCCTGGCACATTCACAGATACCAAGCAAGGCTCTGGATTCCCTGTGCAGAAGTGTCTTTGCTTGGAAATGCAAGATTTATCTGGGGCTGTGTGTTCTATCCCCATCTGTCAGAGCTGGGCAGTTCTCTGCTGTTCTTGGGGCAGTTTCCTTTCTCTCTCCCACAGCCAACCCTCCCTCCAGGAGATCTCTGCTGTCCATGGCCACTGAGTGTCCCTGCAGGGCTGATCCAATCCCAGCATCCCATGGGGAGATGCTCCGCCCAGGGGAGGAGCCAAGCATTCCTGCCTGGATCCAATCTGAGCCTGGCCCAGCGCAGCAGCCTTTGCCTCCTGCACTGCCAGAGGAGCAGCTTTCTGCTGCCCTGCATTGCCAGAGGGAGCCCAGGCCCATCTCCAGCAGCCCTGGAGCTGCAGAGGAAAACTCCCCCCTTGTGCAGGACCCCTGCTGCAGCAGAGCCACAGCTGGCACTGCAGGAGGGCTGAGCCCCCATGGGATGGGGCTGTGCCCCCGCCCTGACCCACAGCGTGCCAGGGCCTGCTCTCACTCTGCCAGGGCTTGGTTTGTGCTATTGCATTTGTATTTTGAATTTTCCTAATAAAGAACTGTTATTCCTGCTCCCATATCTTTGCCTGAGAGCCCCTTAATTTCAAATTATAATAATTCAGAGGGAGGGGGTTTGCATTTTCCATTTCAGGGAGGCTCCTGCCTTCCTCAGCAGACACCTGGCTGTTCAAACCAAGACAAGAAGGAATTAAAGACACTCACTGACAGGGCAAGATCAGTGAGCAGTTCCTGGAAAAGCTGAAATTCCTCCTGTGAGGTGGAATTTCAGCTTGGGGAATGATTTTTGTGATGAGTCCCACTTTGTCCTGCTGAATATCAGGGGAGAGCTGTAGCATCTTTGCTGTCCAGCTCTACCTCAGGGCCATGTGAATGTCACATTTTGCAGAATTCCTGCCTCTCCAGAGATGCTGCTCCCTCCTGCGCCAACCCCAGCTGGCACCTGTGAATCCCCACCAGGACTTTGCAGTTCAGCTCCACCAGCCAAGACCCAAAACCCCCTTTTTTTGTCCTCTCCAGCTCCTGCCAAGCCAAACCCATTCTCATCCAAATCCAGATGTCTCCAGGTGAGGATTGATTCAGGTTTGGCAGCTCCTGGAGCCACGAGGTGAAGCTTTGGGAACATCCTCACAGCTGTAGATTCAGGGATTCTAAGCTTTCAAATCACTCCCCCATTTCTTGCTTCAGGAACACCATAGCAGCCTGAAATTAGGGACTGAGTTCTGAATTTTCTCCACTGTTACCCCATTTCTTGCTTTGGGAACACCCCAGCAGCCTGAAATTAGGGTCCTTCAGAGTTTTCCCCACTGTTCTCCCATTTCTCACTTTGGGAACAGCCCAGATGCTCTGGGATTGAGGGCCCAAAGTCCTGCCCCCATTTTCATTTTGGGATTACAGCTGTGGAACTGGTAATCTGAGTTTCCTGCCATAATATTTATCCCTGGTTTAATTCTGTAGTCAGGGGTTCCCAAATGAAAGCAGAGCCTTTCCATTCTTAAAAGAGGGAACACCCAAGAATGTCCAGCAGGAGGTCCAGGGTGACACACACAGCCAGAAGGATTTCACACAGGATCTGCTCAGTTTGAAAGAATAAAATCTTTTTCCCATTAGTTTTTCAGAATTAATGCTCATTTCAACTCGAAATCCCTGGGACAGGTCATTTTTTCCCAAGAAGCTCAGTAAGGCACAGAGAAGCATCTTTCAGCCCAGAAATTCTAAAAATAACCCCACTGGTTGCCACAGCAAAGAACCCAAACATGCCCAAAAATATTTCAGTGCAAACAGAACCTGAGTTCACTTTTTCTGCCTCCTCTCCCAGCACCACAACCTGCCACGGTTTGGTTTCACGAGCAGAGAATTCAAATTCAACATCTTTTCTCCTCACTGGGCTCCATCCATGTCTCACACCCAGTCTGAGCCTCCCTTTCCTTGCAGCTGCCCAGAGTTTCAGTCCATTCCAACAGGAATTTCATAACTCTTATGCAAAACACCAAGAACTCCCTCATTTTAAATCTCTGTGATCTCAGAGCCTGGGCACCCACCAGGCCACCAAGAGAAGGGATTTTTCTGGAGCTGCTCTGTCCAAAACCCTCCCAGCCCTGGCACATTCACAGATACCAAGCAAGGCTCTGGATTCCCTGTGCAGAAGTGTCTTTGCTTGGAAATGCAAGATTTATCTGGGGCTGTGTGTTCTATCCCCATCTGTCAGAGCTGGGCAGTTCTCTGCTGTTCTTGGGGCAGTTTCCTTTTCTCTCCCACAGCCAACCCTCCCTCCAGGAGATCTCTGCTGTCCATGGCCACTGAGTGTCCCTGCAGGGCTGATCCAATCCCAGCATCCCATGGGGAGATGCTCCGCCCAGGAGGAGCCAAGCATTCCTGCCTGATCCAATCTGAGCCTGGCCCAGCGCGCAGCCTTTGCCTCCTGCACTGCCAGAGGAGCAGCTTTCTGCTGCCCTGCATTGCCAGAGGGAGCCCAGGCCCATCTCCAGCAGCCCTGGAGCTGCAGAGGAAAACTCCCCCTTGTGCAGGACCCTGCTGCAGCAGAGCCACAGCTGGCACTGCAGGAGGGCTGAGCCCCATGGATGGGCTGTGCCCCCCCCTGACCCACAAAGCGTGCCAGGGCCTGCTCTCACTCTGCCAGGGCTTGGTTTGTGCTATTGCATTTGTATTTTGAATTTTCCTAATAAAGAACTGTTATTCCTGCTCCCATATCTTTGCCTGAGAGCCCCTTAAATTCAAATTATAACAATTCAGAGGGAGGGGGGTTGCATTTTCCATTTTAGGGGAGGCTCCTGCCTTCCTCAGCAGACACCTGGCTGTTCAAACCAAGACAAGAAGGAATTAAAGGAGTTACTCACTGACAGGGCAAGATCAGTGAGCAGTTCCTGAGGGGCTGAAATTCCTCCCTGTGAGGTTGGAATTTCAGCTCAAGAATGATGTGGAGTGATGAGTCCAGCTTTGTCCTGCTGAATATCAGGGCAGAGCTGTAGCGTCTTTGCTGTCCAGCTCTACCTCAGGGCCATGTGAAAGTCACATTTTGCAGAATTCCTGCCTCTCCAGAGATGCTGCTCCCTCCTGAGCCAACCCCAGCTGGCACCTGTGAATCCCCACCAGGACTTTGCAGTTCAGCTCCACCAGCCAAGACCCAAAACCCCCTTTTTTTGTCCTCTCCAGCTCCTGCCAAGCCAAACCCATTCTCATCCAAATCCAGATGTCTCCAGGTGAGGATTGATTCAGGTTTGGCAGCTCCTGGAGCCAGGAGGTGAAGCTTTGGGAACATCCTCACAGCTGTAGATTCAGGGATTCTAAGCTTTCAAATCACTCCCCCATTTCTTGCTTTGGGAACATCATAGCAGCTCTGAAATTAGGGACTGAGTTCTGAATTTTCTCCACTGTTACCCCATTTCTTGCTTTGGGAACACCATAGCAGCTCTGAAATTAGGGTCCCTTCAGAGTTTTCCCCACTGTTCTCCCATTTCTCACTTTGGGAACAGCCCAGATGCTCTGGGATTGAGGGGTCCCAAAGTCCTCCCCCATTTTTCATTTTGGGAAGATCCCCACAGCTGTGGGATGAGGTGCTCATCCGAGTTTCCCCAATGTTGCCCCATTTCTCACTTTGGCAATTCATCAACAACTGTGGGATTAGGGACTCTGGGAAAGAGTTCCACCATTTCTTGCTTTGGGAACACACCAAGAGCTGTGGGATTAGGGACTCAGCTCTGAATTTTTCCCATTGTTGCCCCATTTCTCACTTTGGCAATACATCAACAATTGTGGGTTTAGGGACCCAGTTCTGAGGTTTTTTTCCCATTATTCCCCCATTTCTCGCTTTGGGAACACACCAAGAGCTGTGGGTTTAGGGACCCAATTCTGAGTTTTCCCATTTTTTTCCCCCACTTCTCACTTTGGAGGAAGAGGAAGGCTGGAGGTGAACAGGACCTGCTTCAGCCAGAGCCCAGGGAATCCCAGGATCACCAAGGCTGGACAAGACCAAGGCCAGCCATCAACCCAGGGCCACCAAACCGTGTCCCCAGGGCCACAGCCACAGGAGGAACTCTGTGGGGCTGGAGAGGTGAAGGTCAGAGCAGAGGGAAGGTCACAGATGAAGCTCACAGGTGAAGGTCAGAGCAGGTCAAGGTCAGAAGTGAAGCTCAGAGCTGCCACACCCAGATCCTCGATCTCCACCCACCTCCCTGCTGGAAGAGGTCTCATCCCCACCTATTCATTTTCATCGCTCTCTTATCCAGTAAGAAATACCAATAATCCCAAATCCCAACGCTCCCAAATCCCAACGCCCCACAGACTCCAAGTGGCAGAAGCCACCAACCTGCTCTAAAAAATTGTGTGTTCTGGACAAAACTCTGTCCAAAACGTGCACGGGAGAAACCCCCCAGGTTTCACCAAACAATACCCAAAGGCTCCAAAACCCAGAGACAGCCACGAGGAAATTTTCAGAGCTCTCCCAGGGAGCTCAGGCCAGTCCAGGAAAAACAGGGTAAGAAACCATGGCAGGTTTTCATGTGCCACCTGCACACACTGCACGCACCGACAGGGCCCTAAATATAAACACACAGCCCTTTCCTGGCTGCTGCAGGAACAACCCTGGCTTGTTCTCCCAGCGAGGCAGAGCTGCAGCTGCTGGAGGATCAGACACGTTCAGGGTGGGACCTTCGCTGCCCCCCGTCCCCCCCTTTCTTTTCACAGTGTTTGTAGGTTTATGAATAAGGCATTGATGGTGCCCAAACCTCAGATATCCACCTTGGAGGGAGAGCTAAAATTAACATGGAGTTTATTCCCCGAGCTGTCAGGAGGGAAGAGAGCTCGTGTGGGATGCTGGAGATCCAGCAGGCAAAACAGCATTCCCAAAAAAAACCAGGGAAGGCTGCAGCCCTTGTGATGGGTTTGCACACACCCTACACCACATTTATCCAAAAAACTCAGTTATTCCTGGAAAGCCCAGCAGGGTGAAGCTGTGCCCGCACATCCAAGCAGAGAGGAAGAGCTCTGGGAGCAGGGGAAGAGCCGAGGTGCAACATGTGAGCAGTGATTTCAATTTGCATCCCAGCGGACCCCAAATCCGTTTGAAGGCAGTAAATACAGAGCTGATGTCCTTTACCATGGAGAAATAGGCAGGGGTGGATAAAGCACAACATTTTGCCAGCACAGAATCAGGGCAAAAGGAAAAGAAACTTCATTTTCACTTCCAATGGGATCAGCGAATTCATGACCAGAAGTGCCTGGGTTGCAGGAGAGAGGGAGGGGTCAGTAAAATCCAGAGAGATTGGGAAAGGAAAGCAGAACCTCCCTGGCTGGAGTGAAACCAGGTGTGTGGGGGTGTGTGCAGCTGGAGCAGGGCACACTGAGGGCAGAGCTCAGGGAGCTGCAGCTCCTCCCGAGGGGCAGCTCCCATCCCTGCTCTGGGACAGGGACAGCAGCCAGGGCACGGCTGGGGCTGGGCCAGGGCAGCTCAGGCTGAGATCAGGGCAAGGCTCTTCCCCCAGAGGGTGCTGGCACTGCCCAGGCTGCCCAGGGAATGGGCACGGCCCCGAGGCTGCCAGAGCTCCAGGGATGCCCAGGCTGGGCTTGCTGGGGGCTCTGGGCAGGGTTTGGCTTTGGCATTGATCATCCCTGTGGGTCCCTTCCAGCTCAGCACATTCCATGATTGTGTGAGAGTGAGGGATGGGGGAGATGAAGGATAGGGGAGAAATTTGGGCAGCACTGCAGGGATGGCCAGGCTGGGGTTGGTGGGGGGTCTGGGCAGGGACAGGGCTGAACTGGATGATCCCTGTGTGATAAATGAGCATTGCCATGGCTGACTCTCACAATCAAAGGCAGATATCCTGTATATGTGTCAGGAGCAGTTTTATAGATTCATAGTTGTGTTTTACCCCCTTGTGTTGTTCTCAGGGGTGCCCTGGGTTGGGGACATTTGGGAGGGTCACTCGTTCCCATGGCAACAGCTGCCCCCCCCCCAAGGTGTCAGGCAGTGATCGCCACCCCTGGGCAGGGAAGGAGGAGTCCATGGACAGAACTTTGGGGAGCAAAGGGTTAAAAGGTGAAACCTCCATGGTGTGGGTGAGCACATGATGGGGGAAATCCTCTGCTCCTGGTGCTGTGATATTTTCTCTATTCAGTCTGCTGTTGTGTTTTTAATAAGGTTTTAATAAACCTTTTACATTTTTGAATGTGATGATCATTTCTCACACCTGTGGGTCCCTTCCCACTCTGGATATTCTGTGATCCTGTTCTGGGATTCTCTCATCCATCACCTGCAGTTACCTGTGGATAACCTGAGCACCCTTCAGCACCAAAGGGCACCAGGGCTTGAGGCACCCGTGTGGCACAGCCCGTCCTTCCCCTTCCTAACCTTTGCTTACATTTCATCTCCCCTACTCTGCTTCCAAAATTTAATAAAATGTAATCCCAGCACGTAATAATGAGTTCATTAATGAGATGGCTCTGGGGCCACAGTGCCAATTGCTGCTTTCCAGGTCCTCAGGGCAGGGAGAGGCTGCAGCCACCCCGAAGGAGCAGCCCAGACTCACAGGGCTGGCTCTGCTCACACCAAGGGCTTCATTTCAGACTTTTATTCCTCTGATTTCCCCTCTAGAAGAACTCTGTGGGTGTAATCAGTGATCTCCTGGTGTCAGCCCCACTCCCCTCACAGCCCTCAGCAGCAGAGTGAGAAATCCCTGGAAATTCATTTTTTTTCACCAAAATTCATGACCTGGAATCATCCAATCCATGTGCTCCAACTACAGCTTTTTGCCCCCTCCCTGTTGTTCCCTCCTCAGTAAAGGATTTTTCAACATTCCTGTTGCAAAGAAACCACTGAACTATTTTTGGTTGGGCTTTTTTTTTTTTTCTTTCCCCACCAGGAACAAGCTGAGTGAATTTGAGAGAAATGGGGCTATTTGGACAGGCCAGAAGCTTTCATTCCCTTCACTGATCTTTCCACCCTGCGAGCTGATCTCCAAGGCGAGCTGACACCGAACCGGAGCATCCCCGGAGTACCCCCAGAGCATCCCCGGAGCATCCTCGGAGCATCCCAGGAGAATCCTCAGAGCATCCCCGCCCTCCCAGCCATCTCTGCTCATCTCCTGGCGTGCCACCACTCCAGGAAGGTGGTGCTCAGCGCTCGGTGGCCTGGTGTCAGCCCCGCTCCCCTCACAGCCCTCAGCAGCAGAGTGGGAAATCCCTGGAAATTCAGGTTTTTTCACCAAAATTAATGACCTGGGATCATCCAATCCATGTGCTCCAACTACAGATTTTTGCCCCCTCCCTATTGTTCCCTCCTCAAATCCTCCTCAGTAAAGGATTTTTTAAATTCCTGTTGCAAAGAAACCACTAAACTATTTCTGGTTTTTTTTTTTTCCTTTTTCTTCTCCACCAGGAACAAGCTGAGTGAATTCGAGAGAAACGTGGCTATTTGGACAGGCCAGAAGCTTTCATTCCCTTCACTGATCTTTCCACCCTGCGAGCTGATCTCCAAGGAGAGCTGACACCGAACCGGAGCATCCCCGGAGCATCCTTGGAGCATCCTCGGAGCATCCCCAGAGCATCCCCAGAGCATCCCCGCTCTCCCAGCCCCTCCAGCTGTTCCTGCCCATCTCCTGCCATGCCACCGCTCCGGGAAGGGCCAGCCCAGTGCTTGGTGGCCTCGGTGACACCCCGGAGCTGATGGGGACCACAGCACGGGGGATGTTTCCCCTTTTCCTTGCCCGCTGGGGAATTAATTCTGCTCTCACCGGCTCTGTCTGGGCAGGCCCCGCTCGTGCAGTTGTCTACAAACACACTAAACCCCATTTAAACCCTATTTAAACCCCATTTAAACCCCATTTAAACCCCATTGTGTCGCGCTCCAGCTGCCCGAGGAGTTTTTACTCAGCTCCTGGCCCCGCACCAGAATTCGGAATGACAGATTGCCAAAAAGGACGGCGAGGGAGGGGTGTGGGGCGGCCAGACGACACAGCAGATGAATTTATTTGGTTTATTGTGGGTTTATTGTGGGTTTATTGTGGGTTTATTGTCCCTCTGCTGCCGGGAATGGAGGGCAGGAGCCAGGCCCGGATGAAGGGACACTGCAAGGAACACTCGGGAAGGGAAAGGTCGGGGGATAATCAGCTTTGAGCGCAGGTGGAGGCAGCTCTGAGCTGTCACTGCTGCTCCTGGGGAGCACAACCTGTCCCCTGCAATTAGTGCTCAGCCCTGATCACCCTCAAGCCCTGCCTAAACCAGCTGTGCCTTCTGCAGGGCCAGCAGCAGCAGCTCCCCCAGCCTGGCCCATCCCCAGTTTTCCAGCCTGTGCCACCACATTTTACCTGGGAAAATGCCCCACAGCCTGGCTGCAGCCAGAGGATGGGTATCCCTGTGGATAAAGCTCCAAACAGTCCCCAAACAATCCCATTTTCCACTCTGGCTCACATCAGCCAAGTGATTCCCTGTCCTTAAAATCCACCCAACACCATCACCAGACCCGGAACTGAGTCCCTGAAATGTCCTGGAGCAGATCACGTCTGTGCCCAGCAGCACCCAAGGCTTTCTAAGAGCTCCATGAGCAGCAATTTATTCCCACAAACTCCCCCCAAAGTTGGGTAGGTAGCATCCCCCAGGAAGGCAAAACTTCAGCAGCAAATGAAGAGATTTAATGTAGTTTGCCAGGGGAAAAGGCAGAGCTGCAGGGGAGGAGGGATTTGGGAACTGCTGGTCATCTTCAAGGGGAGAGACCCAGCAGCAGCTTCTGTTTCTCAATATTTGACATTTTCAGCTCCATCCTCACCCTGCAAACCACTCCTGGCTGCTGGGAGCAGAAAATCACCTGGATGGGATCACCTACAAACCAAACCAGAGCCCTCTGTCAGCAGAAACAAAGTGAAAAACCAAATCTGGACCAGTCCTGACCCCTCAGAACATCATATAATGCTCAGTCACCAATGCCTGCTCTAGGAACTGCAACCCCTGGGGCTATGTCACCTCAGAGGGGCTCAAAACCCACCAGGAAAACAAAGAATCCATCACAAAACCAGGCCTGGGCTTGACCCAAATCCCTGAGGGCACAAGGAGTGTTATCCCCACACCCCAAATCCCTGAACCCCACAAAAAGCAAAGAACCCATCACAAAACCAGGCCTCAGTTGAGCCCAAAGCCCTGAGGGCATGGGGAGTGTTATCCCCACACCCCAAAGCCCTGAACCCCACAGAAAACAAAGAACCCCTCACCAAACCAGGTCTGGACTAGACCCCAAAAGCCCTGGGAGCACAGGGTTTGTGATCCCCACAGCCCCAAAGTCCTAAACCCCACAGAAAGCAAAGAACTCATCAAAAAACAGGCTTGGGCTTCATCCCAAAGCCCTGGGGCACAGGGTCTGTGATCCCCACACCCCCAAAGCTCTGAACCCCATAAAAAGCAAAGAACCCATCACAAAACCAGGCCTGGGCTTGACCCCAAAGGCCTGAGGGCATGGGGAGTGTTATCCCCACAATCCCAAAGCCCTGAACCCCACAGAAAACAAAGAACCCATCACAAAACCAGGCCGGGACTTGACCCCAAAGCCCTGGGAACACAGGGTCTGGGATCCCCACATCCCAAAGCCCTGAAGGCACAGGGTTTGTGATCTCCACACTCCCAAAGCCCTGAGGGCACGGTGTCTGCGATCCCCACACCCCAAACCCTGGGGGCATAGGGCCTGTGATCTCCACACCCCAAAGCCCTGAACCCCACAGAAAGAAAAGAAACCATCACAAAAGCAGGCTTGGGCTTGACCCAAAGCCATGAGGGCACACAGTCTGGGATCCCCTCACTCCAAATCCCTGAGGGCACAGGGTCTGTGATCCCCACACCCCAAAGCCCTGAACCCCACAAAAAGCAAACAAACCATCACAAAACCAGGCTTGGGCTTGACCCCAAAGCCGTGAGGGCATGGGGTTTGTGATCCCCACACCCCAAGGCCCTGAACCCCACTGAAGCAAAGAACTCATCACAAAACCAGGTCTGGGCTTAACCCCAAAGCCCTGGGAGCACAGAGTCTGGGATCCCCACACCTCAAAGCCCTGAACCCCACAGAAAGCAAAGAACCCATCACAAAAGCAGGCTTGGGCTTGACCCCAAAGCCATGAGGGCATGAGGAGTGTTAACCCCACACCCCAAATCCTTGAGGGCACAGAGTCTGTGATCCCCACACCCCAAAGCCCTGAACCCCACAAAAAGCAAACAAACCATCACAAAAGCCAGGCTTGGGCTTGACCCCAAAGCCGTGAGGGCACAGGGAGTGTTATCCCCACACTCCAAATCCCTGAGGGCACAGGGTCTGTGATCCCCACATCCCAAAGCCCTGAACTCCACAGAAAGCAAAGAACCCATCACAAAAGCAGGCTTGGGCTTGACCCCAAAGCCATGAGGGCACAGGGTCTGTGATCCCCACATCCCAAAGCCCTGAACTCCACAGAAAGCAAAGAACCCATCACAAAACAGGCTTGGGCTTGACCCCAAAGCCCTGAGGGCACAGGGAGTGTTATCCCCAAACCCCAAATCCCTGAGGACACAGATTTTGTGGTCCCTACACCCCCAAAACCTCTGGAGCACGCACTGGGGCCATGGCTGAGCTCTTACCTGTGGGAAAGCTGCTACAGGTGCATCCTCTGAGAGGTGGAGGAGACTCAGGTGTTCATAGGAAAAGGGTGCCTGGGGTGGGAGAGAAGAGACATTCATGAGATGAGGCAGCTTGGGATGGGTGTCACTGCATCACAGAGACACTCACAGCCTCTCCAAAAATCAGGGAGTTTATTCCTCATTGCCAAATCAGGGATTTTTTTTCCTTGTTCCCAAATCAGGCATTTTTTTCCTCATTCCCAAATCAGGGATTTTATTCCTTGCTCCCAAATCAGGGATTTTTTTTGCTCCCATCCACACTGCAGGGATTGTCCCTGCTCCTCCTTTCCCTCCTTATCTCAACCCTTCTGTCACCATTTTGGCTTTATCTTTATCTTTATCTTTTAGGCATTTTTTCCCTGTGCTCTCCTCTTCTCTATAGCAAGCAAATCATTTTGGAGGAGCAGAACTGCTGAGTTTTCTCTGCACGTGGAATGATCCATTTCCAGAGACACAAAGACCAGGCACAGAAGCCTGGCTGGTGATGGGGATTCTGCTTCTCCTAAAATCAGACCCTGAGTGCAAATTCAGCCCCATCCTGAGTCATTGAGGGCTGGGAGTGCAAATTCAGCCCCATCCTGAGTAATTGAAAGTGCAAATTCTACCCCATCCTGAGTTATTCAGGGCTGGGAGTGCAAATTCAATCCCATCCTGAGTAATTCAGTGATGGGAGTGCAAATTCAACTCCATCCTGAGGAATTGAGGGCTGGGAGTACAAATTCAGCCCCATCCTGAGTAATTCAGTGATGGGAGTACAAATCCAGCCCCATCCTGAGAATCAGAGCAGGGAAATAAAGCTGAGCTCTGCCCTGAGCTCTGGCAGAGCCAAAGATGGTTCATCCACTCCCGCCCTCAGTGGGGCTAAACTTTAATAGGAAAGTAAATGGGAAAGGTTGTGGGAAGTTACCCAGGAGAAATAATATTCAAAAGGCTGGGGCTGGCTTAACAAAGTTCACAGAATCCCAGAAACCCAAAATGGTTTGGGTTGGAAAGGACCTTAAATCCCACCCAGTGCCACCCTGACATGGCAGGGACACCTCCCACTGTCCCAGGGGCTCCAAGCCCCAGTGTTCAGCCTGGATTTGAACAGTGCCAGGACAAGCCAGAGCCTGTCCTGGATGCAGGGAAAAGGGCAGGATGAGGAGGCTGCCACAGGGCACCATCCATGAAGGTGTCTCCAGGGGTGGGGACACTGCAGGGGTGACAGAGGTGGCATCCCTGTGGTGGCCTGGAACATCCTCAGAGGCTGACTGGGACTGGGAATGCAGGAGGAGGCACTGCAGAACTTCATCCACACCCACACCCATCCAGGGTTACTCTTTTTGCCTTTTTCAATTAATATTTCTCGTTACACAGCAGGAAATAACTCCAGGCAGGTCAGACTGTGAGGATTTAATGGAAGCAACACTTTTAAGCAGGAACTCTTCCCAAAATCTCCCCCACCATCCCTTCTGCTGCCAGCAATTAAATCAGATCATTTCAAAGCTGCAGCTTTATCTGTGGCTTCTCCTGAAAACATTTGGGCACTCACAGAGCTCCTAGGAAATACAGAAAGCTCCTCACAATGTCATGGCAAAATCTCCTCTGCACAAACAAAAGCTGAATGTGAGCACTGAGAATGCCTGAAATCACTGGGACACAAACTGAAGGCACAGGTGAATTTAAGCCACCCCACCCAGCAATGCTGCACTAAGGGAAAAAACCATTCCTGGGTTAAATTTGGAGCTGTATTAAAACAAAGTCCAGGTTTGGTTTAACAAGGGGGAAAGCCCAAGGAAATGCTACAAAAGCATTTTCCCAGCCTGTGGGTAAATGTTGGCTTCAGCACCAGGGCACAGCAGCACAGACAGGACTCAGTCCTTGGGGTGACAAACAAAGAGCCCAGGCCCCGTTAACTCTTCTCAGTCCTTGGGGGGACAAACAAACAGCCCCAGACCCTGTTAATGCTCCTCAGGGGCTTTGCTGTCCCTGTGTCCAGCAGGAGCTCTCAGTGATCCCCATACCCAAAGCCCTGAACCCCACAGAAGGCAAAGAACCCATCATAGAACTAGGCCTGGGCTTGACCCCAAAGCCCTGAGGGCACAGGGATTGCTATCCCAACACCCCCAAAGCCCTGAACCCCACAGAAAGCAAAGAACCCAAAGAACCAGGCCTGGGCTTCACCCCAAAGTCCTGGGAGCACAGAGTCTGGGATCCCCATACCCCAAAGCCCTGAACCCCACAGAAAGCAAAGAACCCATCACAAAACCAGGCTTGGGCTTGACCCAAATCCCTGAGGGTGCAGGATCTGTAATCCCCACACCCCCAAAGCCCTGAACCCCACAGAAGGCAAAGAACCCATCACAAAACCAGGTCTGGGCTTGACCCCAAAGCCCTAAGGGTGCAGGATCTGTGATCCCCACACCCCAAAGCCCTGAACCCCACAGAAGGCAAAGAACCCACCACAAAACCAGGTCTGGGCTTGACCCCAAAGCCCTGAGGGCATGGGGTCTGTGATGTCTTGCAGAGATCACAAAGCCCCAGCTCAGGTCCCAGCCGTGCTCTGCTCCTGCTCTCGCTGCTCCCTGAGAGCAGAGCGCTCACAAACCACCCAAACCTCTCACTCCACACACAGATCTGCAGGCAGGAAATTCAGAGATTCCAGGTGCCCCCTGTGCCTGTCACCTTCCAGGAGGGACGCAAGGACACAGCTCGGCCTCCCCCCACACAGGGGTGTGCAAACATGTGCCAGCTCTGGCTGATGCAGAGAATTCCCACTGCAGTTACTCCTGCACAACCCCAGCCTGTGTTTCTGCTGCTTTCCTTCCTCCTGTCCCTCTTCTTCCCTCTGAGCAAGGGGGCACTGGGTGACTGCACTCACCTCCATCCCTCTCCCCATCTCTTCTCCCCCTTGGCATCACCCAAATTTAAAAGTGCTGAGGCCTGCCACAGATTCCCAGAGCAGCTGTGGTTGTCCCTGGATCCCTGGAAGTGCCCAAGGCCAGGCTGGAGCCACCTGGGACAGCGGGAGGTGTCCCTGCCATGGCAGGGCTGGGATGCGATAAACTTTAAACTTTAAACTTTAAACTCGCTGGCAGGCACGGGGGCCTCTGGACCAGTGTCCCCAGAGCTCGGAGCTCCATCCAAACTGGTTTTGCTGCCCCTCCTCCCGCAGGGGAGCTGGAGCAGGGCTGCAGCAGCTGCGGCGATGCCTTGCTCTGGTGCTTCCCTCTTCCCAGTCTTCTCCCTGCCCCTCCTTTCCCCCAGTGGCACTGCCTTGCTCCTCAGGGCTGCCAAGCCCGCCCCAAATGCGAGTTTTCTGCTCCAAATCCGAGCTTTTCCGTCCCAAATCCGAGCTTTTCTGCCCCAAACCCTGCCGCTGGTCCCTGCCCCACCGTGCTGGTGGCCGGGATGGATCCCTCTGCGTGCCCGGGGCCGCAGCTGCAGGGAAGGAAGGCACGGAAAGGAAAGGCTGGATCGGGCACAGCGCTGCTCTGTTTCGCCTCCTGCACTCCTCGGGAAGCATTTGGAGGGAGCCAGGCGGGACGCGCACACATTCCAGCTCCAGAAATAGCTCGGCTCTGCAGAGCTCCAGAGCTCCCCGTGAGCTCCGCAGCCTCTCCCTGCCCGGGGAGCGGCCCCAGGGAGGGAGAGGAGAGCCCCCGGAGCCGGGATGGATCCATGCGGGAAAGGGATGTCCCATTCCGGGTGCATCCCTGCGGGAAGGGCTCCTGGATCCCGGGATGGATCCCTGCAGGAAGGGTTCCTGGATCCCGGGATGGATCCTTGTGGGAAGGGCTCATTGCCCGGGATGGATCCCTGTAGAAAAGGGCTCCTCCATCCCAGGCTGTATCCCTGTAGGAAGGGCTCCTCCAGCCAGGATGGATCCCTGCGGGAAAGAACTCCTGGATCCCTGCGGGAAGGGCTCCCCTATCCTGGCATGGATCCATGCGGGAAAGGGCTCCTGGATCCCGGGATGGATCCCTGCAGGAAGAGCTCCTGGATCCCGGGATGGATCCCTGCGGGAAGGGCTCATTGCCCGGGATGGATCCCTGTAGAAAAGGGCTCCTCCATCCCAGGATGTATCCCTGTAGGAAGGGCTCCTCCAGCCAGGATGGATCCCTGCGGGAAAGAGCTCCTGGATCCCTGCGGGAAGGGCTCCCCTATCCTGGCAGGAAGAGCTCCTGGATCCCGGGATGGATCCCTTTGGAAAAGGGCTCCTCCATCCTGGGCTGGATCCATGCAGGAAGGACTCCTCCAGGCGCGATAGATCCCTGTGGGAAAGGGTTCCCCTATACTGGGATGGATCCCTGCGGGAAAGGGATCCACATTCCAGGATGAATTCCTGTGGGAAGGGGCTTCTCCATCCTGGGCTGGATCCATGCGGGAAGAGCTCCTGGATCCAGCCCGGGATGGATCCCTGCGGGAAAGGGCTTTGCATTCCAGGATGGATCCCTGCAGGAAGGGCTCCCCTATCCCGGCATGGATCCATGCAGGAAAGGGATCCGCATTCCGGAATGAATTCCTGCGAGAAGGGGCTCCTCCATCCCGGGATGGATTCAAGAAAGGGATCTGCATCCCGGGTTGGATCCCTGTGGGAAAGGGTTCCTGGATCCCTGCGGGAAGGGCTCTCAATCCCAGGATGGACCCCTGCGGGAAGGGTTCCTGGATCCCGGGATGGATCCCTGTGGGAAGGGCTCATTGCCCGGGATGGATCCCTGGAGAAAAGGGCTCCTCCATCCCAGGCTGTATCCCTGTAGGAAGGGCTCCTCCAGGCGGGATGGATCCCTGAGGGAAAGAACTCCTGGATCCCTGTGGGAAGGACTCAGAATCCCAGGATGGATCCCTGCAGGAAGGGCTCCCCTATCCCAGGATGGATCCCTGCTCCTCCATCCCGGGATGGATCCCTGCAGGAAGGGCTCCTCCAGCCCAGGAGGAGCAAGGGTTTGCCCTGGAAGCCACTCTGAGCAAAACCCGGTGGTTTCTGGTGCTACAGCCAATCCCTAATGCCAGAGTAAATGTCATTTATGGCGGGAGTGGGGTTCAGGCTGGTGATCATGGAATTGTGGTAGAGCTGAACCACTGATGGGTTTGGGCTGGAAGGAACTTAAACCTCATCCAGTGTCTCCCCTGCCGTGGCAGGGACACTTCCCACTGTGCCAGGTGCTCCAGCCTGGCCTTGGGCACTGCCAGGGCTCCAGGGGCAGCCACAGCTGCTCTGGCAATCCCAGCCCAGCCCCTGCCCACCCTGCCAGGGAACAATTCCCAATGCCCAAGATCCCATCCAGCCCTGCCCTCTGGCACTGGGAGCCATTCCCTGGCTCCTGTCCCTCCATCCTTGTCCCCAGTCCCTCTGCAGCTCTCCTGGAGCCCCTTCAAGCCCTGCAAGGGCTCTGAGCTCTCCCTGGAGCCTTCTCCTCTCCAGGGCAGCACCCCCAGCTCTCCCAGCCTGGCTCCAGAGGGGCTCCAGCCCTGCAGCAGCTCCGTGGGCTCCTCTGGGCTCTCTCCAGCAGCTCCAGGCGCTGCTGATGTTGGAATTCTGAGCTCTGCAGGTGGGGAATCACCTGAGTGGGGCAGAGGGGCAGAATCCCCCCCTTTCCCTGCTGCCCACGGTGGGGGCTCAGCCCAGGCTGGTGATGGCACCCCCTGTCCCAGCCCCGTCCCAGCTGTGTCCTCATTCCTGCCCCATTCCCCAGCTCCAGCGGGGGTCAGGCTGGGTCAGAGGCTGCTGAGGGCAGAATCTCCATCCCTGGTTTGTCACCTGCAGCTGCTGCTGGCACCGGTGGCTCTGCTGGCAGTGTCACTGAGCTGGGCTGGGGACACCAAAGCCAGCATTTCGAACCCAGCTTTCCCTGTGCTTCCAACACAGCACTGAGCCTATGGGACTCTCTTCTCCCATCATTATTCCACACATTTTGCCCTTCATTCCTGATTTAAGGCTCTGTTTTGTCGTTTGTTTTTTGGTTTTTTGTTGTTTTGGTTTTTTTTGGGGGGGGGCTGGCAGGGGGACAACAGACAGAGCCCAGGATCCTTTAAAACACCAGCACAGAACTGAACTCTTTATGACTCTCTTTTCCCACTTTTTCCCCTTTAATCCACACTTTGTGCCCATCATTCCTGATTTAAGGTTCTTTTTTTTAAATACCAGCAGAGCACTACACCCTTTTTGACTCTCTTTTCCCACTTTTCCCATCATTAATCCACACTTTTTGCCCTTCATTCCTGATTTAAGGCTCTGTTTTGGTTTTCTTTGGGGGGGTGGGGGGAATGATAAACAGAGCCCAGGATCCTTTAAAACACCATCACAGCACCAAACCATTTTTGACTCTCTTTTCCCACTTTTCCCATCATCAATCCACACTTTTTGCCCATCATTCCTCATTTAAGGCTCTGTTTTTTGGAGGTGGGGAGGGTGCCAAGGCAGCCCTTCCTCTCCTGGACTGCAGCCCCACGGAGGTGCTGTGGATGCTGGCAAACAGAGCCCAGGATCCATAAAAACTCCGGGCTGGTTGTTATGGCAACCCGTGCACGTGTGTCTGTGTGTGCCTGGCAAGCCGCCTCAGCCCGGGTTGTCACGGGCAACACGAGCCCGGTGACATCCCCGGCCCGCCCGGTGGCACCGGGAGGCAGCAGAGCTGTCCTGAGATGTCCCCGAGCCGGGCCCAAGGGGATTTTCTCTCTGCTGGTTGCTCCTTCCAGCCCCTGAGCCCAGCTCGGGGCTCCATCCCAAACAGATGGCAGCCAGGAAGGGCCAAAGATCATCTGAACCCCTCAGGGCTGAGCCGGCTCCGCTGCGCGCAGAGGGTCTGAGGTTCAGCTGGGGCTGTGTGTTCTGTCGCATGTCTCCATCCATGTCTCACACCCAGTCTGAGCCTCCTTTCCCTGCAGCTGCCCAGAGTTTCAGTCCATTCCAACAGGAATTTCATAACTCTGAATGCAAAAAACACCAAGAACTCCCTCATTTTATCTCTGTGACCTCAGAGCCTCGGCACCCTCTAAGAGAAGGGATTTTAGGAGCTGGTCTCTGCTTTTCACAACCCTCCCCAGCCCTGGCACATTCACAGATACCAAGCAAGGCTCTGGATTCCCTGTGCAGAAGTGTCTTGGCTTAGAAATGCAAGATTTATCTGGGCTTGTGTGTTCCATCCCCAGCTGTCAGAGCTGGGGCAGCTCTCTGCTGCTCTTGGGGCAGTTTCCTTTCTCTCTCCCACAGCCAACCCTCCCTCCAGGAGATCTCTGCTGTCCATGGCCACTGAGTGTCCCTGCAGGGCTGAGCCAATCCCAGCATCCCATGGGGAGATGCTCCGCCCAGGGGAGGAGCCAAGCATTCCTGCCTGGATCCAATCTGAGCCTGGCCCAGCACAGCAGCCTTTGCCCCCTGCAGTGCCAGAGGAGCAGCTTTCTGCTGCCCTGCATTGCCAGAGGGAGCCCAGGCCCATCTGCAGCAGCCCTGGAGCTGCAGAGGAAAACTCCCCCCTTGTGCAGGACCCCTGCTGCAGCAGAGCCACAGCTGGCACTGCAGGAGGGCTGAGCCCCCATGGGATGGGGCTGTGCCCCCGCCCTGACCCACAGCGTGCCAGGGCCTGCTCTCACTCTGCCAGGGCCTTGTTTGTGCTATTGCATTTGTATTTTGAATTTCCTAGTACAGAACTGTTATTCCTGCTCCCATCTCTTTTCCTGAGAGCCCCTTAATTTCAAATTCTAACAATTCAGAGGGAGGGGGTTTGCATTTTCCATTTCAGACACCTGTCTGTTCAAACCAGGACACAGAGCCCTGCCCAGCCCCCCCAGATGGCCCAGGCAGGCACGAGATCAGAGCTGGGGACAGAGGTGTCCATCAGAGGGTTTGGGGTGCCAGGCTCTGGGATGTGGCACAAGCAGCACCAGGCACCGTCCCAGGGCAGGGGTTTGAGCCATGGGATTGCCTGAAAAGTCTGGGTTTGGCTTGGAGTGGTATAAAAAATCCCAGCTTGGTGATGCTGCAAACATCAGCCCTTACTTTGCTCCAGCTCTGTCAATGCACCCATGGAAATCTCCAGCAGAAAAAGGGATAAAAGGGAAAAAAGAGGGGAAAAAAAGGAACCAAGAGAAAAAAAAAAAAAAAGGAGCAACTTCAGATCCAATTTCAGAAATAAGAGCAGGGCAAAATCCCAGGAAAGCAGCAATGCTGTTACCTAAAACTGCTCAAAGAGCAACTTTTGGGGTGCTGAGCTCACCCCTGGCTGCTCTGGAGCCCTGGACCAGAGAATGCAAGAGCAGAATCCTCTCCTTCATCCCTCCTCAGGGGTTTTTGGCCAAATGTCTCGTGGTGATGCTGTGGAAGCTCCTCTGCATGGGAATGTAACCCCAAAACTCTTCCTCTGCCCATTCAGGGTCAGGGTTTCCTGCTAAAAGGTTTGGTCCAACCCTGTGTTCAGCTGTCAGCAGTGTGGGATTCTGGATCCTGGAAACACTGATCCCTTTGGAGAAGTTAAAGAAGAAAAAGCTGCATGTTTCATTTAAGTCCAAAAAAAGAAAAGGGAAAGGAAAAAAAAAAAAAAAGGAAAAAAAAAAAAGTGTGAGGGAATAAAAACCTGCAGATAATTGACGGGTGGAAACGCCAGATTGAAAAGAAATTTCTGGGGAGTTGTGTTTTGCTAATGAGGCAGGTTGTGGGAAGCAGAAATCAGCCTGAGAATCACAAAAAGCAACTCGCAGAGGGGAGCAGGGACACCGAGCTGGGGCAGGGCAGGAGCGGGTCCTTGCCTGGGGCTGAAGCTGATTTCACCTCCCCTTCCCCCTCTGCAGCCCAGGTTTCCAGCAGCCCCTTTTCCTCAGCAGATTCCTTCTGGAAAAGCTGAGTTTTGTCCAGGGCTTCCCCACTCAGTGTCCCTGGGCACAGCAGCAGCAGCTCCTGGCCCTGTGTCCCTGAAGAGCCCAGGGATGCCCAGCAGGGCACAAAACCCTCTGGAATTCCCTTTTCCAGTGGGAATTTCCTCTGCAAGGGCACAGACAGCAAACACAACCCGAGGGCAGCCTGGCCCTGCCATTCCTGCTGTTCCCTGTGTGTCCCAGCTGGAAAAAGGAGGCTCACACCCCTCAGCACCACAAGCCCAGCTGCAGCTCAATTAAAGCCAATAATTTGATTATTTCGAATAATTTCATTCAAATTGTCTTTCCCATCTCACTCCATGCATTAATTCCTGATGCAAAGCGCTGCCTTAATGAACTTTTATTGGGAAATTCAGCTCCATGTCCAGGAAAAACACCCCTGGAATCCCCCCTGATCCCCTGAACCCTCTCATCAGCCTCTGAGGTGATACCTGAGCACCCCTGGAAGGGCAGGAATCTGTAAGGAATGCCTGAAACGCCCCTGCAGTGCTGGGGGAGCAGCCTGGGGAGGATTTTTGGGGAAAACCCTCGGGACAGACAGACAGACAGGCAGACAGACAGACACGGGGGAAGGGGCTGCTCCAGGGACAGGGATGCTCCAAACCCCGCTCAGCTTGTAGGGAACGAGGTGAGGAGAAGCAGAACAACACCAGAGAAGGAAAACAGCTCCAATTTCCTGCTGTTCTAAATGCTGATCAAATAATAAATATTGCCAAATAAACCCAAAAGTCAACGTGAGCAGGAGCCCAGACTATAAATCAACACCCCAGGAGCACCCCAAAAATATAAATCAGGACCCCAAAACCACACAGGAGCACCCAAAAAGTATAAATCATCATCCCACAATCACACAGGAACACCCAAAATTATAAATCAGCACCCCAAAATATATAAACCAGCACCCCAAAATCACACAGGAGCACCCAAAATACATAAATCAGCACCCAGAAACCACACAGGAGGACACAAAATTATAAATCAGCACCCCAAAATCCCACAGGAGCACCTCAAAAATATAAACCAGCACCCCGAAACCGCACAGGAGCACCCCAAAATATATAAATTAACACCCTGAAATCACAAAGAAACACTCAAAAATATAAACCACCGCCCCAAAATCACACAGGAGCTTCCCGAAATATATAAATTAGCACCTTGAAATCACAAAGAAACACCTCAAAAATATAAACCACCACCCCAAAATCACACAGGAGCACCACAAATATAAAAATCAGCACCCCAGGAGCACCCCAAAATATATAAATCAGTACCCTGAAATCACAAAGCACCCAAAAATATAAATCAGCACCCCAAAACCACACAGTAGTACCCCAAAAAAATAGATTAACACCCTGAAATCACAAAGGAGCACCCAAAAAATATAAATCAGCATCCCAAAATCACATAGCAGCACCCAAAAATACAAATCAGCACCCCAAAATACATGAACCAGCACCCCAAAACCACACAGGAGCACCCAAAAAATATAAATCAGCACCCCAATAGCACAGAGGAGCACCCCAATATATATATATCAGCGCCCTGAAATCACACAGGAGCACCCAAAATATATAAATCAGCATCCCAGGAGCACTCCAAAATGTGTAAATCAGGACCCCAAAACCACACAGGATCACCCCAAAATATATAAATCAGCACCCTGAAACCACACAGGAGCACACAAAAAATATAAATCAGCACCCCAAAATTGCATAGGAGCACCCAGAAAATAGAAATTAAGTCCCCAAGGAGCACCCCAAAATTTATAAATCAGCACCTCAAAATCACACAGAAGCACCCCAAAATCCGTAAATCAGCACCCCAAAAGCACACTGCTCTCATTGGGAGCCAGGCTGCTCCTGGGCACAGCTGAGAGGGGAATTTGGGTGATCTGGGGGTGCCAGGAGATGAGAACATCACTGAAGGACCAGGGAGACGTGTCTGCACACCCAGAACCTCCCTCAGACCACCAAAATTCAGCTCTGCCCTTCAGGGACACCATGGGAGCTCACACTCAAAATCCCTCTCAGGGACACTTTGGGAGCCTCTGCATGCACACCCCCCCAGTGCAGCCACCACCCTGTCCATGGGCAAAGGGGACACCACGGGAGCCTCTGCACACTCAAACCTGCTGGAAAAGTGGATTTTGTCCCTCTCAGGGACACTTTGGGAGCTTCTCCATGCACAGCCCTGCCCCAGTGCTGATTTTGTCCCCTCTCAGGGACACCTTGGCAGCCTCTCCATGCACAAATCTGCTCTAAACGCCTTGGGTGCCTCTCCACACTCAAGCCTACTGTAAAAGTGGATTTTGTCCCCCTCAGGGACAATTTGGGCACCTTGCAGCCTCTCCATCGTCTCCCCTGCTGCAAATGCACGGCCCTGCCTCAATGCTGATTTTGTCCCCCTCAGGGACACCTTGGGTGCCTCTCCATACACAAACCTGCTGTAAAAGTGAATTTTGTCTCCCTCAGGGACACTTTGGGAGCCTCTCCACACAAACCTGCCCCAGTGCCGATTTTGTCCCCCTCAGGGACACCTTGGCAGCCTCTCCATGCACAAACCTGCTGTAAAAGTGGATTTTATCCCCCCTCAGGGACACCTTGGGTGCCTCTCCACACTCAAACCTGCCCCAGTGCTGATTTTGTCCCCCTCAGGGACATTTTAACCCCGCTGGGTCAGGAATGAAGAGTTCAGATGCTCAGCACTGCCTGGCCCAGCAGCAAAGGGGTTAATTCGAATTGACCAGGGGATCCAAACGCCTGAATGCTGCCAGCAGCACCTCAAAGTATCAACATGCCCAAAATGCTGTGAGGAGCCTCCCAGAGAATAGGAGGGGAGCAAGGGAAATGTGATTTTTCAGGAGGGAAATGTGATTTTTCAGGAGGGAAATGTGATTTTTCAGGAGGGAAATGGGATTTTTTTCAGGAGGGAAATGGGATTTTTCAGGAGGGAAATATGATTTTTTTTTCAGGAGGGAAATGTGATTTTTTCAGGAGGGAAATGGGATTTTTTTTCAAGAGGGAAATGGGATTTTTTTTCAGGAGGGAAATGGGATTTTTTCAGGAGGGAAATGGGATTTTTCAGGAGGGAAATGGGATTTTTTTCAGGAGGGAAATGGGATTTTTTTCAGGAGGGAAATGGGATTTTTCAGGAGGGAAATGGGATTTTTCAGGAGGGAAATGTGATTTTTTTCAGGAGGGAAATGTGATTTTTTCAGGAGGGAAATGGGATTTTGTTTCAGGAGGGATATGTGATTTTTTTCAGGAGGGAAATGGGATTTTTTTTCAGGATGGAAATAGGATTTTTTTCAGGAGGGAAATAGGATTTTTTTCAGGAGGGAAATGGGATTTTTCAGGAGGGAAATAGGATTTTTTTTCAGGAGGGAAATGTGATTTTTTTTCAGGAGGTAAATGGGATTTTTCAGGAGGGAAATGGGATTTTTTTTCAGGAGGGAAATGGGATTTTTCAGAGGGGAATGGGATTTTTTCAGGAGGGAAATGTGATTTTTCAGGAGGGAAATGGGATTTTTCAGGAGCAGAGCGATGTCTGGGGACAGCCCCATCCAGAGCCCATTTGGGCAGGATTTTGCTGCGGTCTCAGAATAAACCAGGGGAAGAGCCCCGCTCCCATCCAGCTCTGAGAGCTCAGCTTTTCCAGCTCCTCCCCGTGCCAAGAGCTCTGCAGGATCCCAGCTTGGGTCATTCCCTGGGAGGGTGCACTGGGAAAACTCCCAGGGTCACAGGTATGGACCCCACCACTGCCCAAATCCACTTTAATCCAATCACTCCAAACATCCGGAAAACCTAAAAGTGCCATTTCCCAAGGGTAATATTTGAGGCTAATTTAGAGTTTAGGGAGTACAAGTGAGGTGGAAGCCGAATTTTCCTCTTTAAGTGGGAAAAAAGATGCAGGGAAATGTCACCGATGACTCTGGCAGGTGACATTGGAGCCTCTGGGATTTGGTGACAAAAATCAAAGGAATGAGAGGGGAAAGAATCCCTAAAGGCTGATCCTGATGGGCTTTCACCTTCCCCTCACAAAATATAAATAAATGTACAACTTTCAGTGTGAGGAACTAAATTCTCATCTCTAAACATTTCCAGTGGTTTCCGAGCCCACTTGTTGCTTCTTGGGAATGATTTCACTGCCATGAAGTCAGGGATGAATGGGAGCGTTACTCATGGAAAACACAGCTCGTTCATAACTTTATTTTAGACACTTAAATCAGCCAGGATCAGCTCAGTCCAACTGCAATAATAATTTTAGCAGCAGAGTCAGAAAAGCAAATGCAAAATCAATGCCTCACCCCAAGTAAAAATTCCCCTGCAGAACCCTCTCAGCTCTGCACTCCTGGAGTGGAAATTGGAGCTGGAAATGGAGCTGGAAATTTGTCATGGCAGAAGTCCTGGCTTTGGGGAAGGGGATCTTTCCAGCTCCCAGGAAAACTGAGTCCCACACACCTGAAAATCCTCACCTGCTCTTGGGGCTTCAGGTTCTGCTCCTTCCAGCTCTCCTACACCTGGATTGGGGACACCATCTCAGGGTGGTGCCCTGCTTCCCAAAAATGCAAAAATGTGTCTGTGTGGCTGAGTTTAGAGCCCTTTTCACTGCGTTTTTATTGAAAAAAATAAAATTCTTATGCCTGGAAGTGCCCATGGTCAGGCTGGAGGGGCTTGGAGCAGCCTGGGATCATGGAAGGTGTCCCAGGGATGGGATTTAAGGTCCCTCCCAACACAAACCATTCTGGGGTTCTCTGAAAGAAGGAAAAAATGCCACAGCCCCTTAAGAAGGGACATCAGGAACACTTTCTGTGTGCTCCTGGAGCAGCCCTGGGAGCACCAGGATTTCCAGCAGCTCCAAAATTGAGCAATGCCTCCCATTGATCTGAAGAGGGAGGCAAATAAAAGCCAGGATTTGCACAAATCGGACGAGGGGAAGTTGCACAAGGTCCTGGCACGGCTCCAGGGCCTCCAGGGCTCGGGTTTGGGCTGGGAAAGGTCCCCGGGCTGGGCAGAGCTGGGGGCGCTGGGGCTGGGTCCCCACGGGACTCCTGGGTTTCCTCAGGGCTGTGGGAATGAGCTGGGGGAGCTAATTACAAATTGGGTTCTGGACCCCCAGAAACTGTGTCTGGAACCATGGAACTGTGGAACTGTGGAGTCATGGAAACATGGAATCGTGGAACCATGGAAACATGGAGTCATGGAATCACGGAACCATGGAAACATGGCGTCATGGAAACATGGAATCATGGAACATGGAATTGTGCAACTATGGAATCATGGAACCATGGGACCATGGAAACATGGAGTCATGGAAACATGGAATCGTGGAACCATGGAAACATGGAGTCACGGAATCATGGAATCATGGAACCATGGAAACATGGCATCATGGAAACATGGAATCATGGAACATGGAATTGTGGAACTAGGGAATCATGGAATCATGGAATCACGGAACCATGGAAACATGGTGTCATGGAAACATGGAATCATGGAACATGGAATTGTGGAACTATGGAATCATGGAATCATGGAACCATGGGACCATGGAAACATGGAGTCATGGAATCATGGAACAATGGAACCACAGAATCATGGAATCATGGAGCCATGGAATCATGGAAACATGGAAACATGGAGTCATGGAACAATGGAACCATGGAATCATGGAACCATGGAATCCTGGAACCATGGAATCATGGAACTATAGAATTGTGAAACTATGGAATCATGGAGTCCTGGAACCATGGAATCATGGAAACATGGAACCATGGAATCATGGAATGATGGAAACAAGGAATCATGGAATCACTGAGGTTGGGATGAACGTGCGAGACCTTTGGGTCCAGCCATCAGCCCAGCACCACCACCATGTTCACCACTGATCCATGACCTCAAGTGCCTCATCCATGGTTTTTTGAACACTTCAGGGATCGTGATTCCACCATCTAAGGCCTGAGCCCCTTTCCATGAAGAAATTTTTCCTACAATCCAACCTAAACTTCTTCTGGCCCAGCCTGAGGCCGTTCCCTCTGCTCCTGTCCCTGTTCCCTGGAGCACAGCCAGCCCCCCGCCCCTCCTGGCTGTGCCCTCCCCCTGGCCTCCTTTGAGGCTGTGCAGAGCCCCAAGGGCCCCCCTGAGGCCTCCTTTGCTCCAGGCTGAGCCCCTTCCCAGCTCCCTCAGCCCCTCCTGGGGCTCCAGGCCCTTCCCAGCTCCCTCAGCCCCTCCTGGGGCTCCAGGCCCTTCCCAGCTCCCTCAGCCTCTCCTGGGGCTCCAGCCCTGGACTCATTCCAGCCCCTCCGTGTCCCTGTCACGAGGGGACAGCTCACTGCTCACTGCCACCCCTGGTGCTGTCCCAGCACCAGGGCAGGAACATCCCCAAGGATTAATGGGAATGTTCCTGGTGCTGCAGCCAAGGCAGCCCTGCCTCATTTGCTTTTCCTAAAAATCATGGGAGGGAAGAGATGAGCTTTAATTAAAGGAGGTTTATTTGCAATGCTGAGAAGTGCCAAGATCATGGCTGACCCCACAACCCTGATTTATCCCATTATGTTCAAAAATTGGGGTTTACACCCATGTAAATGTTGTTTTTTTTTTTTTTTGTAATTTTCCTGTCTCGTTCTGCTCCTGGGTGAACAAGCCAAGAAACTCAGACCAGTGATGTCAGCAAGGTCGACCCATTATCTGCAGTACCTTAATGTAACTTTAATTTTGTTTCCATGCAATTGCACCCAAATTGCCGGATAATCGAGTTCAAATGGGAATATTCCTCCTCCTCCTCAGAGCACTGCACTGTCCTTAAAAGCACCAAACCCAGGAATTCATGCCTGGCACAGGGTGGGTGATGGTCCTCAGATAAATTCAGGATTTTAACCCTTCTGCTGCACAGACTGAGCACTGCATTAAAATCTGCTGTGGCTACTAATTAAAAACCCAGCAATTAACTGCCCAGAGCACAGGTCTTGCCCACAGCCCCTTGTATTTCCCATTCCCAGCTCAGATGGTG